>OZ035825.1:5224027-5479027 GCA_964034765.1 Knipowitschia caucasica
GTGCCCACAGTGGTTCAAGAAATGTGGTTTAGTTTTCCTTTGTCAGATCTACCAGGTGGATACCAGGTGGATACCAGGTGGATACCAGGTGGATACCAGGTGGATTAATGAAATATTTTGTGTTTTTGCGTCTTCTTCGATTTGTTTATCCATTGTTTCATTTTGTTTGCCACACACATGTACAGGACAGACTTCTGCAGTACACCAGACACACACATGTACAGGACAGACTTCTGCAGTACACCAGACACACACATGTACAGGACAGACTTCTGCAGTACACCAGACACACACATGTACAGGACAGACTTCTGCAGTACACCAGACACACACATGTACAGGACAGACCTGAGAAGGGACGCTTCAAGTTACTACTGCTACTGCTACTGCAACAACTTCTGCTTATACAAGGTGCTGCTACTACTGCTACTGCTTCTGCTACACCGACTGGTTCAGACCTGGTTCAAACCTGTTTCAGACCTGTTTCAGACCTGCTTCAGACCTGCTTCAGACCTGGTTCACACCTGGCTTAGACCTGGTTCAGACCTGGTTCAGACCTGGTTCAGACCTGGCTTAGACCTGGTTCAGACCTGGTTCAGACCTGGTTCAGACCTGGTTCAGACCTGGTTCAGACCTGGTTCAGACCTGGTTCAGACCTGGTTCAGACCTGGTTCAGACCTGGCTCAGACTTGGTTCAGACCTGCTTCAGACCTGGTTCAGACCTGGTTCAGACCTGTGGATGTCTTGTTGTTTCAGGTTAAGTCCAGAAGAGGCGCTAGTGAGACACATGAGACCATGATCCTGATGAATGAGGTCATCACAGAAGAGGAGAGAGGAGGAGACGGACCAGAAGAGGAGAGAGGAGGAGACGGACCAGGAGAGGAGAGAGGAGGAGATGGACCAGGAGAGGAGAGAGGAGGAGACGGACCAGGAGAGGAGAGAGGAGGAGACGGACCAGAAGAGGAGAGAGGAGGAGACGGACCAGGAGAGGAGAGAGGAGGAGATGGACCAGGAGAGGAGAGAGGAGGAGATGGACCAGGAGAGGAGAGAGGAGGAGAGGGAGCAGGAGAAATGAGTGAAGTGTAAATATTTCCCATGATGCTCTGGGTGTAAACGCCTCCTTCTGTTCAGCTTTGATCCTGTTGTTTTATTTCTCTCTGTTCGGGCTCAGAATGAAAAAGCTGTGGATGGAATCTGTCTCATTTATCAACGACACTTGTATGGCACATTCACACACGGATCATACACAGATGTGAAAACAATATTATCTGTTTCTATATTATCTGTATTTAGTGTCTTTTATTGTGTGTACATAATACTGTGTGTTTACTGCGGCTTCTTATATAATCATCTAATTATATGTCATGAGATACCATCAAGACCTAGACCATGGGGGTGTGTGTGTAACCATTGTCATTGATGATCAAAAAAATAATAAAATATTAATAAATGGAACTTGTTGGATGGATTTTGTCACAAAGTTCAATGTGTGTGGTTCTAAAGTCAGGTACCCCAGCTTTAAACAGCAGTCTGCAGTTTCCACGGCGACCGAGGGAGCTCTGAACCAAAGGTACCAGTGACGGAACAGACAGAACCATGGACACAACTGGTCTGAACCAAAGGTACCAGTGACAGAACAAACACAGAACCATGGACACAACTGGACTGAACCAAAGGTACCAGTGACAGAACAGACACAGAACCATGGACACAACTGGACTGAACCAAAGGTACCAGTGACAGAACAGACACAGAACCATGGACACAACTGGACTGAACCAAAGGTACCAGTGACAGAACAGACACAGAACCATGGACACAACTGGTCTCAACCAAAGGTACCAGAGACAGAACAGGCACAGAACCATGGACACAACTGGACTGAACCAAAGCTACCAGTGACAGACACAGAACCATGGACCCAACTGGACTGAACCAAAGGTACCAGTGACAGAACAGACACAGAACCATGGACACAACTGGACTGAACCAAAGGTACCAGTGACAGACCAGACACAGAACCATGGACACAAATGGTCTGAACCAAAGGTACCAGTGACAGACCAGACACAGAACCATGGACACAAATGGTCTGAACCAAAGGTACCAGTGACAGAACAGACACAGAACCATGGACACAACTGGTCTGAACCAAAGGTACCAGTGACAGAACAGACACAGAACCATGGACACAACTGGTCTGAACCAAAGGTACCAGTGACAGAACAGACACAGAACCATGGACACAACTGGTCTGAACCAAAGGTACCAGTGACAGAACAGACACAGACTCTTTGGCTGCAGGAGCAAAGCCACAGAACAAAAACCTGGAGAATGTTGGAGGAAGAGCAGCGACAAAGACAATCACAATCACTATTATTTTATTGTAAGTAAGTAACAGGAAGTGACAAACCAGGAATCTGCTTTGGCTCATGGTGCAAACACGTGGTAAGAGTAAAAAGGTACAGACATAAAAGAATGTTGATAAATGTGTTAAAATGAGGACTATCTCCACGTGCACTAAGGACAGAGACATGTAGCAGTGCAGTAAAGTGACTGTAAATGTCTAAAGCTGAACACATGTTTTTACACATGTACAAACATCCAAGACCATTGGACTGAAGGCAACACAAACATGAAGCAAGGAGAAGGAAAGATCCACTTCTTTGAGGAGAAACATTATTACTGGGAACATGAAGTCATAGAATGAAGAGAGGAAAAGCTCTTCTGGATCATGGCACTCACTGCTCTCAAACTAATGACCACAAACTGGAAAAAAACCAATCCCCAAAACCACAAACTGGAAGCACTTCAACAAGTCCAGGAAATGGATCCACAAAGAAGAAGAATAATGAAGGAGACGAGTTTAGGGAGAAATGGGGCATTTTGGATCATTTATAATGAACAATAATAATACATTTATATAATATTAATAATAACAACACGACTCGAGAGAAAGGAGCGTCTTAGGAAAACAATGGAAAGGACTAAAAATAAATAATCCATAAATAAGAGGAAATGAAAGAAAAAGATGCAGTTGGAAGAATGTGAAGTGTTCAGATAATGACAGTAGATGTCGACGAGTGAAGAAGTGAATATATCACACCATCACATTCTTCTGATTGATACATGTGATGTCACACGACACATGTGTCATACATCATTATAGTCTTCATCTGCACAAGGACTTTTTATTTTAGTTTATTTACTTTGTCTTTATTTACTCTTGTGGAGGTTTGTGTTTTTTATTTGTTGTTTTGTTGTAACTATTGTTTTATTCTTTATGATTTATTGATTCTTTTTAACACGAGGAGAAGACGGTGCAGAAAAGATAAACCAGGCCCCGCCTATAAGCTCCTGCAGCCTCCTGGGAGTTCCCTTTTCCAAAGCACTTCCAAACCTTAGACATTAGTGTGTGTGGGACTTGTTGAAGTTGTGTAAATAAAGAGAATTGAAGTGAACACATGGTTGTCACGTGGGCATCTTAGTGTCACTAATACAAGTGCATTTATGATGTATGTCATGATTTTCCACAGAACAGTGTTTTATATGAACAGCTCTAACAATAAACAGAGAAAGCTCACAGCAGGAGAGCTCACACTGAAACAGTCACACGGCGCCATCTGTCGGCTGTCTCCAGAACTGCACCATTAACTCACTGACTGCCAGGCATTTTCAGATTTGAGAAGTGCATTCTGCCAGCAATTTCAGGTGATTTGACCCAACTTTGAAGTGCCACAGAATATTCATTTTTTTAGACGATGTAATCACCAAGGGCACCAAATTAAAGATTCACCTCTCTGCTTTACTCTGAAAAAAACAGTTTGTTTCTACCTCTTACCGTTCTTGCGTTATTTGCCATAGAACAAAGCATACTTTCACCCATAACACCTGGTCTGAGCAAGAAAACAGAGGAAACGAGCTGTATGTAAACAGGAACATATCAAGCAGAAAAGAGACTTTAGATGCATTTTTGCTGCTTTAGTGACAACTCAAAACATCTCCACACTTGTTCCATTACAAAAATTATAAAAACATGACTCTGAAATAATACTTTTGATGGCAAATTGTTGGCAATTTATTCACAGATAGAAAATTTAACTTTCTTCTATACCATCAACCAAAACGTCAAACAACAACAACACAAAGACCAATAAAACTATAGATGTATAAAATAGAATGAAGCATGTGAATTTGAGTGTGTGTGTGTGAATGTCAGTGTGCGAGTGAGTGTCTGTGTGCGTGAGTGTCTGTGTGTGTGAATGTCAGTGTGCGAGTAAGTGTCTGTGTGCGTGAGTGAGTGAGTGAGTGCGTGTGAGTGTTTGTGAGTGTGTCCGATAAATCATGATCAGGTTTGCTGAACGAATCCGAGGCATCAGTAACAACAGCAGCTGATACGCTGCGAGAGGCGGAGGGTGTGTCTCTGCTCGGGGCTCTTGCTCCGCGCAAATGTAGCTGCTGAGACGGACCTCCACCGGGGTCTCCACTCTCTCCCCTCTCGACCTCACTCACTGATCCGCTAGTCAATCTCTGAAGCAGTGTCAGCTGCTTATAACTATTCTTTTTCGCCATCACTCTTGCTATACTATCGCTAAACTAGATCGCTGATCCGTCTCAATGCTACGCTATCATCGCTCTGCTACAGCAGCACGCTGTCCAAACACTCCCACACTCCTCCTCCTCCTCTCCACTGACTTATGACCTCTCCTGTGGTGCAATACTGCATCCTACTGGTGGTGATTTATCATTACAGGTACATTTGCACTATATATCAGTATTGTGGGTCATTAACAAGGTGCGCCAGACATTACTGCAGCCTCCCGTGTAATAACACGAAAAAGTCGTCTAAGTCGTCTTGGGCAGTGAGCGTCACTATACAATAGAACGACTTTTGTCGTCATGGGCAGTGAATGAGTTAAATACATCTGCACAACTGAAGCTTCGTTTGTGGAGGGGACGTGATCCGAAGCTTTGGAAACACTTTGATCTTTGTGCTTCATAAAGTCAGCAGCTGATTGGAAGAGAGGATCCTGAGCCACTGATTGGTGATTGGCATCAGGGGCAGCAGCAGCAGTGAAGAGGAAGTGACCTGCGCAGCTTTGACTGTATTAGAATCCTGTGTGTGATGATTCCAACATGTTCATATATCAGCCTTAAAACCAGCCGCACTAGAACCACCCTTTAATGTTGCTCAAACTGTGTGTGCTTTTCTACACAGAATCAAACTGGATCATTTAGAATCAAAGCTGCCTCTGGGACACTGCCTTTTTCAGCCTCAATCATCTGTAAAAGTCATTTCTAAGACAATAGTATTCTCTGTTCCACTTTGCACATGTCTTTACTGATATTACACAGAAACTTTACAATAAACAATATTTACACATGACTATAATCATTTAAAGTGAAACATGGACAGATTTAGCCCTTAAAGTAGCTATATGTAAGATTTTCATGTCAAGTCATTATTAAAGGGCCCTAATCTGTCATCATTATAGGGCCCTAATCTGTCATCATTAAAGGGCCCTAATCTGTCATCATTAAAGGGCCCTAATCTGTCATCATTAAAGGGCCCTAATCTGTCATCATTAAAGGGCCCTAATCTGTCATCATCAAAGGGCCCTAATCTGTCATCATTAAAGGGCCCTAATCTGTCATCATTAAAGGGCCCTAATCTGTCATCATTAAAGGGCCCTAATCTGTCAGCATCAAAGGGCCCTAATCTGTCAGCATTAAAGGGCCCTAATCTGTCATCATTAAAGGGCCCTAATCTGTCATCATTAATGGGCCCTAATCTGTCATCACTAAAGGGCCCTAATCTGTCATCATTAAAGGGCCCTAATCTGTCATCACTAAAGGGCCCTAATCTGTCATCATTAAAGGGCCCTAATCCGTCAGCATCAAAGGGCCCTAATCTGTCATCATTAAAGGGCCCCAATCTGTCATCATTAAAGGGCCCTAATCTGTCAGCATCAAAGGGCCCTAATCCGTCATCAATAAAGGGCCCTAATCTGTCATCACTAAAGGGCCCTAATCTGTCATCATTAAAGGGCCCTAATCTGTCATCACTAAAGGGCCCTAATCTGTCATCATTAAAGGGCCCTAATCCGTCAGCATCAAAGGGCCCTAATCTGTCAGCATTAAAGGGCCCTAATCTGTCATCATTAAAGGGCCCTAATCTGTCATCATTAATGGGCCCTAATCTGTCATCACTAAAGGGCCCTAATCTGTCAGCATTAAAGGGCCCTAATCTGTCATCACTAAAGGGCCCTAATCTGTCATCATTAAAGGGCCCTAATCTGTCAGCATCAAAGGGCCCTAATCTGTCATAATTAAAGGGCCCTAATCTGTCATCATTAAAGGGCCCCAATCTGTCATCATTAAAGGGCCCTAATATGTCAGCATCAAAGGGCCCTAATCCGTCATCAATAAAGGGCCCTAATCTGTCATCATTAAAGGGCCCTAATCTGTCAGCATCAAAGGGCCCTAATCTGTCATCATTAAAGGGCCCCAATCTGTCATCATTAAAGGGCCCTAATCTGTCATCACTAAAGGGCCCTAATCTGTCATCATTAAAGGGCCCTAATCTGTCATCACTAAAGGGCCCTAATCTGTCAGCATCTAAGGGCCCTAATCTGTCAGCATTGAAGGGCCCTAATCAGTCATCATTAAAGGGCCCTAATCTGTCATCATTAATGGGCCCTAATCTGTCATCACTAAAGGGCCCTAATCTGTCAGCATTAAAGGGCCCTAATCTGTCAGCATCAAAGGGCCCTAATCTGTCAGCATTAAAGGGCCCTAATCTCATAATAATAATAAACTGCTCTTTTCCAATACTTCTTTAACAGTAGTTCAGAGATATTTTAATTTCCAAATGATTTTTCTTGTCTTAGAGAAATCTGTCAGGACCCAGACTTTGCTCCGAATGGTACAGATGAGACTTTCAGAATGTGGAAGGATCAGGGTCTGACAAGATTCCACCAACTATTTAAGGACCAGATTTGAGAAACTTTTGAACATTTAGCAAAGGAGTTTAAGCTCCCAATGAATCACTTTTACAGATACCTCCAAAGTAAGTTGGTACATAAGAGGGAAAACCCAGCGGCTCAACCTCCTCACCGACTGATTCTACACATTCTGAAAGTCTATGAGAATCCAAACTATGAACAAATGTCAAGACAAATGTACAATATTCTCAGTGATGAAAGCAAATGAAAATACCGTGGGAAAAGAACCTCCAGAACCCTGTGGCAGACGAGGAGTGGAGTTTGGGCTGTTGTTTGAAGTGTCCATACTGGCAGAAGTTTGCATGAAGCTGTTGGTCAGATTCTGTAGAACACCTCTGTGTGTAAATGCACTGACCCAGAACAGTTCAGCGGAGAGACTGCGGTGAAACACAGTCATGTGCAGACCGACATTCAAACTACTGGAATCAGCTCATACACATGATCAAACATATCTGTGGACAAAATATTAGCCTGAAACCAAAACACCTCTGGCTTGGTATTCAACCAAACGCTCTGGAGGAAAAATACTGTTTTGTCTTTTGGACTCTAAGAATAACAGATTTTCAAACAATGAACAAGATATTGGAAGAAAAGTGAAACTCCCGCCACAGCGGCTCGACATGAACTCATGATGCAAATATACAACATGGAAAAAAGGAAATGTAGATTTCTAAAGATCTATGAAAATGTTGTGTTCAAAAGATGTCGTCATATATAAATAAACTCCAATAAACATTAGAACATGATAAATAGGATAAAATGATGAATATAGAATTAAACATTAGATATGACTCTAGATTTAACCACTTGAACTATATTTTCCTTTTATTTTGTTTGTTTATTCATTTAGTCTTGTTTTTTATTATTTGTTGTTTTTTATTTTATCTTTTTTTGTAACTATTATGACACATTTCACATGCTGGTGCTTTAAAAACATATATGTGTATATGCACTTAACTGCAGCATACATATGTATACAATAATACTGTGTTAATCTTACAAATGAACACAACAAAGTAAAAAAAGAGAAACTGACAGTTGTTAAAAAACTGATCTGTGAATAAAGTACAGTCCCTTTGTTTCTGAAAATTGTTTTGTTAGATGTAAACAAACTTTTTAAAAATAGATTAACAGCCATATGCACATGTTGCTGCAGTTAGAGGGTTCTGTTATCGTTATGTGAGAAGATGAAACTATATGAAACTGAAACCACTATCACCTTCTGCTTTTCAGAAGCAGCAGTGGTTAAGTTTGTCCACTAGATGTCACTGTCAGAGCCAGTCTGAGCCATAGCTCAGGTAACAGCCATCATGGCAACCGTTGCCATGGTAACCATTAGCAACTATTGCTAAGGTAACAGTTGTCATGGCAATGCACTTTTTTAATCAGACACTGTCAGGAAGCCAGGGAAAGCTTGGGCTCCAACACTGAGGAAACACAATAGTTGGAGACGAGAACAGAGAAAGATGAATTCAACAAAGTAAGAAATAAAGAAAGAAATAAAATGAAACACGTGTAATAAAACTATACTCACATATGTACAATGTGTGCGTCCTTATTCTCTACAGTGTTTACACACACACACACACACACACACACACACACACACACACACACACACACACACACACACACACACACACACACACACACACACACACAGAGATCTAGTTGGTAAAGTCCATTTCAGACCAAGCATGTCCCAGATCCTACAGCAGTGTCCTTGTTGAGCAGCTGACAGCAGTTATTCTTCCATCACAGGTTTATGATGGTTCTTTGGCTCTCACTGTTGCTCCAACGCTGCTGAGTTTGCAGATAAGAAACGTCGTCACAAATGTGTAACTGATGCTTTCAGATGTTCATCAGGACCAGAACAGGACTGGACTCTTTTTAAAATGTGAAGTGCTTTGTGATCCTGGACAATGAAAGGCTCTTTACAAATACACTTTACGCGACAGGGATGTGTGACCCAGCTATTGCTGTGGCAGGCTCTGCGCTGCGTAATTACGCACGGCTATTTGTATTCCTCATTCACATCTGGTATGTATTAATTAGATTTGTGTAAGCCTCACACAGACACACACCCCATTAACGCATGGACCGATGGACTATGGTATTGCTCACTCCAAATGTCTCACTGCCCTATCCACCCGCTGCACACTCTTGGGAGTGCATCCACAGCAGGTGCCACGAGAGACGCGCCACATAACTCCTCAAATGCTGTCATTCAGAAGTTTTGGCTCCAGACTTTCTCTGTAAAATCTGGACAGCAAACGCTCTCGCAAGTGTACAGCGCTTCAGTGCATTCACAAGACGCTGCAGACGCTTCATTGATGAGAGCCACCGCTGCACCATATGAATTTATTCATTCATTCTTTATTTATTCACTTCTACAATCCAAGAGAGATTTTCATAATTTATCAAAAAATTTCTGCAAATTTGTTCAAAACGCTGCTGAAAAAATAGCGTATATTTATTTTTACATAAGCATGAACAACCTGTGGCACACCCTGCGCCGTTCACGTAATTAGCAGATGTTTTGCCTCATTCACCTCTGGCAAATGTGGGTTTTCCTTAGTTTTGTGCATAAAGCCATAAATGCACCTGATCTTGCTCAAAACTGTCTCAGGCACTGCCCTTTACTCCGCAGCAGAGATAGGATGCGACGCGCACCAGCATAATAGTTCATTCATTCATTCAGGTCGTTTATTATTTATTCATTTACGTCGAAATTTCAGGAGAGATGAGTGCTGCAGTGGGTGTAGACACAAGGGAAAAAGGTGTATATATAACGTATATATGAATATTTTTTAACGTGAATAAACTCAAAAGTGTGTGCTTTTTTCGGCTTCTTAGCCGACTTCCTGCTCACTTGTCGCAAAAACAGGGCGTGGAACAGGCAGTTTCTGAATATTTACAGGCGTGACTTTCATAAATACGCTGGTTTTGAGCGCGGCAGGTGCGTACGTATCTCACACGTTCATAAATGCCACGTCAGATCTTGTGTATCTGGGATCTACACCCAAAATGTACACCTTTTTCTGCGCAATTTTCATACATGAGGCCCAGTGTGACTGTAGTCCTGCAGCACAGCAGCAGGGGGCGCCATACTCCTTCATAAATGTGGAGCTGAGGGATTAGAATCCTGTGTGTGATGATTCCAACATGTTCATATATCAGCCTTAAAACCAGCCGCACTAGAACCACCCTTTAATGTTGCTCAAACTGTGTGTGCTTTTCTACAACAAACATCACTTATTCTATGCAAGATGTGTGGCCAGACTCACTATTGTTTCAGCTGCTTCTTCAATAAGTATCATTTACAGTTTAGCTTCAAAGCCATTGAATAATTATGTCCCCACTCTGTTAGTTCCAGGCCGTTTCATTTCTCAGAGCAATTAAAGTTACAGCCAAATAAGATGCAATGATAACACACACAAACCAATGTCCATTAATGTCAAAATATGTCCATAAAATATTATTGGGAATTATAGTAAAAATGTCCCCACTTTGTCTTGATGCAGCTTTAAAGGAACCATAAGATTTTCCTTTCAGACAAAAACATGATGTATCCGAGTCTCCAGACACAAAGTAAAGATGTTCAAATCCACAATAAGTGTTTGGTCTGTAAAGCTCAGCAGCTGCAGCACAGGGTTAAGACTGAAGTGTGATCCTGTAGAGTCTGACTCTGGGTTCACATGATGCAGCCTCAGCTCTGTCTCCTTCACTTTGTTCCAGATGCTGCGTCTTCACACCTGCTTCTCACACGTTTTCATGTGTCTATGAAGAGATTTCCTAGATTTTCTAGGGCGACAGTAGCTCAGTTGGTAGAGCATTGGCCTTCAGGCCTGAAGGTCGTGGGTTCAATTCCCACCTCTACACCTTCTCCACCGACTCCCACTGATGACTGCTGTCGTTGTGTCCTTGGGCAAGACACTTAACCCCACTTTGCCCAAAGCCCCCACTGAAAGATCAAGGCTATGCTCACAGTCAGAGAGCAGCCGTCCTCCTGTGGACTCACCACCTGCTGAGGGTCAGTGAGGGGCTGGTGCTATGAGACTTGGGTGGCATCTCTGACTGCCACCCCCCTGACCCAGAAATGGATTAAAGCAGCCATTCCCAAACTCAGTAACACCGAGGCCCCCTTAAAAATCTGACGGGTCTGCGTGGCCCCCCAAAATAATAACCAAGAAGACAACATTAAGAATAGGCTCTTCTGGTTATTTTATTTTGGGGAAATAGCCTCTGCTACAAACATTGTAATACAAAAATGATTACTGTGGATTATTCAAGTCAAATAATGAACACAAATATTTTAATATTACAAACAAAACATTATAAATTTAACATTAAATAATTATATATATATATATTTTTTTTATGACCTCCCGCGGCCCCCCTGCAGTACCCTCGCGGCCCACCAGGGGGCCGCGGACCCCACTTTGGGAGACACTGGATTAAAGGGTAGAAAATGGATGGATGGATGAAGAGATTTCCTATGAGTAAAAGACTTTCCACACTTTTCACAGACAAATGGTTTCTCTCCAGTGTGGATCCTCTGATGATCTTTGAGAGAACTACTCTGAGAAAAACTCTGATCACAAACGTCACAGCTGAAGGGTTTTTCTCCAGTGTGGATTCTGCTGTGGACCTTGAGATTTGCTGCTCGAGAATAACATGTTCCACACTGATCACACTCATACGGTTTTTCTCCAGTGTGGATTCTGTTGTGTTTTTTTAGAGCTCCTCTTTGGGAAAAACATGTTCCACACTGATCACACTCGTACGGCTTCTCTCCAGTGTGGCTCTGATAGTGAACTGTGCGATGTGTTGCAGTTCTAAAAGTTTTACTGCAGAAGTCACATGCAAATGGTTTTTCTCCAGTGTGAATTCTCTCATGTGTTTTGTAAGTGGAAAACTGAGTAAACACCTGCCCACAGTCTCCACAGACGAAGGTTTTTTCTCCAGTGTGGATTCTGTAGTGACGATTGAAGTGAGATAATTGTGTAAAAGTCTTCTCACACTGGTCACATTGGTGAGGTCTCTCTCCTGTGTGGACATGCTGATGACGTGAGAGCAGCTGTTTGATCCTAAATGTTTTTCCACACTGGTCACACTCAAATGGTTTCTCTCCTGTGTGGATCCTCTGATGAACTTTGAGATTACCCTCTTTTCTAAAACTCTGATGACAAACGTCACAGCTGAAGGGTTTTTCTCCAGTGTGGATTCTGCTGTGGACCTTGAGAATTCCTTTTGTAGAAAAACTTGTTCCACACAGATCACACACGTATGAGTGAGTTCTGTAGTGTCTCTTTAGTGCAGAAGCAGAGATGCAGGTCTTTCCACACTGATCACAGGTGAACCCCATTCTGTAGATGGACTTTGTAGATCTGCAAACAAACACAGAAAAAGCAGACGTCAGATACCGCTTATCTTTCACATATTCTATCAACAAATGAGCATGAGGCCAACATCAGGATGTGTCTCTTTGTAAATGTGCAGTTTTTGACACAAGCTACTTCTATTGTGACTGCTTTGACTATGTGAGTGATGCGACTGAGCGTCTCTGTGTTGTGTCTTTTTATTCTGTTCTTAAAAGTCACCTGTGCAAACACAACCAGACACATGTCAACTCAAATTTGAACTGAAGTATTGGGACGATGACTAAATTGATCGAGATTTTGGTTAACAAATAAAAGACATGATAAAAAAAAAGACCATGACATAATTGAATCAGAAGAAAGGATAGATAAGGCAAATGAGAAAACAATCAGTCAACTGGCCGAACTAGATGTGAGGAGGACCAATGAGGGATTGCCTTCTTAAGCACTGGTGGCGCCAGCTGTGAACAGAAGCTATTGCTAACCAAAATACGAGTTTTGTGAGCTTGTAACGTGTCCAATGGTGATGAAAAGAACAAGAACATGTCTATGGCTGGAAGAAAAAGGAGATCTGTGGGCCCTTTTTACATTTGACAAAGAAAAAAACAAGACCAAATGTAAAGTATTGATGGCAATATGAAGCCCTGTGAAGCAATATGAAGCCCTGTGAAGCAATATGAAGCCCTTTGAAGCAATATGAAGCCTCGTGAAGCAATATGAAGCCCTGTGAAGCAATATGAAGCCCTGTGAAGCAATATGATGCCCTGTGAAGCAATATGAAGCCCTGTGAAGCAATATGAAGCCCTGTGAAGCAATATGAAGCGCTGTGAAGCAATATGAAGCCCTGTGAAGCAATATGAAGCGCTGTGAAGCAATATGAAGCCCCGTGAAGCAATATGAAGCCCTGTGAAGCAATATGAAGCCCTGTGAAGCAATATGATGCCCTGTGAAGCAATATGAAGCCCTGTGAAGCAATATGAAGCCCTGTGAAGCAATATGATTTAGTCCATGTTCTAGCCAAAAAAGTGTGGGCCCGTAAAAGGGGAAAGCGCAGAGGCCTGCTCCTGCGTCTTAGGAGGAGAGGAGCGCGCACAGCTCTCCTCGGCATTTTTCTCTCCAACGTACGCTCACTGGTCAATAAGACGAACTCAGCCTGCTCATGAGAAGAAACAAGGACTTCGCCACATCCTGTGTCCTCTGCTTCACTGAGACCTGGCTAAATGAGCGGATCCCGGACAGTGCTCTGGAGCTGCAGGGTTTTGGGCTGTTCCGCGCGGATCGCCATTGTGCGCTATCAGGAAAGAGCAGAGGCGGTGGGCTGTGTTTCTACGTCTATACAAACTGGTGTAACGATGTGACAGTGATCTCCAAGCACTGCTCTCCTGCTCTGGAATATCTTTTCATCCATTGTAAACCATTTTACTCCCCTCGTGAGTTTCATTCATTCTTGCCTGTTTACATACCGCCATGCGCGGACGCCCTGTGAAGCAATATGAAGCCCTGTGAAGCAATATGATGCCCTGTGAAGCAATATGAAGCCCTGTGAAGCAATATGAAGCCTCGTGAAGCAATATGAAGCCCTGTGAAGCAATATGAAGCGCTGTGAAGCAATATGAAGCCCCGTGAAGCAATATGAAGCCCCGTGAAGCAATATGAAGCCCTGTGAAGCAATATGATGCCCTGTGAAGCAATATGAAGCCCTGTGAAGCAATATGAAGCCTCGTGAAGCAATATGAAGCCCTGTGAAGCAATATGAAGCGCTGTGAAGCAATATGAAGCCCTGTGAAGCAATATGAAGCCCCGTGAAGCAATATGAAGCCCCGTGAAGCAATATGAAGCCCTGTGAAGCAATATGAAGCCCCGTGAAGCAATATGAAGCCCCGTGAAGCAATATGAAGCCCCGTGAAGCAATATGAAGCCCTGTGAAGCAATGCAGCATTGCAGCCTTAACATGGTTGGAAGCGATTCATTTGCTCTAACGCCATCATGTGGACAAAAACACGTATAACAATCTAAGTGCCAACAATAAATGATACGTCTGAGACATCTACAGTAATGAAGTAACTCACGTTTGTCATCGTATGCCATAAGCAATACCAGAGGTGGGACCAAGTCATTGTTTTGCAAGTCACAAGTTAGTCTCAAGTCTTTGCCTTCAAGTCCCAAGTCAAGACAGCAAAGTATCGAGTCAAGTCCCAAGTCAAGACCGACAAGTCTCAAGTCAAGTCCCAAATCCTATCGTTTGAGTTGAGTCCTTTAGAGTCCTTTTAACAGAGAAATAATATTTAAATTAGCGCTGCCAAAATTGCCGCGTTAACTCACGTTAATTACAGTTCTCATTAGCGCATTAAAAAAATATCGCATTAACGCATGTCTGAATGACCCACCCATTTATAATAATATCACTCAGAATGCCAGACACATGGGTGTGAGATGGTGACAGCAGGTAGGACCTTTAGGAATCCAAGTTTTAAAACAATATGGTGCATACACAATCTGCGGTGATGTGGTCATATGACCATACACAAGATGGCGCCTCGTACGGTCGACAGGGCTCTTTGCTGCTCTCTTTTGCTTTTGTTTTTACTTTTTAACTGTGCATCTGGCTGTTCCTACACCCGTGAGGAACTTATGAACATCCGACCCACCGTTCCCATGGACCTATTGCCTGTTTTCTTGGCATCTGCGGCTGATTTAGTCCATGTTCTAGCCAAAAAAGTGTGGGCCCGTAAAAGGGGAAAGCGCAGAGGCCTGCTCGTGCGTCTTAGGAGAAGAGGAGCGCGCACGGCTCTCCCCGGCATTTTTCTCTCCAACGTACGCTCACTGGGCAATAAGACGAACTCAGCCTGCTCATGAGAAGAAACAAGGACTTCGCCACATCCTGTGTCCTCTGCTTCACTGAGACCTGGCTAAATGAGCGGATCCCGGACTGTGCTCTGGAGCTGCAGGGCTTTGGGCTGTTCCGCGCGGATCGCCATTGTGCGCTCTCAGGGAAGAGCAGAGGCGGAGGGCTGTGTTTCTACGTCAATACAAACTGGTGTAACGATGTGACAGTGATCTCCAAGCACTGCTCTCCTGCTCTGGAATATATTTTCATTCATTGTAAACCGTTTTACTCCCCTCGCGAGTTTGTTTCATTCATTCTTGCCTCTGTTTACATACCGCCATGCGCGGACGCGCGCGAGGCTCAGCGCGCACTCGCAGAGCAAGTACTGTGTATGGAACGTTTATACCCGGACTCTCTGATTATTATCCTGGGGGATTTTAATAAGGGAAACTTGAGCCAGGAATTACCCAAATACAGACAGTTTATCAAATGCCCGACAAGAGAGGAGAATACTCTAAATCACTGCTACACCACTGTGCGCAGAGCTTTTCGCGCTGTTCCCAAAGCAGCCCTCGGCTTCTCAGATCACTCCATGATACATCTGGTTCCTGCTTACAGACAGAGACTAAAGCTCTCGAAACCTGCAGTGAGGAGCTCCAAAGTGTGGTCTGATGAAGCTGTGGAAGAGCTGCGCGCATGCATGGAATCTACAGACTGGGACCTTTTCAGAGCTGCCACAGACAGTTTGGATGAATACACGGACACTGTGACGTCATACATTCACTTCTGTGAGGATAGCATCATTCCAACAAGGACCAGGGTCATCTATAACAATGACAAACCCTGGTTCACTGCTAAACTCCGGCAGCTCAGGAAAGCAAAGGAGTCTGCTTTCAGGGAGGGGGACCGCAGCGGCTACAAAGCAGCTACAGTGCCTTGCGAAAGTATTCGCCCCCCTTGAACCTTTCAACATTTCGCCACATTTCAGGCTTCAAACATAAAGAAAATAAAAATAGAAAATGCTGTCATGAATCAACAACAAGTGGGACAAAATCGTGAAGTGGAACAAAATTTATTGTATAATTTAAACTTTTTTAACAAATAAAAAACTGAAAAGTGGGGTGTGCAATATTATTCGGCCCCTTTACTTTCAGTGCAGCAAACTCACTCCAGAAGTTCAGTGAGGATCTTTGAATGATCCAATGTTGTCCTAAATGACTGATGATGATAAATAGAATGCACCTGTGTGTAATCAAGTCTCCGTATAAATGCACCTGCTCTTTGATAGTCTCAGGGTTCTGTTTAAAGCTCAGAGAGAACCATGAAGACAAAGGAACACACCAGGCAGGTCCGAGATACTGTTGTGGAGAAGTTTAAATCCGGATTTGGATACAAAAAGATTTCCCAAGCTTTAAACATCTCAAGGAGCACTGTGCAAGCAATTATATTGAAATGGAAGGAGTATCAGACTACTGCAAATCTACCAAGAACCGGCCGTCCCTCCAAACTTTCATCTCAAACAAGAAGAAGACAGATCAGAGATGCAGACAAGAGGCCCATGATCACTCTGGATGAACTGCAGATAACTACAGCTGAGGTGGGAGAGTCTGTCCATAGGACAACAATCAGTCGTGCACTACACAAATCTGGCCTTTATGGAAGAGTGGCAAGAAGAAAGCCATTTCTCAGAGATATCCATAAAAGTCTCGTTTAAAGTTTGCCACAAGCCACCTGGGAGACACCAAACATGTGGAAGAAGGTGCTCTGGTCAGATGAAACCAAAATCAAACTTTTTGGCCACAATGCAAAACGATATGTTTGGCGTAAAAGCAACACAGCTCATCACCCTGAACACACCATCCCCACTGTCAAACATGGTGGGGGCAGCATCATGCTTTGGGCCTGCTTTTCTTCAGCAGGGACAGGGAAGATGGCTAAAATTGATGGGAAGATGGATGGAGCCAAATACAGGACCATTCTGGAAGAAAACCTGTTGGAGTCTGCAAAAGACCTGAGACTGGGACGGAGATTTATCTTCCAACAGGACAATGATCCAAAACATAAAGCCAAATCTACAATGGAATGGTTCACAAATAGACGTATCCAGGTGTTAGAATGGCCAAGTCAAAGTCCAGACCTGAATCCAATCGAGAATCTGTGGAAAGAGCTGAAGACTGCTGTTCACAAACGCTCTCCATCCAACCTCACTGAGCTCGAGCTGTTTTGCAAAGAATAATGGGAAAGAATTCCAGTCTCTCGATGTGCAAAACTGATAGAGACATACCCCAAGCGACTTGCAGCTGTAATTGCAGCAAAAGGTGGCGCTACAAAGTATTAGCGCAAGGGGCCGAATAATATTGCACACCCCACTTTTCAGTTTTTTATTTGTTAAAAAAGTTTAAATTATCCAATAAATTTCGTTCCACTTCACGATTGTGTCCCACTTGTTGTTGATTCTTGACAAAAAAAAATATTTTTATATATTTGTTTGAAGCCTGAAATGTGGCGAAATGTTGAAAGGTTCAAGGGGGCCGAATACTTAGGTGCACTTCTAATTCATCCTGAATTAAAGTATATTAATACTGCTATATTTTTTATTCATTTGTTGGTTACACCACTTTCATGTGTGTCCAATCGTATCGCAGAGGGGAAAAAATGAAAATATAGTTTTTTTTTTTATGAAACATGCATAACTTAAAAGTACACACCTTAACCAACATGGTGTGAGGGGTTTTATTACGCAATCAAAAGATTTTTAAATGTATGATCTTGCCAACCCTTATTTGTCATTGACCCAAATTTAAAATGTAATGTGTGTGAATATTAATGTTTTATATAATTAAAGAAAGAGGAGAGGATCAGGACAACACCTGGAGAAAGACAGGATTGACAGAAACGACAGGTAGGACTTCCTGTAAAACTTTGAATGTTTGTTACCACAGATCTAGCCTGGTCGTACCACACCTTAGTACAAATTTCATTTCATACTAAAGGTCTAGATTTGCTCCATTGACTCCGTTTACAGGTGGGAGGGGTTAACTCCTTTTGCAGATTGAAACGATTGGATCTGAGTTTACCGTGACGTATGTAGTGCACCCGAGTGTGTTGTTAGCATTTAGCATTTAGCCTAGCCATCTCCTTTGCCGCTAACGGAGCCCGTGGGGAGTAGCGCCACAATCTTGACCAGCGATTACATTTGCTACACATTCCTCTTGCTCCTGCTTCAATTTCTTGATAGAACCAGACCACATTACTTCTATCACATTCTTCGCCACTGCCAAACTACAACCTGCCCGTTCGGCGCAAACTCTTGACGTCACAGACACCGACCTACAACGCACTCTCTGAGTAGCCGGTCGAAATACGACCGATTGTATTTGCTAACACAGGGACCAGACCCAGACGTTACATGCAGTGAAATGATGATTGAGCGGAGTGTATGGATGGATAAGGCCAGGCTACCACAAAAAGTGTTTAATTGAAAAATTCCCATGAGGTGGATTAATTAAACACAACAAAACATTTATTCCCAATAATTGAATATATTTACTTTGCAAATACAAAACTGATTTTGGGTCAAGCGGGATTCGAACCACATATCTTCGACTTTATAGTGTACTACCGACTGCTCCATGCAACTATTACTCAACTCGTATTCCTATGTGTTATTCACTTATGGAAAAGTAAAACATTGTGACATTAAGGCAAACCTGGATATATGAAACCTCAGTTTTACTAAAGTGATTTATTTTATTTTTTTTTCATATGAAATACATTTGCTATATTTACGTACAGAACTGCTCCACATTGCGCGCACACACGTACGCACACAGCGACAGACGGGTGAAGCCGCGGATCACAAAGTATCTGTCAAAGTGATTCGATCCGAAATATATGAAGCACCTCAGTGAACAATCACGTGGTGTGGCCGCTACGCGAGGCTTCAAACGTCACCACATACGTCACACACGCCAAAACAAACTCCCCTTGATTACTCGGTACACGCTTTGAAGACTCTGCATGCTCAACACATCACTACCTGTCATGGTCCTGATGAAGATCTCAAAGCATCAGTTACACATTTGTGACGACGTTTCTTATCTGCAAACTCAGCAGCGTTGGAGCGACAGTGAGAGCCAAAGAACCATCATAAACCTGTGATGGAAGAATAACTGCTGTCAGCTGCTCAACGAGGACACTGCTGTAGGATCTGGGACATGCTTGGAGTCTGATTTGTACTTTACCAACTAGATCTGTGTGTGTGTGTAAATACTGTGAGAATAAAAACTTACACTTTTTACATATGTGAGTATATTATTATTACTCATGTTTCATTTTCTTTTCTATCTTTCTCACTTTGTTGAATTCTCGTCTTTCCTCAGTGTTGGAGCCAAAGCTTTACCTCGCTTCTTGAGAGTGTATGATTAAAAAAGTCTGACATGTGCTATAGAAAAGTGTGAGAGCCTGCCCCCTGAGAGAGGGCAGCTGTAAAGAGACCAGTGGGGGCGGCTCTCGGCTCAAAAGTGGCCAAAAAGACGTGCGCTGACATGCTTGCAATACCACCCCGGGCCGATGGGGGTGGACCCAGAAGAAGAATTAACCAATGCTAACATACAACATTGGCAGACCTCTCGAAAACGTCTTTACAGGATGGTCCAAAAGTTGGCTCTTGGCCCAAAGCTCCGTTCCACATGTGTGTCAATGCTGAGGGGGGTGGATTTTTTTGGTCCACTCTAGTTTACTTGCTGTGAATTTTTGAAGCCTTTCGTTCAAATGAATGGAGCTGCGCCGGCTGACGCATGCGCAGATGCGTTTTTTCACAATTTTCTAGTGGGCGGGACCACTCGCTGCCATTTTGGATAGCTCCAGTAGAGCACATTTTTTGGCCCATTAGTTAGAACGGCGGAGATAGGCGTGACTCTGTCCGTTAATATATACAGTCTATGAAAGAGACGCAGCAGAGACACAGATGAAGAACAGACTTTATTATTATTATTATTAACGTTTATTAAGAGGAATAGCCCCTTGAGATGAAGCAAATTTGTTTCCGAGGGGGTTCTCAAAATCAAATTAAAAAATAACAGTATAGTTCTAAACCTCTTTTATTCACCTGTGGTTCACCTTGGAGAGACCCTTGAGGAAAATGCCGTTAGACTTATTAGATTTAAGCATGTTTATTGATTGAGCATGTTTTGCACCCTAGGCCCGGGAGGGATGCTGTTGAGCACGGCGCTTGCTCGCGTGCATAATCCCCCCCCCGGGGCCTAGGCACTGGTGACGGCAGAGGCAGTAGGCAAGCACGCTTCGATGAGAGAAGGAGGAGGTGGGGCGGCGGAGGCTTGCAGACTTCAGAAGGCCGGGAAGTGGGCGTCTCCGGCTTTTAACTTACTGTCCTGGTGGTTATTGGTTGACTGGATGTGGGCGTTGCTGGTATTGATGAGTCGAGGAAGAGCAGCCTGTGGCCTGGGCAGCAGCAGCCGGGTCTACCACAGTGAACTTTCGCGAAAGCTCCATATCTTTGATCAGACTTTAGTGTCGTACTCAGACTGAGCTGCTCCTTACAACAGTCTGTAGAAGTCTGGGATTTTCCACTGGATGTTTTGGTCTGAAGGTGGGAGCAGACTTCTCTACTGTCTCCATGGCGACGCTGAGGAGAGCTTCTGTGTTCTGCCTTGGTATAAAACCATGTGAACGCTGTGAAGCTCTGGTCGTGCGGCTTACGCTGTGAACCAACAATAAAACATGTCTTCTGGTGAGACTCCATCCCAGACTCTGCATCTGAGCCTTTTCTTCAGTGTTCAAGAATCTTTACTGACTGGAAACACATGAATGTGAAAGTATTTATGGAGATCACATTAACGCTGGATACAGGACTTTTTTCGGCATCAATAACACACGATGCTTTTCCCGACAGAAAGACTCTTGTAAAAGTAACAAGACAACATGCTGTTTTTATCTTATTAAAATATGTCTTTAAACATGTGACAAAGAGCTCTGGGACTCTTTGGGCTGAGAGCTGATTGGCTGATTGAGGGGGGTCCTCTCTCACTTTTCTGTCTGAAAAAGCTGATCTTAAGATGTGACAGAGGCAACATGTGGAAACTAGTAATAGCCCTATTCGGACGGGATTAGTTTTACATGGGGACCCCTGGTAATTTGTGATAATCGCAGAGGACATCTGAGATTTCAGTCCCATGCGAATGCATCGTGTCTGTAATTTGTAAAGCAATAATTCTGCTGCAAATTACCTCCTGTATTTGACCAAACACAGACGGGCTCTGATAATACTAATCCGTGAGAATCTGCATGTCAGTGATGGTGATCGCTATTGCCGCTTTCTCTTTTCTTTCTGCGTTGTTTTTTTGTCAGTGAGCAGAGGAGTCGCATATCGCAGCTGTGTGCACCTGCAGAGTCGTGGCTGCTGCTGTGTCTGTTCCAGTTTAAGTATTTTTTCCTTGTTGCTCCATTAATGTTTCCAATTATGTCAGTCCGATTCAAATGCATGGCTTTCTTGTTAAAAAATGAAAACAAGCTGCCCTTTTCCCTTGGCAAAAGAGAAACTTGGGCTCTACATTGAAACACAACTGCTATCAGCTGCTCTTAGTGCATTCAGACCGCAAACGCTCAAACCCTGCTCACCAGACGCGCATTCTCTTGTTTTCAGACGCAGAGGACTTCACACCAGAACGTCCTGACGCGAGCCGGAAGTACCGGAAGTACCGGCTCTAATGCTAACAGAGCTATGCTAGCGGCTTCTCGTGTACAGATCTTCTCCAATATGCAGCTTTGCAGCGTGTCTTTGAACAGAGACCTTCCACGGGCTTTTATATAACAGTAGTATGTGTTCACGGAGGTGCGCCATACGTTTTTTTGTATTATTAAACGGTATTTTCCGCATCGGCATCGTGTAAAATTAGAAACATAAATATTGTTAAGTTCTGTATTTGGCTACAGCCTTCTGCCCTGAAGGTCACACACCGTTCTGTCAATGCAGTTATGTTTTGCCAATTGGATTGATTGACAGGTGCACCATGCGACGGAGAGGAAAGTGCGGCGTTTTTTCTTGTGTTCTATGTTTGTTTTTCAGATGAATGATAAAATGCCCCACTGCTTCAGGGCATGACAGTAGTAGTGAATTAAGGAAATGAGCCTCTTACTTTTGCACCAAAAGCCCCACAATATGAATTGAGGCGATCGGGAGGTAGCAACAGGAGTGGAACAGTAATCCTACAACACACTACAGATGCATGTTTTATTACTTTGGGACCACGACCAACAGGAGGGGAGTATTGTTAATGTCATAGGTGGTTCATGGGTTCCTTAACCTTCTAATCATTAGAAGAAGTGCTGTTAAAACATATCTTTACAAGAACAAATAAATAATAGAAAGGGCTGCCTAAAAAGCAAAATGTGGGAAAAATATTAAGTAATTTTCGGAGTTGCCAAAATGAAATAAAATTCTCTATTTGTCCATAGGGAGGACATTCTAAATTTCGTGTTGTGCAAAATTCAAAAGGGGTGTTGTGCAAATTTCAAAAGGGAAATAATAGCGCTTTACATCAAACAGATCTACTCTTAAGATATAGATCAATAATAATATAGATAATAATTAGAATAGATTGTGAAATTGTCTGGAGCTATAATGTCATTGGATTCGAGGAGCTATAGGTTGAAGTGTCAGATAAAACAAATGTAATAATAAGTTAGACAAGTGAATAATCAAAATATTTCTATGTGAAATTATAGATCATATGATCAAATTATTCTAATAACTAAAGTAAAAAGGAATCAAATAGAGTCGATTTTAGATGCTTTGCTTTTCCACATCCTGTTTAGGAACTAGTGCAGATGTGTTTACTAGAGAGTAGTAATAAATGCAGACATCGAACGACAGGCCTTTAACACAATTTTAATCTAAAAATAGCTCCAAATATACACATTGCTTTTGGACGCAGACTCTGAGCTGCTCCATTGGAGAACAGGTCAAATGTTATTGTTTATTACAAACAGCTGATGTATTTACACATATTAAGTTTGGGACAACTCATTCAACCAGTTATAGCAGTGGACAGAAGCCAATGTATGTGCTTTTGTATATTATAATAATTAATTTCATTTAGCCTTATAATCGTAGGAGAACGTTTTAAAATAGGTTTAACTCCCTTTCCAGGCAACTTGGTTAGATGTGAGTCTTTATAATATTGGAGAACGACGTGTTGTTTTTGGAGGAATTGTCTGAAATACAATACAAGAATAGAGATTTGGCCAGACAAGAATCCGGCAATAAAAATCGTCTAATGCAATGCTATTTGTTACAATCAGAATCAAAAGTTGGGGAATATGCTTTGGCTCAAAATACTACAACCAAGATTTGGCATTTAGTCCTGCTTTAGTCCTGCTTCAGACCTGCTTTAGTCCTGCTTTAGACCTGCTTTAGTCCTGCTTTAGTCCTGCTTCAGACCTGCTTTAGTCCTGCTTTAGACCTGCTTTAGTCCTGCTTTAGACCTGCTTTAGACCTGCTTTAGTCCTGCTTTAGTCCTGCTTTAGTCCTGCTTTGACCTGCTTTAGACCTGCTTTAGTCCTGCTTTAGTCCTGCTTTAGTCCTGCTTTAGTCCTGCTTTAGTCCTGCTTTAGTCCTGCTTTAGTCCTGCTTTAGACCTGCTTTAGTCCTGCTTCAGACCTGCTTCAGTCCTGCTTTCGCCCTGCTTTCGACCTGTTTTCGACCTGTTTTAGACTTGCTTTAGTCCTGCTTTAGTCCTGCTTTAGACCTGCTTTAGACCTGCTTTAGTCCTGCTTTAGACCTGCTTTAGACCTGCTTTAGACCTGCTTTAGACCTGCTTTAGTCCTGCTTTAGTCCTGCTTTAGACCTGCGTTAGTCCTGCTTTAGACCTGCTTTAGTCCTGCTTTAGTCCTGCTTTAGTCCTGCTTTAGACCTGCTTTAGTCCTGCTTTAGTCCTGCTTTAGACCTGCTTTAGTCCTGCTTTAGACCTGCTTTAGTCCTGCTTTAGTCCTGCTTTAGTCCTGCTTTAGACCTGCTTTAGACCTGCTTTAGTCCTGCTTAAGTCCTGCTTTAGTCCTGCTTTAGTCCTGCTTAAGTCCTGCTTTAGTCCTGCTTAACTCCTGTTTTAGTCCTGCTTTAGACCTGCTTTAGTCCTGCTTTAGACCTGCTTTAGACCTGCTTTAGACCTGCTTTAGTCCTGCTTTAGACCTGCTTTAGTCCTGCTTTAGACCTGCTTTAGTCCTGCTTTAGACCTGCTTTAGTCCTGCTTTAGACCTGCTTTAGTCCTGCTTCAGTCCTGCTTTAGACCTGCTTTAGTCCTGCTTTAGTCCTGCTTTAGTCCTGCTTTAGACCTGCTTTAGTCCTGCTTTAGACCTGCTTTAGACCTGCTTTAGACCTGCTTTAGACCTGCTTTAGTCCTGCTTTAGACCTGCTTTAGTCCTGCTGCTTTAGACCTGCTTTAGACCTGCTTTAGTCCTGCTTTAGTCCTGCTTTAGTCCTGCTTTAGACCTGCTTTAGACCTGCTTTAGTCCTGCTTTAGTCCTGCTTTAGTCCTGCTTTAGACCTGCTTTAGTCCTGCTTTAGTCCTGCTTTAGACCTGCTTTAGTCCTGCTTTAGACCTGCTTTAGACCTGCTTTAGTCCTGCTTTAGTCCTGCTTTAGACCTGCTTTAGACCTGCTTTAGTCCTGCTTTAGACCTGCTTTAGTCCTGCTTTAGTCCTGCTTAAGTCCTGCTTTAGTCCTGCTTAACTCCTGCTTTAGTCCTGCTTTAGACCTGCTTTAGTCCTGCTTTAGACCTGCTTTAGTCCTGCTTTAGACCTGCTTTAGTCCTGCTTTAGTCCTGCTTTAGTCCTGCTTCAGACCTGCTTTAGTCCTGCTTCAGACCTGCTTAAGTCCTGCTTAAGTCCTGCTTAAGTCCTGCTTAAGTCCTGCTTAAGTCCTGGTGTAGTCAGGTCCGGGTCTGGTCTGGTTCTGGTCCATGTTTTCTCACCATTTTCCTCTTTTTTTCCTTGAATCTTCGGGACTCTTGACTTTAGCTTCTGTTAGCTCCGAATGCTAACTGCTACAAACAGCAGCTGCCATGGCAACGACTTCCGCGACTAACGTGGGCAGCAGCGCCGCCAGTGGCCGCGGGGGGGAACTGTAATGACAGCGCCGACAGGACTCTATGGACCACACATGGATCTAATCACTTGGTCTGGTTTAACCTGGTTTAACCTGGCAGTGCAGGAAGGTTCTCCCTAATACTGAGGCTTTCTTTGTTCATGCGTGTGTTTTTAATCATTATTTAATATTAAAAACCCTATCTTTGCCAATTTGACAAGTAGATTTCTCCATTGTGAGATCTATAAAGTTTATTTTACTTATTTTATCTGTTTTAAACAACAATTCTTTGACACTGAGACGCTTCACGTGTCATTATTCTTTCACTCCATACACGGTGATGATGAAGTACCACTGTAGCCACAGCTGCCCTGGGGCACACTGACAGAAGCGAGGCAACCAGTCTGCGCCATCGGCCCCTCCCACCATCACCAACCATTCACACACACACACACACCAGACTCATTCTAATGTGGGGGAAGTGTCTTGCCTAAGGACACAACCACAGTTTGGTCTGATTTGCTCTCTCTCTCTCTCTCTGGTCTGGCTCCTGTGTGTATTTTATTTTATATATTTGCATTTTTCTGTGTTTCAACAGCTTGATTCTCTGATCTGTTCTTTACAAATCTACAACTGGGAATTCTCTACATGACTGCGTAACAAGTAGCACTACCTTTTCAGAGCTCCCAGGCTAACGCGAGCTAACAGAAGCTAAAGGGAGCTAACGGGGGGACAACAGCACCACAGCGAAGCCAACATCAGGCAACGGGAGCTATCTAATGCTAACGAGAACCATAGGAAGCTAGGAGCAGGAAGCTAGGAGCAGCTAACTAATGCTAACGAGAACCATAGGAAGCTAGGAGCAGCTAACTGAAGCTAACGAGAGGGGACGGGAGCTAACTAATGCTAACGAGAACCATAGGAAGCTAGGAGCAGCTAACTGAAGCTAACGAGAGGGGACGGGAGCTAACTAATGCTAACGAGAACCATAGGAAGCTAGGAGCAGCTAACTGAAGCTAACGGGAGGGGACAGGAGCTAACAGCACCACAGCGAAGCTAACATCAGGCATCAGGAGCTAATAAAGGCTAAAGAGAACCAGAGGGAGCTAATAGGAGCTATCGGAAGCTAGAGCCAACGGGTTACAACTATAGACTGAAAGGACCGAACCGAAGCTAACGGGAGCCAATGGGAGCTAACGGAAGCTAACAGCCGCTAATGGGAGCTAACTGAAGCTAACTGAAGCCGTGTCCATATCCCCAGGGGCAGTGAGACATGGCGGGGGTGAAGCTGGAGCAGATGGAGCAGATGTGGGTATTCTTGGCCCGTTTGTCACTCTTGAACCCGCTTCTGTGCGGTGTCGAGCGGGTTCGTTAGCAGGAGTAGCTAGCATTAGCATCACTAACACTGGAGGGGGCTGACATTTTCCCCTGGAGAGATAATACATAAAGTGGTTTCTCATTCAGTCTGTAACAATACCTTCTCTTTGTTCAGAAAACTATTCTTTTCCCTAAAGACACAATAATAAACCACATGTGTAGTTTACCCATGAAGATCTTTCAAAATGTGTTTAAAAAGACCCAGTAGTAATACTTATTTATTCAGTGTTTCATGCTCGCCTAAAACAGCACATGATTAATAATGTTAAAACAGTTTATTTATCAATTATTATTATTCAAAATGCATTCTTTTTGTTTTCTTGTTTCATAATATAATTATATGCTACTTCTGGTCTCTCTCTCTGGTCTCTCTCTCTGGTCTCTCTCTGGTCTCTCTCTGGTCTCTCTCTCTGGTCTCTCTCTCTGGTCTCTCTCTGGTCTCTCTCTCTCTGGTCTCTCTCTGGTCCCTCTTTCTGGTCTCTCTCTCTGGTCTCTCTCTGGTCTCTCTCTGGTCCCTCTCTCTGGTCTCTCTCTGGTCTCTCTCTCTGGTCTCTCTCTCTGGTCTCTCTCTGGTCTCTCTCTCTCTGGTCTCTCTCTCTGGTCTCTCTCTGGTCTCTCTCTCTGGTCTCTCTCTGGTCTCTCTCTCTGGTCTCTCTCTCTGGTCCCTCTCTGGTCCCTCTCTCTGGTCTCCCTCTGGACCCTCTCTGGTCTCTCGCTGGTCTCTCTCTGGTCTCTCTCTCTCTCTCTCTGGTCTCTCTCTCTGGTCTCTCTCTCTCTCTGGTCTCTCTCTCTGGTCTCTTCTCTCTCTGGTCTCTCTCTCTGGTCTCTCTCTCTGGTCTCTCTCTGGTCTCTCTCTCTCTGGTCTCTCTCTCTCTCTGGTCTCTCTCTCTGGTCTCTCTCTGGTCTCTCTCTCTGGTCTCTCTCTCTCTGGTCTCTCTCTCTCTCTGGTCTCTCTCTCTGGTCTCTCTTTGGGCTGGCTCGTTATTTAAGTTAGGCGCCTCAGCTTTAATCCTTCTCTGCTCTATGTTCCAGTGTCTCTCAGGTGAAAGAGGAGCCTCTCTGTGTGAAGGTTAAAGAAGAAGATGAGGATAAGACCTGGTGTAAGTGTTGGAACTGTGAGACCAGAGAGAGACCAGAGAGAGACCAGAGAGAGACCAGAGAGTGACCAGAGAGTGACCAGAGAGAGACCAGAGAGAGACCAGAGAGAGAGAGACCAGAGAGAGAGAGACCAGAGAGAGAGGGACCAGAGAGGGACCAGAGACATACCAGAGAGAGACCAGAGAGAGAGAGACCAGAGAGAGAGAGACCAGAGAGAGACCAGAGAGAGAGAGACCAGATAGAGACCAGAGAGAGAGACTAGAGAGAGACCAGAGAGGGTCCAGAGGGAGACCAGAGAGGGTCCAGAGGGAGACCAGAGAGAGACCAGAGAGAGATCAGAGAGAGATCAGAGAGAGAGACCAGAGAGAGACCAGAGAGAGGGACCAGAGAGGGACCAGAGAGAGACCAGAGAGAGACCAGAGAGGGTCCAGAGGGAGACCAGAGACATACCAGAGAGAGGGACCAGAGAGAGACCAGAGACCAGAGAGAGACCAGAGAGGGTCCAGAGGGAGACCAGAGACAGACCAGAGGGAGACCAGAGAGAGACCAGAGAGAGACCAGAGACATACCAGAGAGAGACCAGAGAGAGAGAGACCAGAGAGAGAGAGACCAGAGAGAGACCAGAGAGAGAGAGACCAGAGAGAGACCAGAGCGAGACCAGAGAGAGACCAGAGAGGGACCAGAGAGAGAGACCAGAGAGAGACCAGAGAGGGTCCAGAGGGAGACCAGAGAGAGACCAGCGAGAGACCAGAGAGAGATCAGAGAGAGATCAGAGAGAGACCAGAGAGAGACCAGAGAGAGGGACCAGAGAGGGACCAGAGAGAGACCAGAGAGAGACCAGAGAGGGTCCAGAGGGAGACCAGAGACATACCAGAGGGAGACCAGAGGGAGACCAGAGACATACCAGAGGGAGACCAGAGAGAGACCAGAGACATACCAGAGAGAGACCAGAGAATTAATAATATCTGTGTGATAGGTTTAAAAAAACAAATCAATAATTATGGATATCGATGGATATGGAACTAGAGCAGGATTTATCGATCAGTATCAAGTGCACCTGAACCATAAACACTACAGCTTCACTTGACAAGGAAGGACTCTGACTCCACCTTAGGCCGGTTTCACTCAGTTTATTGAACAAACAGCAGGTTAAACCTTAAAGGAATAGTTCACCGTTTTTACATACTGACATATGTTCTTACCTCACCTTAGACTAGTTAATACGTACCTGTCTGGTCTTAGTCCGTGCGCTCTGTCATGCAAACGGAGCAAAAACGGGAGCACAAACGCAGCCTCCTCTGGTCACTGTATAGTACCCAAAAGGTAGCTCCCGCTAGAAGCTACCAAACTCTTCCAAGTGTTCCCTATTAAATGTATATAGTTACGTGACGTGTTACACTGCAAAGTATAGTAACACAGAAATGTAACTGTCGATTTTCTCAGCGGATAAAACGGGTACTATATTGTGAGGCGTAGTAATCTGAGGAGCGCTACGTCCGCGCACTAACTTCTCTAGATTTACACCACCTCCAGACCTGGTGTATATTTTGTGCGTATTGTTCACTCACGTCCAGATTGATAAATGCGTACGCCTCATTTACCCTGATTTGGCCGTACGCAGTTTCATACGTGAGGCCCACAGTGTGTCTCACACAGGCCTGGAGTTTACCTCATCAGTGCGAGGTGAGCCAGGCCTGACCCTCCTCCTCTGGGACCTACGGCCCGGGCCTCTGGCTCCTCTACCTTTCTTAAAACTAAAATTAAACAGGCTGCTCCGTTGTGAATGTCAATCTTTAAGAGGAGGAATAGCTGGTTGTTCTCGGGGAACGAGCTTCGCGCATGGGTTTTGGGATGTTTGATATGATCATGCAGCTTATTGGACAAAATTGTTCAGCCAATAAACAGAACTATATTTGAAGCAACGAACCTGATGACGCTCAGGCGGTTACATTTTCTAAAAACATTAGAACGCAACATTTTAGCAATAATGTGTGTATAGAAATAACAATATTTAAATTATGTCTTTTAATAAAAAAGGCAAATGACTTGAGAGGCGAGGAACAAATTTGAGTAGGCCAAGATAAAAACTGGTAAAAACTACCCAGGCCTATACCTGGCGCCGCGGCCGGCTTAGAAGGCCTGTGATGCCCACAGCGTCATCAGTCTACGCGCCTCTGTGTGGATCACACATCTCTCTTCGGGCTGGAGCTATGGCTGGAGCTATGGCTGGAGCTATGGCTGGAGCTACGGCTGGAGCTACGGCTGGAGCTATGGCTGGAGCTACGGCTGGAGCTACGGCTGGAGCTACGGCTGGAGCTACGGCTGGAGCTATGGCTGGAGCATTTTGAGGGTTTTAAAGCAGGAGTCAGGAAGGTGGCAATCCTACGGGTGTTTGTGATTGTTTGGTTTAACAGCCTCCCTGTTAAACTTAATTATATATATAATTATATATATAATTATATATAGGGATCAGGAGTTTATGACCCGACCCACCCGCACCCGACATGTCTCATATTTTTGAGGCATCCAACCCGCCCAAAACTGCGGGTTGACCGCGGCTTTCGGGCCGACCCGCGCATCACTACCCCTTAGGTAACACGTTGCCATAGATACACAGGGCCGATGGAAACGCTCTCAAACCGAGTCGAGTCGTGCCGAGTCGAGTTGAGGCGAGTAGAGTCGGGCCCGTGGAAACAGTCCTTAAATTCACGTGGGCATTTCCCCCATAAGACTCAATGCATATTAAAACAGCTCGACCTCAGCTGACAGAGAACCTGACAGAGAACCTACAGCTTTCACAAAGGTCGGATTTTGTGGGGATTTTAGTGTCCCTTGTCATCCTGAACTTTTTTTCTTCTTAAATCCTTCGGTTTTGTTTAAATCCACACTTTAGTGCCACAAACTCTGCTCGTCTGGCTCTCGCTCTAACTCCCGCTCTGATGAACTGCTCTGATTGGTCAGAGCCGAGCCCCTCTGTGCACGTGCGTGAGACCCGGTGTGAGACCCACACACACGTGTTTGGCGCAATGCATTATGGGAGATCATCCACTGCACAGAACCGGGAGGACCAGACGATGCCCAAATACAGGAGAGTTTCCCATAGATCTTTGAGAGTTTCCCATAGATCTTTGAGAGTTTCCCATAGATATTTGAGAGTTTCCCATAGATCTTTTCGAGTTCCAGGCGACTTCCGCTAATCTTTCAGCCCCCATGCCGTCACAAAGCGCCACTGAGCACAACCATTCATTTGAATAGGGCGCCATCTTGGATCGCCGGGGCTTGGGTCCTTCTCCTACGTCATCGCCGCCATTTTGGCGCCCCCTAGTGTTTGTTAAAAGGTGCCACTTCAAAGCCGTGTCAAAATGAACACCCGAAATATTATAAACACATATTGTAGTTATATATTCTGGATAGCAGCATATTAAATTCTAGTTCTACTTTAAGTTTCAGTTCCTGTGAAGGAGGAGGAGCCAGACTTGGGGGCGGAGTCAGACTCTAGTTGGGACTGGGAGCCTCCGGCCAGTCAGACGCTCCGAGGGAAGATTCTGTCCAGACTGCAGCTGAACTCTGGTAAGTCCACCTGACCTTGGTCCAGGCTGGGTCTAGGTCTGGGCCGCTGGTCTAAGTCTAGTCCAGTCAAGGTCTAGACTGGGTCTGAAGGCCAGTCCTGCTCTGACCACCCGGACCACATTTAATCCGGTCTCTCTCTGGTCTCTCTCTGGTTTCTCTCTATGGTCTCTCTGTGGTCTCTCGCTGGTCTATCCCTCTGGTCTCCTTCTGGTCTCCCTCTGGTCTCCCTCTGGTCTCCCTCTGGTCTCCCTCTGGTCTCCCTCTGGTCTCCTTCTGGTCTCCCTCTGGTCTACCTCTGGTCTACCTCTGGTCTCTCTGCTCTCTCTCTGGTCTATCCCTCTGGTCTCCCTCTGGTCTCCCTCTGGTCTCCCTCTGGTCTCTCTCTCTGGTCTCTCTCTCTGGTCTTTGTGGTTCTGACTCTGTGGTTCTGACTCTATGGTTCTGACTCTTTGGTTCTGTCTCTGTGGTTCTGACTCTGCGGTTCTGAGTCTGTGGTTCTGACTCTGTGGTTCTGACTCTGTGGTTTGAGTCTGTGGTTCTGTCTCTGTGGTTCTAACTCTGTGGTTTGAGTCTGTGGTTCTGTCTCTGTGGTTCTGACTCTGTGGTTCCGTCTCTGTGGTTCTGACTCTGTGGTTCTGACTCTGTGGTTCTGAGTCTGTGGTTCTGAGTCTGTGGTTCTGTCTCTGTGGTTCTGACTCTGTGGTTCTGACTCTGTGTTCTCAGATCAGTCTCTGGAGTCTGTGGCCACAGGGAAAGCTGAAGGTGAGGAGTTTGCTCTTCGTCGCAGAGACAGACCTTTCAGCTGCTCAGACTGTGGTAAACACTATTCTAAGAAGAGTCACTTACAGAGACACAAACTGGTGCATTCTGGACAGAAACCTTTCGGCTGTTCCCAGTGCACCAGCCGCTTCCTGACGCAGGCGCAGCTGAGCGCACACATGCACGTGCACTCCATACGCAGATCCTTCAGCTGCTCAGCGTGCGGGAAAGGCTTCAGCGTCCAAGCCCAGCTGCAGCGCCACATGTTTGTCCACGAGGCCAATAGACCCTTCAGGTGCTCAGCCTGTGGGAGGAGTTTCCGCATGAGGGTGGATCTGAGGCGACACATGCGTGTGCACGCTGAGGCGCGGCCGCACCAGTGCCCCTCGTGCCCCAAGAGCTTTAGATTTGACTCTAACCTGACGCAGCACCTGAAGACACTGCACCTGATGTGCCGCGTGTGTGAGCAGAGCTTCAGGGACAGGGAACAGCTGCAAGAGCACTTCCTCTCGCCTCAGCACCAGGCGCGCCTCGTCCAGACCTGCAGACAGTGCGGACGCACCTTCACCAGCCACGCCGCGCTGCAGCGACACACCCAGGTGCACTCCAGCTGGAGAAACCTTACAGCTGGTCCGTCTGCACCAAGGCCTGCAGGAGCCACCTCCTGTAGCACCTAAAGAGACTGCACATCCTCTGCCCCGTGTGTGAGGAGCGCTGTCACAGCAACGCCACGCTCAACCAGCTCCTGGAGGAGCATGTACAGGAAGAGGTTGAGGCCAAGCCCTTCAGCTGCTCCGTGTGTGTAATGGTGCGTTCAGACCAAACGCGATTTCTGCGGCCAAATCGCGTCTATCGCGCGGCTTGAGCCGCTTGTGACAAATTGTGGCAGCCGCTGTCACAGAGAAACTTGGCCGCGCGGCCAGGACACTAGAGGGCAGCCGCTGTCACAGAGCGTTGAGAGCGTCTAGGGGCGGGGCTTGTCTCTTTTGCCTGTAGCTTCCCAAAATGGATGTCAGCGAAGGAGTTGCTTTATCTGATAAATAAAGCCAGACACGTCGTCAAAGGGCGAATCGACGACGTGTCTGGATTCATCAGATAGTCCGTAGACGGTTGGAGTTTGGTGAGTTTCACCATTTGCTCCGGGAGCTGCGCTCGGATGAGGGTCGCTTTCAGCGGTACTTTCGTCTCTCCCTGGCCCAGTTTGACGACCTACTGACCCGCATTGGCGCTAGGATCACCTACCAGGACACCAACTACAGGCGCTCTATTCCAGCTGAAGAGCGCCTGTCCATCTGTCTGCGGTTAGTGTTTTTTACCCCATTCGGAATTCCAAAATACTTACAAAGTGTGTCATTTTTCAATCACAATCCACAATGTAATTGCTCAGAAAACAGTATTATGCAACAATATGGTGTCTATGATTACTGTCTATGATGTTTACTGTCTACTAGTTTAACGTATTTTATGCTACACAAGTTTTGTCACGTGATTGTTATGAATGTAATTGTGATAAATATGTTCATATCATTTTGTAATTGCAGGTTTCTTGCCACTGGGGACTCCTCCTACAGGACCATTGCGGGGAGCTTCAGAGCGGGCATATCCACCGTCTCCATGCTCATCCCAGATGTGGTGGCAGCCATCTGGGACTGCCTCGTGGAGGAGTTCATGGCTGTGCCTGGAGCAGAGGAGTGGAGGTCCGATGGAACTTCCCTCTGTGCTGTGGGGCCATTGATGGGAAGCATGTGGCTGTGAAGGCACCCCCCAACTCTGGGTCCATGTTTTTTAATTATAAGGGGCACCATTCCCTTGTGCTCCTGGCTGTAGTGGATGCCCAGTACAGGTTCAGGGTGATTGATGTGGGAGGGTACGGCAGATCCAGCGATGGAGGCATCGTGTCCAACTCTGCCTTTGGTGAGGCTCTGCGCGAGGGCACACTCGACCTGCCTCCTGACCAGTGCATACCTGGAGCTGACCACAGAGGACCCCAGCCCCATGTGTTCGTGGCAGATGAGGCCTTTTCACTGCGCTGCAATTTAATGCGCCCTGCCCATCTCCAGGATGAGGATGAGGATGGCTGGAGATGGGCAGGTTCCTGCACCGAGGGGAGCTGCTGCCGGTGAAGAACCACTTCCAGGCGTGCAGCGGATGGCCGCCTGGAAGCCAGCAGTGGACATAAGGAAAGTGTTCATGGCCCACTTCAGTGAGGAGGGAGCACTGCCGTGGCAGCCCACAGAGTAGTCATGTCCACCACAAGACTGACCCACATCTGGCCATAGTCCAAACCCATATTGATTTGCACTATTCTATTCACCTGTATACCTTCTGTTTCTAGGTAATGACTGCCAGACTCCACTGCGACTCCACTCCAACTTCAGGTTAATCATATGCACATTCAAGCTTTTCCATAATTACAAGGTTGTTAAAACAGTAAAAGGTGAAATGAATAAAAAATACTGTCAACTACTGTATCGCTCTTTAAGTGTTTGTTATTCCATCTTCTATAAAACCCAGTCAGCTCTTATAAAAGTAAATGTACAAATATAGAATAGCATTTTCTGTCAATATTATATGAAAGGTAGTAATGGTTGGCTTGAAGTAGAACACATGAGGTTTGAAAAATATTTTCTTTATAAAAAAAGGAACAAACAATGAAAAATAAATGAAATGTACATATAAACAAATGAAAAGGAGCTTGCTTGGAGGAGGTGCGGTGGAAGAGGAAAGGGACACATGTCTGTTTCCTCCCCTGCAAAAGGTGTCACCTTAGGTAAAAAAAACTGTACTGGCCAATGGTTCCAAATTAAGCAGAACGGTGCTGCTTTCATATAAAAGTTGGTACATTTTGAATTTCACAAATTCTTTTGACTCTGGTGCCACCCTTTGCAGGAGAGGAAAGAGAGAGAGCAGGAACTGATGGTCTTCTGAGTAGTGGGGCGGTGCGGCTGCTTTGGTCCGTAGAGTCTCCAGCAGCTCCCGCTCCCACTCTGAAGGCCACCAAGGAAGAGGGCTCGGAAGAGGCCCACGTCCGTGGTGGGCCGCCAACAAAGAACACAGGGCAATCACAGTGTTAAAAAGTGGAACATGTATTTCAAAAAAGCAAAATGAAGAGAGCAAATAATATCTGTATTAAAGCCAGAGTGTGTAGACATAGTTAAACACATGTAAAACACTTTTAAGTTGTGTGTTTGTGTTACAATTAACTTGAACATTGCAGTTATCAATGAAATTACTCACACATGCACAAATTTCGACAGTTACAAACTAATATCTCTGAAGTGTATTTCGCAATGAAATTTGAAATTGGCTGTAAAAAAGTAATACTCTATTGTCTGCATTAAACATGATAGCTGCCATCTTGTGGCAACCATTGCATGTATTTGTTCAGTACTTTTATAGCATAAGGTATTTCAGTAGTATGTTTTTATCAAAGAAAGAGGGAAGATGTGTTGTATCAGACCAAAGCTTCTTTCCACCTGTAGTGCCTTGACATCTTGTCGTTTCTCTGTAAATTTGTCGTCTACACTGATGTAACAGCCCTTGGGTAATTTTGGCATATTATGCAGTAACATTTTGTTTATATGAACAGTCCTGTAATAAGAATAAAAATAAAACAATGATTAAAAAAAGCCACACCTGTAGGTGCAGAAGCAGGGGAAGGTCCAGCCCTCACAGAAGAAGAACCGGCTGAGGAAGCAGCAGCAGCAGCAGCAGCAGGCAGCTCAGGCCAAGATGTCTCACCTTGTGTGGTGGTGGCAGTGTCTGTGCCAGAAGAAAACAAGAAATACAATTATTTCATATCATGTGTACATTGCGCTTATGACATTTATATGTACATAATAATGTACATTATTATGTACATTTAAATGATTTGTTCATATAAAAGGGAAAAGTGAAATTTAACACAACACATGATCAAGATCTATCCTGGTTTGAAAATAGCCAATGCCTATTTTCACCTGGCCATGATGTTAAGAAAGCATTAAAAGAAATGCATACACAGAAAGCAATATAAATGTAAAAGTCAGCAAATTGGGGGTAATAGAAAGGAAAGAAATGTATTTTTTCCAACTGTTCGAGGTCTCCGTTTGCTGCATGACACCGACCTTCAGCACCTCATATGTGTCCCTCAGATTCTTCCACCGCTTTTTGCAAACTTCCACTGAATAAACACATCAACTCGTAAGCAGGAACGTAGTAGTTTTTTTCGCGGGGAAATATTTACAACATTGAAAAGTTAAAATAACTTACCCGAGACACCAACCACCTCGCTAACCCTCCTCCAAGCAAGCTCCTTTTTATTTCGGTCCCGGTAGCTGTGGTCCGCAGTGTTATATAGCTCAGAATGAGCACCGACCTGAGCAATTGACGTGTCCTCCATAGCTGTCATCTACCAGTGTTTTTCCGGTAGTGAAATGCGTCACTACGTCACTGGAGGAGAAAGCTCCTGATTGGTCGGCACACGCGAATTCTCCCAAAAAGTTCAACATTGTTCAACTCTAGCGGCGGCCGCGTTGGAGGCACGAATCGCGCGAAACGCGCGTCAAAACGCTTGACATCTCAAAACACGCCGCGCGAATCGCGCGAAACGCTCGAATTCGCGCCGCTCTGGCCGCGCGAATCGCGCCGCGTGATCTATTGCCGCTCCTTGGCGCGCGTCCCCCATGTTGTGTCAATGTAGACCCGCCGCTTTGGCCGCAGAAATCGCGTTTGGTCTGAACGCACCATTAGGGACTTCAGCAAGAGAGAGAACCTGAAGACGCACATGTCCCCATCCAGCAGGGACCCTTCAGCTGCTCAGTCTGCCAACTGATCTCCTCCCACCGCACCTGCCCCGTCTGCAGGGGGCGCTTTACCCACAGGGCACAGCTGCTCCAGCACCTCCTGCAGTGCGCCTCCTGCAGGGGCACCTCCTGCAGGTGCCTCTCCTGCAGGTGCACCTCCTGCAGGTGCGCCTCCTGCAGGTGCACCTCCTGCAGGTGCGCCTCCTGCAGGTGCGCCTCCTGCAGGTGCGCCTCCTGCAGGTGCACCTCCTGCAGGTGCACCTCCTGCAGTGCACCTCTTGCAGGTGCGCCTCCTGCAGGTGCGCCTCCTGCAGTGCGCCTCTTGCAGGTGCGTCTCCTGCTTGTGCACCTCCTGCAGGTGCACCTCCTGCAGGTGCGCCTCCTGCAGGTGCGCCTCCTGCAGGTGCACCTCCTGCAGGTGCACCTCCTGCAGGTGCACCTCCTGCAGTGCACCTCTTGCAGGTGCGCCTCCTGCAGGTGCACCTCCTGCAGGTGCACCTCCTGCAGGTGCGCCTCCTGCAGTGCGCCTCTTGCAGGTGCGTCTCCTGCAGGTGCGCCTCCTGCTTGTGCACCTCCTGCAGGTGCGCCTCCTGCAGGTGTGCCTCCAGCAGGTGCACCTCCTGCAGGTGCACCTCCTGCAGTGCACCTCTTGCAGGTGCCCCTCCTGCAGGTGCGCCTCCTGCAGGTGCGCCTCCTGCAGGTGCACCTCCTGCAGTGCACCTCCTGCAGGTGCCCCTCCTGCAGGTGCCCCTCCTGCAGGTGCGCCTCCTGCAGGTGCACCTCCTGCAAGTGCACCTCCTGCAGTGCACCTCTTGCAGGTGCCCCTCCTGCAGGTGCATCTCCTGCAGTGCACCTCTTGCAGGTGCGCCTCCTGCAGGTGCGCCTCCTGCAGTGCGCCTCCTGCAGGTGCGCCTCCTGCAGGTGCACCTCCTGCAGTGCACCTCCTGCAGGTGCGCCTCCTGCAGGTGCGCCTCCTGCAGTGCGCCTCCTGCAGGTGCACCTCCTGCTTGTGCACCTCCTGCAGGTGCACCTCCTGCAGTGCACCCCCTGCAGGTGCGCCTCCTGCAGGGGCACTTCGGAGACCAGCCAATGACGTGGTCTCTGTCCGACTGCATTTTTTGTTGTTTAAAATATAATTGTATAAAATCCAAACAGACCATATGTCTTTAGTCCCTGTCCTCTGTGTGTGACCACATATATATATATATATATATATATATATATATATATATATAAGCATCAGGTATTTGCATTTTTTTTGTTAATGAAAGTGTAAAAATATCATGTGGTGCGACCTTCCACACATGAATCCAGTGTTGGACATTTGCTTAAAAAGTATCTAAATCTACTCAAATGTATTTTCTGTTTCATTTGGCATTTTTTCTGAAGTGTTTTTTTTACCTCATGTGATATTACAGTCATCTCGTAATTATATTTTCCTCTTAACAGCCGAGGAAACTTTGTCCACAAAAGTCAATTTGAGGAAATATCATGTGGTGCGACCATAAAAAAACTGAATTGTTAAGCTTTAATTTTGAAATCTACCCAAAGACACTTACAGTACCTTGCGAAAGTATTTGGCCCCTTGAACCTTTCAACATTTTGCCACATTTCAAGCTTCAAACATAAAGATATATAAATTTAATTTTTTGTCAAGAATCAACAACAAGTGGGACACAATCGTGAAGTGGAACGAAATTTATTGGATAATTTAAACTTTTTTAACAAATAAAAAACTGAAAAGTGGGGCGTGCAATATTATTCGGCCCCTTGCGCTAATACTTTGTAACGCCACCTTTTGGTGCAATTACAGCTGCAAGTCGCTTGGGGTATGTCTCTATCAGTTTTGCACATTGAGAGACTAGAATTCTTGCCCATTCTTCCTTGAAAAACAGCTGGAGCTCAGTGAGGTTGGATGGAGAGCGTTTGCGAACAGCAGTCTGCAGCTCTTTCCACAGATTCTCGATTGGATTCAGGTCTGGACTTTGACTTGGCCATTCTAACACCTGGATACGTCTATTTGTGAACCATTCCATTGTAGATTTGGCTTTATGTTTTGGATCATTGTCCTGTTGGAAGATAAATCTCCGTCCCAGTCTCAGGTCTTTTGCAGACTCCCACAGGTTTTCTTCCAGAATGGTCCTGTATTTGGCTCCATCCATCTTCCCATCAATTTTAGCCATCTTCCCTGTCCCTGCTGAAGAAAAGCAGGCCCAAACCATGATGCTGCCACCACCATGTTTGACAGTGGGGATGGTGTGTTCAGGGTGATGAGCTGTGTTGCTTTTACGCCAAACATATCGTTTTGCATTGTGGCCAAAAAGTTTGATTTTGGTTTCATCTGACCAGAGCACCTTCTTCCACATGTTTGGTGTGTCTCCCAGGTGGCTTGTGGCAAACTCTAAACAAGACTTTTTATGGATATCTTTGAGAAATGGCTTTCTTCTTGCCACACTTCCATAAAGGCCAGATTTGTGCAGTGCACGACTGATTGTTGTCCTATGGACAGACTCTCCCACCTCAGCTGTAGTTATCTGCAGTTCATCCAGAGTGATCATGGGCCTCTTGGCTGCATCTCTGATCAGTCTTCTCCTTATTTGAGATGAAAGTTTGGAGGAACGGCCGGGTCTTGGTAGATTTGCAGTGGTCTGATACTCCTTCCATTTCAATATAATTGCTTGCACAGTGCTCCTTGAGATGTTTAAAGCTTGGGAAATCTCTTTGTATCCAAATCCGGCTTTAAACTTCTCCACAACAGTATCTCGGACCTGCCTGGTGTGTTCCTTTGTCTTCATGGTTCTCTCTGTGCTTTAAACAGAACCCTGAGACTATCAAAGAGCAGGTGCATTTATACGGAGACTTGATTACACACAGGTGCATTCTATTTATCATCATCAGTCATTTAGGACAACATTGGATCATTCAAAGATCCTCACTGAACTTCTGGAGTGAGTTTGCTGCACTGAAAGTAAAGGGGCCGAATAATATTGCACGCCCCACTTTTCAGTTTTTTATTTGTTAAAAAAGTTTAAATTATCCAATACATTTCGTTCCACTTCACGATTGTGTCCCACTTGTTGTTGATTCATGACAAAAAAATTAAAATTTTATATCTTTATGTTTGAAGCCTGAAATGTGGCGAAAAGTTGAAAGGTTCAAGGGGGCCGAATACTTTCGCAAGGCACTGTAGTTTTATCAGAAACTACATTTTCAAAGGACCCAGAGAAGAAGTTACAGGTTTAGAACTCTCTCATCTCAAAGAAATAACAGCCTTTTAAATGGTTGGTGGAAAGTTTCCAAATCTGGATGTCATGTGGTATGACCTCTTTTGATTTATTTTCACTAATTGAATATTTGATCTTAAATATAATTGTTTAGGTGTCCAATGCTCTGCCTGAATATTTGGACTGAATAATAAAAATATCATGTGGTGCGACCGAATGTCATGTGGTGCGACCGAATCCCTCTGCTCATCCCTCTGCTCTTCCTTCTGCTCTTCCCTCACGGCACCTCCTCACACGCTCCTGGCCTCTCCCAGCCCGCTCCAGACCCACCTCAGCGCCCCTCTCCTCCCATCACAGCCACTCCAGCGCCAGTCATACAGTAGGTCCCATTTTGTTTTGTCGTCTTCACTCACGCTTTTCATGAATCACGCAGCTGCGTGAAACATATTACATCCTATCGCCACAAGGTGGCAGGTTAAGTCCGCTTTAGCTCTGCCAGCGACTTAAACGCTCAGGTATTAAGTAGTAAGTAAGTAGTAGTAGTAAGTAAGTTTTATTTATATACCGCCTTTCACAGACCAGAGTCACAAAGCGGTTTACAATTGTTATTTTTGGGCACTTGTCCTCTCACTCCACACAGAGATGGGAGCGGGGTCGCCAATCAGGAGGTGCATGCCAGACCTATTGTACATGTGTTTAGTGGTAGGGGAAACCGGAGTACCCGGAGGAAACCTACGCAGACACGGGGAGAACATGCAACCTTTTGGTTGCTTGTAAGCAATTACGTAACGTTATCAGCTTGTTATCTTCTTTCCTTGTCAAAAGGAAATGTCATGTTGTAAAATTGGCATTTTTATTCCTGCAGTTTGGTTGGTGCTGATTGTGGAGTTGAATTCCAATTGTATTTAAAGCTTATCAAGCTCCACGTGCACCGGTCTGCGCTACACTCACGAGAGAGAGAGAGAGAGAGAGAGAGAGAGAGAGAAACCTGCTGTTTACACAAAACTAAGAACTCTACAGACTAAGACTCATCCATGAATATAATCGCCGCATCTCTAGCTTTAAGTCATTTTCTATTTGAGAACAATCCGACTCATATGTTGGGTTTTATGGTTAGATAGAGTGACGCTGGGTTTGTGGAGTGAAAAGTAAACAATGCATCACACGCACGGGGCGGTGTTACGTCGCCTTTTGTTGGTCTTTTCCTCATGTGTATGAGCTCATTACAAAAGCAGTACAAGAAAAGTCCTGCTAAAGTTTGGACTTAAGTGATGTCTGCAGTCTGAATCCCTCTCTGAGTGTGAGTTGTGTGTTTTACAAAAGCAACCGTTTGACAAACAAGACTGTGCCACAGCCCCCATCCCCCACCCCCACCCAGTGACGTGCGGTGAGGTTTGTTGCTCACTTCGGGCCAATCAAAGCGTGGTTTAAAGTCAAAGGATTGACTCTGTAAAACACTGTACTAACTTACTGCACTGTATTGTAAGTACTGTAACAATACAATTGTATTTTACTTTATTACTTATTTTTACTTCTTATTTTTTAATAAAAACACTTCTTCTCAAAAGTTCCTTTCTGACTTCTTCTACAGCAAGTGCGTTATTGAACGTGAACGTATATGAATCAGATTACTCCGTTACTGAATAAAGTTGCATTTTTTTCCTGCAGTTTGGTTGGTGCAGATTGTGACGTTTACAACAGTTTACTACAGTCTAGCAACTATTTTAAATGTGTTGGCCTAATGACTAAGTATTTTTTATTTAACACTGGAGAAAACGTGCTCGGTTTTTGCTCGCCTGAGTGATAGGCTATTAAAAATGTCTTGTCCTAAATAAAGGACGCACAGGCTCCTTTCACTTTATGACAGATAGTAAAGAAATTGCAACTGGATCAAATGTCGGCACGGTTCATGCTAAACGCCACCAACACCTCTTAACTCCCACCTGAACCGAGCACAGTTTCTATACTGAAAATGTCAAAGTAATCAAACACCGCCTTTGTGGACGAAAATTACGCATTTGCGGGTGCACGCGCGTTTATTATGTATGTTATGTTGTCTAATTGCCCCAAAAATGTTGTGCTTTATTTTCATAATAACATACTTAGTAATCGTTACAACACCGTTATCGTTACTGGGTAAATAAAGTGACACGTTGCAATTTGACTGAATGAGCGCCGCGGTGTCACGTGAGATGGTTTTGGGCAAAGGCAGTGACAGGTTTCACTCTCAGACACTGGAGCTGTCATTCAGATCATCCGACAGCTCAACTATATCATTATAGATAGCCTCTATGTTGCAGAGACAACATATACATATTTTGTACTAATGTTAATCTTTATAATTAAATTGCATTAATGTATATATTTAAAATAATTATGTATTGTCTATGTAGAATTCTATGCCAATCGAAGATAAAGACATCCTGAAAGCAATCTGCCTCTCGTGATATTTTAGTGAGGTCTTCTCCTTGTATTTACTGTTTGGCTGAGCAAAGTTTTAATAGTATTGGTTAAAATAAATCCCATTATCAAACACTCTGGACGGCGTGATGTAAATAAGAGAGAGAGCGAGAGAGAGACGCTGACACATTTTGGCTCAGTGCGCTGGTGTGCAATCAATGGAATACATCACAATACTCATCAAACAAGATCCATTTAGTTTTATCATTGGAGGAAATGTTTATTAAATTAGCAATTGGCACCTTGACAAAACACTGGATATAGAAATCCTAACAATAGTAGACTAATAGTAGGCTAAGTGGGCGGCACGGTGGCTGAGTGGATAGCACTCTCGCCTCTCAGCAAGAAGGTCCTGGGTTCGAATCCCGGTCGGACCAGGGCCTTTCTGAGTGGAGTTTGCATGTTCTCCCTGTGTCTGCGTAGGTTTCCTCCGGGTACTCCGGTTTCCCCTACCACTAAAAATATGTCCAATAGTTCTAGCATGCGCCTCCTGTACTGGCGACCCTGCTCCCATCTCTGTGTGGAGTGAGAGACAAATGCCCAAAATTAACAATTGTAAACCGCTTTGAGACTCAGATCTGCGGTGAAAAGGCGGTATATAAATAAAGATTACTACTACTAGATTACTACTAACGTGGACATCCCTTGGCCCGTGGGGATATCACATGCCAGTTGCCTCTCCCTTCAACGCTATGACCTGGTCGATGACTTTGTCCAGGTGGTCTATATATTTATTGCAGACCTGGGTTGTGAGTTTGTTTAGCCAAAAAAACTCTATTGCGGAGATCAGTGCGTCCTTGCTCATCGGTTTGGCCTCACAGCGAATGTATCTTTAATGGACGCCCACACTAACGCAATGGGGTTCAGATCCGGCGACCTTAAACAAAAACACATGGACATGTCAGCACTGTTAGCCTATTTTCCGATACAGCATGTATTCATCCAGAATATATATATATATATATATATGTATATTATTAAAATAACTACGGTACTTAAAAAATCAAACAGGACAAATTAGGAGGACAACTTAATCATTAAACAAACATTAGTAGCCTAATCATCACGACGTTGCTTTTGTCATAATCATGCTGAAGATTTGGAATACAGATTGTTAGCCTACCTTGGAAGAATCTATGTGTAGACATACGGAAATGCTCCGTTAAGTACGGACTGGCAGCTTTTTTGATGATTTCTTCCGCGTAGAAGTGTTGATCCATTATACCTGCGGGTTTAAATAATATGTTAGCATATTGAAACAATTTATTTAGCATAGCCTACTTTGCATGCATTGCTTTCAAAACTTCATCACTCACCGTCAAAAATGACCAGCGGACCAGGTCCCCATCGAGAAATTCCACCCCAAACATGCATTTTGACCGGGTGCTTCACTCTTGGTTTTGCAATGCCCCTGAAGTTGGTCTTTCTCCAGCACTTCAAGGCAAAACGTTCCAGTGCCACAGCTGACTCGTCAGTGAAGAGAACATCATCAAACTTTTCACCAGCAGCCTTCCATTCTTGAGCTTGGATTACACGCAAGTCTTTGGTTTTTCCTCGGGTCATTGGAACGAATCTGTAAGCAGAATTTATCAAAATGTTACTATAAGGGACTTCCGCTTCCGGTCTCATGGCTTGAGCAGCGCAATAGACCAGCTCCGTGTGTATTTAAGTAACATTTTATTTTCCAGACCAGCTAATTTCAAGCAAATTGCACTACCACGTCCGCGATATCATAATGTCTCAAAGGAAGGGCAGACAATACACGCAAACGACTCTGGAGCTTGACTCTCTGGCCACCACTGCAGGAAAAAATGACGGTGCTAAAGCTAGCGGTGCCACGGGGCTAACAGAAGACGGTCCTATCTCACTGGGAACTTTGCGTACGGAGCTAAGAGCGGAATTTAACTCGTACAGAGACACAATGCGATCATTTCTAAAGGCAGAGAGGAAGGCCTCACCAAAGAAATACGCGACGAGATCTCATCCCTGCGGGAGACCACCAAAGCGGACATTAAAACTGTTCACGACAAGCTAATGGGAAAAGTCGAGAGCCTGTTTTCAATGCAAAAAGAGGCGGCTGTCACACAGTCGGACATGGAGCAATCCCTCAGCGACACTTCTGACAGGCTCACGGCTCTGGAAAACTCCTACCAGACTCTGGCTGCTGACCAGAAGAAACTTGAGGAGAAGTGCATTGACTTGGAGAACAGGAGCCGCCGCCAAAACATCAGGATCTTAAATATTCCCGAAAGGGCCGAAAACAACATGCCAACCATATTTATAGCCACATTTCTGTCTAAAGTGCTTGGTGAAGAAAACTTTGACGGTCCCATCCTTGTTGATTGTGCCCACAGAAGTCTCGCTCCAAAACCACGTTCTGGCGAGCGACCCCGACCCATGATTGCCCGTCTTCACTACTATTCGGATAAATAAAAGATCATGTCACTGTCCCGGACCAAAGGCAAACTTTTCTTTGAAGGAGCACAGGTTCACATCTTCCCGGATATGAGCCCAGAGGTAGGACGACAACGTGCGGCCTTCAATCAAGTAAAAACCAAACTTCGTGACGCTGGAGTCAAGTACAGAATGCTCTTCCCTGCCAAGCTGGAGATAACAGTTGATGATTCCAGAATGACCTTCATCGATCCATGTGCAGTGGAGAGATTCATTAACCGCAACAAATCATCGTCATTGGAGGAGCATTGAACGCTGATTTAGACGCTCGTGGAAATGTTATGACTGGCTTGCATAAACTGAAAAACGGACACTAAACCAGGTACCCCTGTGCCATTTATTTTTATTTAGATTTTTAGTCATTTATTTTTTATTGTTTTACATTTCTTCACAAAAGAAGTGTTTTTATTTATTTTTTATTATATATATTTCTACATTTATCTGCTTTAAATTTGGGAAACGCTGGTCTACAATCGACACAGGTATTGGCCAAAATATGTTTAAGATGGTCTGGAAGATTTTGGTTTAATTCTTTTTTTTTCTTTTCTTTAGGAGCTTAGTGGTAAGTCAAATGTTCAAACACCTTTCTGAGTGCACAAACAACGGTTTGGGGGGGATTCTATGTTTCCTCTGTAGTTCTGATGGAGTAGTTAGCTCAAGGTTTTTCAGAGAGAGAGCAAGGTTTGTTGTTTTTAGAGATTTTGGTTTGTTCTGTGTTTTTTCCTGCACTACTGTTGAATATATTTTTGACTTTTATCAAATGAGGTTGTCCAAAAAATCTAAATTGAGAAATATTTTATTTTTCCACCTAAACAATGAAGGCTAGCAACAATACTTTAGACTTCTCATCGAGTCATATAAACTTGGTTAAAATTGTCTCCTGGAATTGTAAGGGACTCAATGGATCTATTAAACGAGGAAATGTACTGACCTACCTTAAAAAATTAGAGATGGATATCGGGTTTTTACAAGAGACACACCTGAGAGATCAGGATCATAAACGATTACGAACTAAATGGCTTGGACAGATATTTCATTCTAATTTTCCTGTAAAAAATAGAGGTGCAGCAATAATTATTAGAAAGACAATTCCTTTTTGGCATCAAAAGTCATATCTGATCCCCGAGGGCGTTATGTTATTGCTACAGGGAAGTTATATAATGAGCCGGTGACTTTGGCTAGTATCTATGCTCCCAATACCGATGACGAAGCTTTTATCGTCTCTTTTTTTTCAGCGTTACCTAATATGGATACTCACAGATTGATTATTGGAGGGGATTTTAATTGATTGACTGCGGAACCTTCCGCAGTCAACCATTGGTTTTGTATTTCTTTATTCCGTCATTTTTTTTGACACGTTTCACAGCTTTCACATTTTCAACAATTTCCACAAGTTATACATCAAAACGTTCCACATGTTTGGGAGATTATTGCTATTACTTTTGGGACTTCAGCGATTTCCGGTTTTTCCGCAATCGGACAAAAATCTGCATTGAGAATTCTGCAATGCATTTTAATAGGCCCATGCATTTTAATAGGACTTCAGCTCTTTCAGACATTTCTACAGTTTCAATGATTCAACAGTTTCAAGGATTCAACAGTTTCAAGGATTTCAGCAGTTTCAAGATTTCAAGAGTTTCAAGGACTTCAACAGTTTCAAGGACTTCAGCAGTTTCAAGGACTTCAGCAGTTTCAAGGACTTCAGCAGTTTCAAGGACTTCAGTGTAATCATGCAACCTAATAGGGATTTTTCCATGTAAACCAGTATAATGCAACTTAATAGGGATTTTTCCATGTAAACCAGTATAATGCAACTTAATAGGGTTTTTTCATGTAAACCAGTATAATGCAACTTAATAGGGTTTTTTTTCATGTAAACCAGTATAATGCAACTTAATGGGGATTTTTCCATGTAAACCAGTATAATGCAACTTAATAGGGGTTTTTACATGTAAACCAGTATAATGCAACTTAATAGGGTTTTTTCCATGTAAACCAGTATAATGCAACTTAATAGGGTTTTTTCCATGTAAACCAGTATAATGCAACTTAATAGGGTTTTTTCCATGTAAACCAGTACAATGCAACTTAATAGGGATTTTTCCATGTAAACCAGTATAATGCAACTTAATAGGGTTTTTTACATGTAAACCAGTATAATGCAACTTAATGGGGATTTTTCCATGTAAACCAGTATTATGCAACTTAATAGGGATTTTTCCATGTAAACCAGTATAATGCAACTTAATAGGGTTTTTTCATGTAAACCAGTATAATGCAACTTAATAGGGTTTTTTTTCATGTAAACCAGTATAATGCAACTTAATAGGGTTTTTTCCATGTAAACCAGTACAATGCAACTTAATAGGGATTTTTCCATGTAAACCAGTATAATGCAACTTAATAGGGTTTTTTACATGTAAACCAGTATAATGCAACTTAATGGGGATTTTTCCATGTAAACCAGTATTATGCAACTTAATAGGGATTTTTCCATGTAAACCAGTATAATGCAACTTAATAGGGATTTTTCCTTGTAAACCAGTATAATGCAACTTAATAGGGTTTTTTTCATGTAAACCAGTATAATGCAACTTAATGGGGATTTTTCCATGTAAACCAGTATTAATGCAACTTAATAGGGATTTTTCCATGTAAACCAGTATAATGCAACTTAATAGGGTTTTTACATGTAAACCAGTATAATGGAACTTAATAGGGGTTTTTACATGTAAACCAGTATAATGGAACTTAATAGGGGTTTTTACATGTAAACCAGTATAATGCAACTTAATAAGGATTTTTACATGTAAACCACTATAATGTAACCTAATAGGGGTTTTTACATGTAAACCAGTATAAAGCAACTTAATAGGGATTTGTACATGTAAACCAGTATAATGCAACCTAATAGGGATTTTTCCATGTAAACCAGTATAATGCAACTTAATAGAGATTTTTCCATGTAAACCAGTATAATGCAACTTAATAGGGATTTTTCCATGTAAACCAGTATAATGCAACCTAATAGGGATTTTTCCATGTAAACCAGTATAATGCAACCTAATAGGGATTTTTCCATGTAAACCAGTATAATGCAACCTAATAGGTTGCATTATACCACCAGACCAAGACCCAAACGAAGACTCAGACCACCACCAGATAATGACCACAGACCAGGTTTCCTTAGTTACAGGAACCAAATTGTTTCAGCGGTGAGGGGATTTTTCAGTTTCAAGGACACTTTCAATACATTCAGTAGTTTCAAGGATTTCAACTGTTTAAGAATTTAACCAGTTTCAAGGATATCAGGAGGTTCAAGGATTTCAGGAGTTTCCACACTTTCAACAGTTTCCAGGTTTAAAAAAAGTTTCAAGGATTTCAGGAGTTTCAATGTTTCAACAGTTTCAAGGATTTCAGGAGTTTAAAGGTTTCAACAATTTCAAGGACTTCAGGAGTTTCAAATATCTATCAAGTATTTTAACAGTTTCAAGGCCTTTTAAAGGATTTCAAGGATTTTTTTTAGCAGATTTCCACATTAGATCTGTTCCGCAGTCAATCGCAATGGCTTCAGCCATTGCAAGTTTCTAGTCTAGTATTGGACCCAACAATAGATATAATGGACCCAATCATCACAAAAATCATCCAACATATCAAAGTCTGCTAAAGCCATTCAGGGATTCATGAATATCTATAAATTAAGCAACCCATTTAGGGTATTATTTCCCAACACAAAAAAATACTATTTTTTTTCTCCGGTTCATCATTTGTTTTCTAGAATTGATTTCTTTTTAATTGATTATGCATATCTGACCAACATTAAGCATTGTGATTATGAGGCAATTGTGATATCTGACCATTGTCCAGTGTCATTCCATATAGAGATGGGTCACGACCCTTCAACTAAAAAGTGGAGGTTTAATAATGTACTTTTATCAGACGATAATATAATAGAAGATCTGCATAAACAAATGGATATGTTTCTTCTTACTAATGATGATCCGGAGATCAAGAGAGCCACCTTGTGGGAAACGTTTAAAGCGTACATTAGGGGCCAGATTATTTGCCTGACTAGTTTAAGAAATAAGCAGCGAAGGGAAAAGGAGTTCAAATTGACCCAAGAACTTAAAGAAATTGACAGAAATTATGCCGATTCTCCCATACCTGCCCTTTATAAAAAGAAGCAGTCATTGCAGACAGAACTCAATTTATTATATACAGCAGAAACTACATTTTTGACACAATTAAGACACAAAAATTATGAATACGGGGAAAAAACAGGTAAACTATTGGCCCAACAAATTAAAGAAGAGGCAGCGTCAAGGTTAATAACAGAGATACGTATAGAAACAGGTAAAACCACAACAAATCCCAAAATAATTAACGACACATTTAAAAACTTCTATTCCAAATTGTACTCTTCAGAATCTAAAAAAGACCCACAATTAATAGAACAATTTTTTGATAACCTTCAAATACCCACTATAAGTTTAGAAAACAAAGAGTTATTAGAACAACCAATTTCAAAATTAGAAATAAAGCAGGCTATACAGTCTATGCAAAATTCTAAGTGCCCTGGTCCCGATGGTCACAGTGTTGAATTTTATAAGGCTTTTATAGATCGAATTTCAACTCTCCTTTTAAGTGTTTATAACGAAGCATTAGCTGCAGGATTTCTACCTCCAACGCTATATGACGCATGTATTTCTTTAATTCACAAATCTGGGAAAGACCCACTAGAACCAGGTTCATATAGACCCATAAGCCTTCTGAATGTGGATAACAACATTTTAGCAAAGATCTTGGCCGTGCGTTTAGAAAAAGATTTTTTTTAACATCAGACGCTTGTTTAACATTATTTACACTCAAAATCCAAATCAGGAAATATCTGAAATATTACTCTCATTAGACGCGGAGAAGGCCTTCGACAGGGTCGAGTGGGACTTTCTCTTCTCGGCCCTGTCGAGGTTCGGATTTGGCCCACACTATACTTCCTTAATCAGGCTACTTTACGCTCAGCCTAAAGCATGTGTTCATACAAATAATATGGACTCCTGCTCTTTTCCTCTCCAACGCTCAACACGACAAGTCTCCTTTGCTGTTTGCCCTGGTCATAGAGCCTCTGGCTATATTGCTGCGCTCTGCAGGTGATTATAAAGGGATTGAGAAAGGAGGCAAGGAGCATAAAGTGTCCTTGTATGCAGATGATCTGCTTTTGTATATCTCTGATCCATCTCTGTCTCTACCAAATATTATGACCATGCTATCTGATTTTGGGAAGGTATCAGGATATAAAATCAACCTGTCAAAGAGCATATTATTTGCGATCAGCTCAAAAGCTAGAGCACAAATACACACGCTTACTCCTTTTAAATATCTCGGAATAAATGTCACACGTGAGATCTCTGGCCTCTTCAGTAAGAACTTTGCGAACCTATATAAACAAACAGAGAAACAGATTGAGAGGTGGTCTAATCTCCCGATCTCTCTTGCTGGCCGAATTAATATTATCAGAATGAATGTTTTGCCAAAATATTTATTTTTATTTCAGTGTGTTCCAATTTTGATCAATAAGAGTTTTTTTTTTACTAAAATAGACTCTTTAGTTACGTCCTTTATTTGGAATAAAAAGACACCAAGGATCCAAAAACCTTTTTTACAAAGACCCAAACCTGTCGGAAGAATGGGTCTGCCCAATTTCCGGCTCTACTATTGGTCCTGTAATATTCCATGTATTTCTTTTTGGAATGGATTTCACAGGCCTGATTGGGAACGGATGGAAAATCAAGCCTTTTTCCCTAATGCATTGAAATCATTGATACATTACACCTCTAATCTTTCTAAATTTAAAACTCACAACCCTGTTGTGTCTCACTCACTGAAAATTTGGTCTCAAATCAGAAGACACTTTAAATGGAATCATTGTTCGGTCCTTACACCAATAATTGGAAATCAAGGTCATAAATTATTTTCAGGTCATGCATTTCTACAATGGGACCTTAAAGGAGTGCACACAATTCTGGACCTTTTTATTGACAAAGTATTTCCAACATTTGAGAGATTAAAACACAAATTTAAAATTGATAAAAGATTTTTTCAAATACGTAATTCTACTAAGGCGACATTTCCCTCTTTTCCTAATCAACCTGAAATGGATCCTATGAATAATGTGTTAGTGAACGACCCGCTCAAGAAAGGATCTGTTTCTAGAATATATACAGTGCCTTGCAAAAGTATTCGGCCCCCTTGAACCTTTCAACTTTTCGCCACATTTCAGGCTTCAAACATAAAGATATAAAAAAAAATTTTTTTTGTCATGAATCAACAAGTGGGACACAATCGTGAAGTGGAACGAAATTTATTGGATAATTTAAACTTTTTTAACAAATAAAAAACTGAAAAGTGAGGCGTGCAATATTATTCGGCCCCTTTACTTTCAGTGCAGCAAACTCAGTCCAGAAGTTCAGTGAGGATCTTTGAATGATCCAATGTTGTCCTAAATGACTGATGATGATAAATAGAATGCACCTGTGTGTAATCAAGTCTCCGTATAAATGCACCTGCTCTTTGATAGTCTCAGGGTTCTGTTTAAAGCGCAGAGAGAACCATGAAGACAAAGGAACACACCAGGCAGGTCCGAGATACTGTTGTGGAGAAGTTTAAAGCCGGATTTGGATACAAAAAGATTTCCCAAGCTTTAAACATCTCAAGGAGCACTGTGCAAGCAATTATATTGAAATGGAAGGAGTATCAGACCACTGCAAATCTACCAATACCTGGCCGTCCCTCCAAACTTTCATCTCAAACAAGGAGAGGACTGATCAGAGATGGAGCCAAGAGGCCCATGATCACTCTGGATGAACTGCAGATAACTACAGCTGAGGTGGGAGAGTCTGTCCATAGGACAACAATCAGTCGTGCACTGCACAAATTTGGCCTTTATGGAAGAGTGGCAAGAAGAAAGCCATTTCTCAAAGATATCCATAAAAAGTCGGGTGTAAAGTTTGCCACAAGCCACCTGGGAGACACACCAAACATGTGGAAGAAGGTGCTCTGGTCAGATGAAACCAAAATCAAACTTTTTGGCCACAATGCAAAACGATATGTTTGGCGTAAAAGCAACACAGCTCATCACCCTGAACACACCATCCCCACTGTCAAACATGGTGGTGGCAGCATCATGGTTTGGGCCTGCTTTTCTTCAGCAGGGACAGGGCAGATGGCTAAAATTGATGGGAAGATTGATGGAGCCAAATACAGGACCATTCTGGAAGAAAACCTGTTGGAGTCTGCAAAAGACCTGAGACTGGGACCGAGATTTATCTTCCAACAGGACAATGATCCAAAACATAAAGCCAAATCTACAATGGAATGGTTCACAAATAGACGTATCCAGGTGTTAGAATGGCCAAGTCAAAGTCCAGACCTGAATCCAATCGAGAATCTGTGGAAAGAGCTGAAGACTGCTGTTCACAAACGCTCTCCATCCAACCTCACTGAGCTCCAGCTGTTCAGCAAGGAAGAATGGGCAAGAATTCCAGTCTCTCGATATGCAAAACTGATAGAGACATACCCCAAGCGACTTGCAGCTGTAATTGCAGCAAAAGGTGGCGCTACAAAGTATTAGCGCAAGGGGGCCGAATAATATTGCACACTCCACTTTTCAGTTTTTTATTTGTTAAAAAAGTTTAAATTATCTAATAAATTTCGTTCCACTTCACGATTGTGTCCCACTTGTTGTTGATTCTTGGAAAAAAATTTTTTTTTATATCTTTATGTTTGAAGCCTTAAATGTGGCGAAATGTTGAAAGGTTCAAGGGGGGCGAATACTTTCGCAAGGCACTGTATGTAATATATTAAACCAGGGGTCGGCAACCTAGGGCACGCGTCCCACATGTGGCACGCAGCGGGATAAACACTGGCACGTCGGCACCTCCGCATTATTCTCACTGTATCTGTCCTGTTTTAAAAATAAGTCTGTCTGAGCGCATTTTGGAGGCCGGCACTAGGACCCAGCGGACACCACCGCGGGGATAAGCTGCTTGCTTCCCTCACACACACACCGTGTGTAGCTGTGGGTGGAGCCAGGAGCCAGCAGCTGCAGGTGTATGCGCGATTTAAACTTATTTTTGCACATTCAAAGTAGTAACTGGTGTGCCATTCACTGCAGATGCCTCCTACAATCATTGTCACACGCTGTTATCACTGTGTGTGTGAAATCAAAGAGGGAACTGGTGAGTTTATGCATTTTTGTACTGCACAGAGCTAGAATGCTAGCGCTAGCGATGTTGAACTCGAATGTTATTGTTCTCATCATGTTGTTTCCCTGTGTAGGAGACTATGCCTTTTCATGTGCTCATGTATGGTTACCAGTGTTTAGTCAGCCACCGATTGGCTTCTCCCACTTAAAATAATGGTCTGTAATTTTCATCGTAGGTACACTTCAACTGTGAGAGACAGAATGTGAAAAAAAATCCAGGAATTCACATTGTAGGATTTTTAAAGAATTTATTTGTAAATTATGGTGGAAAATATGTATTTGGTCAAAAACAAAAATTCAACTCAATACTTTGTAATATAACCTTTGTTGGCAATAATAGAGGTCAAACGATTACTAAAGGTCTTTACCAGGTTTGCACACACAGTAGCTGGTATTTTGGCCCATTCCTCCATGTTTCGGGGCTGTCGCAGAGCAACACAGACTTTAAACTCCCTCCACAGATTTTCAATGGGGTTGAGGTCTGGAGACTGGCTAGGCCACTCCAGGACTTTCAAATGCTTCTTACGGAGCCACTCCTTCGTTGCCCGGGCGGTGTGTTTGGGATCATTGTCATGCTGGCAGACCCAGCCACGTTTCATCTTCAAAGCTCTCACTGATGGAAGGAGGTTTTGGCTCAAAATCTCACGATACATGGCCCCATTCATTCTTTCCTTAACACGGATCAGTCGTCCTGTCCCCTTAGCAGAAAAACAGCCCCAAAGCATGACGTTTCCACCCTCATGCTTCACAGTAGGTATGGTGTTCTTGGGATGCAACTCAGTATTCTTCTTCCTCCAAACACGACGAGTTGAGTTTATACCAAACAGTTGTACTTTGGTTTCATCTGACCACATGACATTCTCCCAATCCTCTGCTGTATCATCCATGTGCTCTCTGGCAAACTTCAGACGGGCCTGGACATGCACTGGCTTCAGCAGGGGGACACGTCTGGCACTGCAGGATTTGATTCCCTGTCGTTGTAGTGTGTTACTGATGGTAACCTTTGTTACTTTGGTCCCAGCTCTCTGCAGGTCATTCACCAGGTCCCCCCGTGTGGTTCTGGGATATTTGATCACCGTTCTCATGATCATTTTGACCCCACGGGATGAGATCTTGCGTGGAGCCCCAGATCGAGGGAGATTATCAGTGGTCTTGTATGTCTTCCATTTTCTGATAATTGCTCCCACAGTTGATTTGTTCACACCAAGCTGCTTGCCTATTGTAGATTCACTCTTCCCAGTCTGGTGCAGGTCTACAATTCTTTTCCTGGTGTCCTTCGACAGCTCTTTGGTCTTGGCCATAGTGGAGTTTGGAGTCTGACTGTTTGAGGCTGTGGACAGGTGTCTTTTATACAGATGAGTTCAAACAGGTGCCATTAATACAGGTAACGAGTGGAGGACAGAAGAGCTTCTTAAAGAAGAAGTTACAGGTCTGTGAGAGCCAGAGATCTTCCTTGTTTGAAGTGACCAAATACTTATTTTCAACCATCATTTACAAATAAATTCTTTAAAAATCCTACAATGTGAATTCCTGGATTTTGTTTTCACATTCTGGCTCCCACAGTTGAAGTGAACCTATGATGAAAATTACAGACCTCTGTCTTTATTTCAAGTGGGAAAACTTGCACAATCGGTGGCTGACTAAATACTTTTTTGCCCCACTGCATATTTTTGATATGTGCACTGAACTGAATTAATTGCATTGTGATTAATGGTGCAGAGGATTAATGGTGAATTATGAAGTGAGAATGAGCTCTCTGATTATTGAGTATATATTTATTGTACATGTATTTTTGTAGTAGTGATATATTGCTAAAGGAAACTGTTGGATATTTATATTGGTCCTGTCATGCAGGCCAGGTTCCTTGGATCCGTCCGTCCATATGGACTTCTTCTGATGGCGAGCTGCCTCAGGCCGAAAACCTAGAGATTGTCAACCCTACAGTGCGGTAGGAGGCGAGCAGTCTTTGCTCCCCCACACACCACCACAAACTGAGACAATAACCTGAACTGGATTACTGCAAAGTACACGCTCCACCTTTTCAAACCAACCTGCCAAACCCAACTCTCAACCGGACTCTCTCACTCAAAACCCGTTCAATTATATTTTGTAAATATTGTGAATGTGGGGTGTGTGTGTGTGTAATCTATCCCCTGCCTTTGTAAATATCTATTAGAGGTGCAAAGGTTCTTGCCTGGCTCTGCCAGACCCTTGTAGTTCCGCCATGCTCCACCAGAGGCGTTTGGCTGAACAACATGGGTCTGGTATCGACGCCATAGCGTACGCCTTCCCCAGATTATTTTTTAATCGACCAATCAGGATTGCCGGTGTTACGTGGGGTTTGCACTGCCTTCTCAAGCTTCTCTCATGCAGCAGCGAGAGGAATCCAAGATGGCAGACGTAAAGTCCGCAAATCTTTTTAAATGAGTAAATACGATCGATCAACTCTCCCGCACATCCTCAGCTGCGCTCACGACTGACGCTTGGACGTCCCGCGGAACATACAGTATAATAGATCCGTGAGCGGTTGATCCATGAGATGTTACGATAACCGCTCACTTCATCACTGCAGACTGGGAGATGAAAAGTCTGGCACTGCAGACACGCCCCCTCTACGACAGTCACACAGGCACACAGCACAGGTACTGACACAGCACAGGTACAGGCACACAGCGCAAGTACTGACACAGCAGTGGAGGAATGGAAGACAAAGGCCCAGTACTAATATCCCAGTCACAACTGATAATGCCAAAAATTAAATAAATGCAGTGAATGAGGCTGGGCCCAGGATGGAGCGCCTCCTCGGGAGAATCAGGTGGTTTAATGTATGAGGGTAAATACCCTCATAAAGTGCCTTCTTATGTTGCACTTAGTGTTGTTTTTCATTAATTATGTTAAAAAGACATAATTGGATGGATGGAATATGCCTTCCATCCATCTTTTGGAAAAATGAACCGAACCGTGGCCTCTGAACCGAGGTACGATCCGAACCGTGATTTTTTTTCAAACCGTTGCACCCCTAATATCTATCTTTGAACATAATTCACATCTGGACCATACCCATGTCTTTGTTATCTGTGATTTTAAACACCTCTCCCTCTGTGAGCCGAATCTTAGCTTCTGGTCTGAGCCCAAATACAATCAGTTTACTGGACTTAATATAATAATATATGCTACACTAGCTGTTTTTTCCGAATTGAAATGTTGATGTGGCTAAATTATTTTGAATACAGATACTGTTATTGTTGAGAAAAAAATTCCAGGTATATTGGAAATGTTTATGTATTTTGTGTCATATTTTAACTTTGCGTTTATCGATGGTAATGGCACACTAGATGAGAAGAAAATTTCAAACTGGCACTCCATGTCACAAACGTTGCCGACCCCTGTATTAAACAATGCTACAGCCTCTAATGTCTTTGCAATGTTTCTTACAGACTCCAGGCAAACGTTCGCCAGCATCATCTTTGCGGCAAGGCAAAACAGCAAAGCGTCTCGCCACAAAAAAAGCGGTAAGTGTAATCCTGTATTGTGTGTAGTGTATAATAGCCAATAAGCCAGGCATCCTTGCTTAACTAAGCCACGACTCATGACTTTTCTCAATTTCAATACAGGCAGCGGTTTCCATGTCGCTGGTGCGTGACAATAAGGACCGCTGGATGGCAGACATTGAACAGCGTCTAGCCGTGAGGACAGTGAAGCTTACTGCGGAACGAGCTCGAGTAGGTCAGCTGCTTGCTGACAATGAAAAATTGCACGCTGACCTGTCAGCCAGCAGAGCGGAGACAGCAGCCAGCAGAGCGGAGACAGACAACCTCCAACAAGAGTTGCAGAGGCTGAGAGAGACCAGTCAGAGCAGACTCCTCGTTCAAGATTTGAGAGCTGGCTTAGGGCAGCTGCAATCGGCGCTACTTTTGGCTCATTCGACACCAATCAGACCAAACTCCACTCACTCCACATCTGTCAGACCAAAGCCCAGTCACTCCACACCAGTCAGACCAATCCCCAGAAGCGCCTCAACACCAGCACCAGAACTAGAGTGTTCAGACTTTCAGATGTCGCCATTGGCCCTATCCTGTTCTTTCAACGAGAGCCTCCAAATTCCCTGCCAACGCCCAGATGTGAGCTTGCCTCATTTTGGACCAGAAGACCATGCTAGACTCCACCAACAAAGCTTCGGCCAAGTTGACAGATATGGATGCCTGCTCTTCAGGCACATTATCTCGGAGGAGAACTACCAGGCATGGACCAAAACTACAAATTGGGATGGATCCAGAGGCAAATTAGAACTGCCTCAAAATGTGAAGAGTTTTGTGCTTGGCACACTGAAGCAACATTTTCCTGACATGGACAGGGCAGAACTGAAAAAATGTGTGGACAAAATCAACGAATTTCTGCGTACAACACGCAGGAATGCCAAAGGATTGACTCTGTAAAACACTGTACAAACACTGTATTGGAAGTACTGTAACAATACAGTTGTATATTACTTTATTATTTTTACTTACTCCTTATTTTGTAATTAAAAAAACACTTCTTCTCAAAAGTTCCTTTCTGACTTATTCTATGGGATAGAGAGGAGCGCGGCTGGAGCCGCTGTCAATGCATATAAGCCGTTTTAAATCTTTATTTTATTTTAGGGAGTTAAAAGTGAAAAGAAAGCGACGCATCACACGCGCGGGGCAGCGTTACATTGCCTTTTGTTGGCCTTTAAAAATGCAAACTAAGTGCAAACATTAGCAGAGCAATAATTGCTTCAGTGAAGGAAAAACATGTGTAGCCTACAGTAACAGTCTGCAGCAAAGTATAAAATATTGACTGTTGTTTAACAGAGACATCAAACTGTTTATAGCGGTCATTGAGCTCAAATGTCTCTGTAGCAGCTCAAGTCACTGCAGTGACAATTACACAATTGAGTCTAAAGTTAGACTGAACTGTTCTACTTTAAACTAAGCAGACATTCATCAGCCAACTCCATTATATTTGTAAAACACGGAGAAAGAAAGTTTTCCCCCCATCATAAATTTGTATTAGCAATATCGTGAGAATGTGTTTTATGTTTAAAAGTGTTGCTACTGAATGCTATTTCAAAGTAAGTGGTATAACTGGTATAACTGACAAATTGTTAGAATACTCATTTTGAGTAATTGTATTCGGTAGAGTTACTGTAGACTTCAAAAACTCCGCCAAGATCGGGAGCGGCATGAGGCTGCGTCAGCCCTCGCTACAACAGCAGCGTCTAAGAGCGCCTTTTGAGGAGCAATTTCTATCTGAAATCTATCTGTCCTAAAGACAGAAGAGCCTGTGCTCATCAGGTGACTTTGATTTTCAACAGGAGTTTTCCTCTCATTCTGATCAGAGGAGCGAGGGGAGAAGCGTCTGTGGCTTCCCCCTCCTCTGCCACTAAACGCGTGGATGTGTGTCTGACATTTAAGTTTAAATGGACTACATTAAAAATGTAAGTGGACTTTTTATAGAATGAATAGTGGCAACCCGTGCGTTAATGCCCCGTTAATTTTACAAGTTTACTACAGTCTAGCAACTATTTTAAATGTTGCTAAAAAAATCACTGATAACCGGGCCCAAATATCTGCTCCCAGCCAAGCAATTTTTATAGACAGAGAAACTCTGGATTTTAATTGTTTTACTCATTTGATGCCTTTATCCCTTTCTCTTTTATCTGACATTTTATACCACATGAAACCAGCCACGTGCAGCCTCGATGTCATCCCCACCAAGTTTCTCAAAGTTGTTTTTAATGTGGTTGGACCCCCCATTTTATCAATCATTAATCAGTCCCTGGATCAAGGTCTCTGGATCTCTCCCATCCAGTTTTAAACATGCTGTGGTCCAGCCACTTTTAAAGAAACCTAATTTAAGCACTACTGATTTTAACAATTTTAGACCCATTTCAAAACTTCCTTTTTTTATCCAAAGTTTTAGAGAAAATTGTTTCAATTCAGATTTTAGATTTTATTAATGAGAACCACATCTTTGAGAAATTCCAATCAGGTTTTAAAGCACAACACAGTACAGAGACAGCCCTCCTTAGAGTTTTAAATGACCTTCTTTTAACCACAGACAGCGGAGGGTGCTCTATTTTAATTATTTTAGACCTAAGCTCTGCCTTCGACACGATCGACCACAAGATTTTATTGGACCGCCTCAAAACGTGGGTTGGCATCAGAGAAACTGCACTTGGCTGGTTTCATTCTTATCTTTTAGAAAGAACCTTTGCGGTCACCATGGGTGATTTTACCTCCTCTACTGCCCCCATTACCTGTGGTGTGCCGCAGGGTTCTATTTTAGGTCCCATTTTATTCTCTCTTTATATGCTCCCTCTAGGACACGTTATGGCCCGTCATAACGTGTCCTTCCACTGCTCTGCGGACGACACACAGATCTACCTCCCGCTGAGACCAAACGACCCTGGAAGTCTGGCTGCTGTGGTCGACTGTTTTAACGATGTGAACCGTTGGATGGCCCATAACTTTCTACAGCTCAACACCTCCAAATCTGAAGTCTTCCTCATCAACCCGCCTCCATCTATATCCCACATCCAAACCCACCTCGGCCCCCTGTCCTCAAACATCACTCCATCCGCCCGTAACCTCTGTGTCATTTTTGATTCTCACCTCACCTTCCACTCCCACATCAATAAAACCACACAAACCTGCTTCTTTCACCTCCGCACCATCTCAAAGATTAAAAACATTCTCACTCCTCCCGATCTCCATAAAGTCGTCAACGCCCTCATCTTCTCCCGCCTCGACTACTGCAACTCCCTCCTCTCCGGTCTCGACGCTAAATCCCTCTCCCGCCTCCAACTGGTCCAGACGCAGCAGCCAGACTTCTCACTGGTTTTAACAGAAGGGAGCACATCACCCCTGTCTTAGCGTCCCTCAACTGGCTCCCTGTGCATTTTAGAATTGATTTTAAGATTTTACTGATTACTTTTAAAGCTCGTTTAGGTCTGGCACCAAGCTATATTTCTGAACTTTTAACCCCCTACGAGCCCCCCCGCAGCCTTAGATCCTCGGGAAGGTCCCTGTGACTGTTCCAAGGTCGAGGCTCCGGACGAAAGGAGACCGAGCCTTCTCTGTCCGCGCTCCTCGGCTTTGGAACCACCCGAGGAGATAAGGCTCCATCAGTATCCTCTTTTAAATCACTTCTTAAAACCCACATTTATCAAACAGCTTTTAACTGTTAGTTTTAAACTTCACAGGCTGTATTTTAATGTCTGCTTTGTCTTTGTTGTGTCTCTTTTGTGTTTTGCTCCGTTTGCTTTGTGTTTCTGTATCTAATTATTTTGACCTTGTATTATGACTGTTTTATTGCTTATCATGCTGACGCTTTTTAAACATTGTTTTTAAAAGTGCTATACAAATAAAGATTATTATTATTATTATTAAATATGTGGTACGACCAAATGTCATGTGGTGCGACATCACAGCTTCCTCTCCAGGAGTAATAAACATGATTTAAAGGAGCTTTTTATATTTCTATATAATATTGACGGTTTATATATGATAAAATAGTCAATTATGATATTATATAATCATGATTTTCTGAGAAAGGGTTATTGTTAATCTTTGACATGCTCCAAATAATTTTTGAAAATTGGTTGTTAATGTTATGCTCATTTTGCAAATATAACTACAATATAAAGATTTTTTAAAATGATTTAATCAGACACTTTTGAGCAAAGAGTTCACCACTGGCAACATGTGGCACTTAAACCAGAACAGAAGCCAGGCCTGTCTTCTGTTCTGGTTTAAGGAAAATGTCCTATAGTCAGATGAAAACAAGATATATTGTTACATGTATCATAAGATTTTAAAACCATATTTCATTAGCCAGGGCATTGAAGTCTGGGCATTACTGCTCCAGGAGGAATGGGCCAAAATACTAGCAACAGTGTCTAATGGTGCGTTCAGACCAAACGCGATTTCTGCGGCCAAATTGCGTCTATCGCGCGGCTTGAGCCGCTTGTGACAAATTGTGGCAGCCGCTGTCACAGAGAAACTTGGCCGCGCGGCCAGGACACTAGAGGGCAGCCGCTGTCACAGAGAGTTGAGAGCGTTTAGGGGCGGGGCTTGTCTCTTTTGCCTGTAGCTTCCCAACATGGATGTCAGCGAAGGAGTTGCTTTATCTGATAAATAAAGCCAGACACGTCGTCAAAGGGCGAATCGACGACGTGTCTGGATTCATCAGATAGTCCGTAGACGGTTGGAGTTTGGTGAGTTTCACCATTTGCTCCGGGAGCTGCGCTCGGATGAGGGTCGCTTTCAGCGGTACTTTCGTCTCTCCCTGGCCCAGTTTGAGCGCCTGTCCATCTGTCTGCGGTTAGTGTTTTTTACCCCATTCGGAATTCCTAAATACTTACAAAGTGTGTCATTTTTCAATCACAATCCACAATGTAATAGCTCAGAAAACAGTATTATGCAACAATATGGTGTCTATGATTACTGTCTATGATGTTTACTGTCTACTAGTTTAACGTATTTTATGCTACACAAGTTTTGTCACGTGATTTTTATGAATGTAATTGTGATAAATATGTTCATATCATTTTGTAATTGCAGGTTTCTTGCCACTGGGGACTCCTACAGGACCATTGCGGGGAGCTTCAGAGTGGGCATATCCACCGTCTCCTGGAGCAGAGGAGTGGAGGTCCATAGCGCAGGACTTTGAGGTCCGATGGAACTTCCCTCTGTGCTGTGGGGCCATTGATGGGAAGCATGTGGCTGTGAAGGCACCCCTCAACTCTGGGTCCATGTTTTTTAATTACAAGGGGCACCATTCCCTTGTGCTCCTGGCTGTAGTGGATGCCCAGTACAGGTTCAGGGTGATTGATGTGGGAGGGTAAGGCAGATCCAGCGATGGAGGCATCATGTCCTTTGGTGAGGCTCTGCGCGAGGGCACACTCGACCTGCCTCCTGACCAGTGCATACCTGGAGCTGACCACAGAGGACCCCAGCCCCATGTGTTCGTGGCAGATGAGGCCTTTCCACTGCGCCGCAATTTAATGCGCCCTGCCCAGAGGGGAGCTGCTGCCGGTGAAGAACCACTTCCAGGCGTGCAGCGGATGGCCGCCTGGAAGCCAGCAGTGGACATAAGGAAAGTGTTCATGGCCCACTTCAGTGAGGAGGGAGCACTGCCGTGGCAGCCCACAGAGTAGTCATGTCCACCACAAGACTGACCCACAACGGCTCTTTTCAGAGCCACCCACAAAATACAAAGAGCCTAACTTCATTCCTAACATATAATGTGCTGAGCCTCTTGAATATGAAATTCTTTACATTTTTTCTGGCCATAGTCCAAACCCATATTGATTTGCACTATTCTATTCACCTGTATACCTTCTGTTTCTAGGTAATGACTGCCAGACTCCACTGCGACTCCACTACATTAATCTAGGCTACACTCATGAACTTTATCTACTTTTGAAGTAACTACTTTTGGACATAATATGAAGGAAATGGTCTTTTTACCGTTTGATATTAACCCTGTCTAAAAATAATCTCTATTTTTTTTTTTTGAAAGCATCTATCTATTTTACACTCTATTGTGACTCCAAATCTTGGTTGTAGTTTGAGCCAAAGCATATTCCCAATTTGTGAGTTCTGATTGTAACAATTGCATTGGCAATAGATGATTTTTCATTGGCTGGTTCTTGTTCTGCAAATCACTATTCTATGTATTGTATTTCAGACAATTCCAAAAACAACACAGTCGTTCTCCAATATTAAAGACATACATCTAAATCAAGTTGCCTGAAAGGGATTTTAACTATTTTAAAACGTTCTCTACGATTATAAGGCTATGCATTTAATTATTTAATAAACAAAAGCACATTCATGGCTTCTGTCCGCTGCTTATAACTGTTTAAAGAGTTGTCCCAAACTTAATATGTGTAAATACATCAGCTGTTTGTAATAAACAATAACATTTAACCTGTTCTCCAATGGAGCAGCTCAGAGGCTGCATCAAGAGCAATGTTATATTTGAGCTATTTTTAGATTTAAAATTGTGTTAAAGCCTGTTGTTCTATGTCTGCATTTTAATACTACTCTCTATAAACACATCTGCACTAGTTCCTACAGATGTGGAAAACAGAAACATCTAAAATCTGACTCCATTTGATTCCTTTTTCTTTAGTTATTAGAACAATTTGACCTTATTGATACTTATTTCCACAATAGAACTATTTTGATTATTCACTAGTCTAACTATTATTACTATTGTTTATTCTGACACCTCTTCCTAGCGACCTTTCAACCTATAGCTCCTTGAATCCAATGACATTATAGCTCCAGACTATTTCATTCTATTCTATTATTATCTTATTATTATATGATCTATTATCTTAAAGAGTAGATCTGTTTGATGTTATAAGCGCTATTATTTCTCCTTTTGAATTTGCACAACACTAAATTTAGAATGACCCCCTATGGGACAAATATAGAATTTTATTTCATTTTGGCAACTCCGAAAATTACTTAATAATTTTCCCATTTTGCTTTTTTAGGCTGCCCTTTCTATTATTTATTTGTTCTTGTAAATATATGTTTTACACTTCTTTCTAATGATTTAGAAGGTTAAGGACCATGACCACCTATGACAATACAATACTCCCCTCTGTTGGTCGTGGTCCAAAGTATAAAACATGCATCTGTATGTGTGTAGATTACTGTTCCAATCCTGTTGTTCCTCCCGGATCGTCCTCAATTCATATTGTGGGCTTTGGTGCCAAAGTAGAGGCTCATTTCCTTAATTCATACTACTGTCATCCCTGAAGCAGGTGCAGTTTATCTTTCATCTGAAAAACAAACATTAGAACACAAGAAACGCCCACTTCCCCCTCTTCGCATTGTGCAGCCTGTCAATCAATCCAATTGGGCAAAACATAACTGCATTGACAGACGGTGTGTGACATCAGGGCAGAGGCTGTAGCCGAATACAGACTTAACAATATGTATGTTTCTAATTTTATACTCCCCTAAATGTGAATTACAAACCAAAGTTGTCCTTCAACCCACGACAGCTCACTGCGGTTGGACCGAATCACTGTCCGGACAAACAGCAGAGGGAGGGACTCCCAGTACCTTCAGCAAGGTATGTCATCTCAGAGTACTTTCTCAGAGTACTTCTCTCAGAGTACTCATCCCAGAGTACTCTCACTTTTACACCTGTTCAATAAAGCTTGTTATCTTTGAATCTATAGTACTTACACCGTATGCTGTTGACAAAAAATAATTATTCCATGATCACATTAAAACATTACAGAAAACTTTTGTTATTCCATGATTCCGTTCAGCACTCCTCGTTCACTCCTCATTTCACTCCACACTCGCATCACTCACACAGGCCGATTCCCCACGTTAGTATTTTGGTCCAGAGTTTGTTAAGGTCAACGTAGTGCAATTGACATGACGCACAAACATATAACATACACAAACATATAACATACACAAACATATAACACACACAAACATATAGCACACACAAACATATAACACAGAAGGCCTGTAATTTGACTTTGTTATATTTTTCCATGTCCAATTACAATTGTCTCATGAGCTATTTCTATTGTTGCAACTTTCAGAGCCTGCAGAACATGCAAAGCTTTGAGAGATTTTTCCTAAAAGGATCCATTTCAAACTTTAGTGTTTAAACCACGTGGTCTTTACTCGGGCTTGTCACAAACTGTGTCCCCTATATTTTTAATGAGCTCTTGTTACTTAAAAAAAAACTCATGCACGTGCAATAAATGTTTTTCCCTTTTTTTTTTAAAGCCAGTTCGGATTCCTTAAAAATGTAAATTAGTTTCAAACTTTAATACTTCACCTTTGTTTCACGTTCATGTGGAGAAAAGACCATTGTTTTATGTGTGTGTACTTGCGCCAATCATGTCTCAGATAAACTGCCAACAGTTATCAAAGACATAATTGTCCTAATTGTTTCTAATTTAGCTATTTGGAAGAGAAACATGTCATAAAAGATTTCATAAAATGTCTCTACATCCGTGTTTTCAACCAATGAACAGTGTTGCGTCTATGTGTTATCAGAAATGATCCAATATCACCTTTAGCCAAAATTCAGAAATGCTTTAAAATCATTTTTCAAACTTTAATTGTCTGAACAAACCCTTTAGGTATACCGGCCCCTGGTTTTTATTTAGTGAAACTGAATGTTGTGTTGAACTGAAAGGGCAGGACGTACAACATGCATTTTATAAAAAGTTAGATAGAAATTAGTTAGGATAGTTAGGAGAAATTTGGTGTTCTGTAGCAGCAAAAATAAAAAATAAAATTGACCATTCTAAAGGAGATAATAGAAATAATCGCCAACAGTCCATCCAGGTCACTGCCGCAGAGGTGGAGTAGTCTCAGGGGTGGAAGCCGGACAGGTCAACAAGGTGGAGCAGCCACTTGGTTCGGACCATTTACTCTGCCCTAGTCCAAAGTAAAATGCTAAATGCCTCATTAGCATTTTCCAAAAAGTTGCATTCCTCCAGTGGATTTTGGAGAAAAATTCAAGGAATCAAAAAAGCAAGAGAAATAAAAATTAGTAAAGCACATAAAACAACTGTTTCAGAGCGCTTAGACTTACTGCCGTTTCCCAGAGCATTGGTTTTAAAAAAATGGTCACCGGCTGCATCAAGTCTAAGATTCAAACTGACATGTGATGAAGAAGGAGACAGAGTGGGACATTATTATTCTGAACTAAACTGCAGATACAAACTATTGAAGCATATTTACAATTTCAATGTGTTTGTACAAATGTATTTGTGTTTCCAAGTGGTGGGCTCTAAAGGGAGAAAGAAGTAAAAAGGTGCAGCCTCCCCATGAACATACAGAGCATATATATTAAACATGTGTTTCTTCTGCCGCTTTAGGACAAAGGATGCATTTTAGCTTTTGTGCTAATTCCAGCATCTTGATGTTGAAGCAGTTTGACACATTCATATGTACTGCCCTCATTCAAAGAAATGAACTGATGAATACAAATATGTCGTCTGTTTGGGACCATGAAGGAAGATCAAAGGAGGAAAACTAGTCCAGACAATAATGCAAGTTCAGTTGATTTGTCCTTTCTAAATCCATATTGATTGTTAGGATGTTGTGTTTTTCAATAAATGACTCCATTCTATTTACAAAGAGCGTTTCCAGTATTTTGGAACATAGAGATAAGATAGTTGAGCTCTAGTTAGAGCAGTTTGTCTCCTGGTTTGTGAATGAGTCTGACTTCTGCAGTTGTCATTAGACATGGGAATGATCCAGTAGAGAACGTTAGCTTAAGCAAGTTATTGATGATCATGATTCGCCTGGAGATTTTTAATTTTTTAGCCATTAAAAAACATGTTTCAAGAGATATCCACATGAAATTTTGACCCTTTTCTCATAACTAACTCTTCTTCACATAGGTAGCTTTGCTTTTTCAGTACTTCATAATATAAAAGGTGTAATATCAATTTGAAGAGAAGAGAAAACAAAAAACGGAAATGCTTTTTAGTTTACTTTACTCCAGAAAACACACAAAAAACATCCTGATTAGCTCAAGAGCACAATAATGTTTTGTTTGAACCACAATGAACATCTGTACAAAAGATGACAATTTTGAACACTATGAACAGCTTTTTACAATCTTATTTATGAGGAAAATGTTAGGCGTTTTTTAGGTAAAAAGACACCCTATGCAACTATGTACAAAATCAAAGTCATAAAAGGTAAGATGAAAGATATTACATAACAAAGTAATTCATAAAAAGGATTCTTTCAATAAAAAGACTGAAAAAATAACAAATTTACATTGAAGGCCTGCTTATGGCTTTATATATACATATTTACATCCATTTCATTCTTGGCACCCTCAACTGGGTAGCAAAACAACAAAGCAGACTTGCCACTTATTTGTTGGTATAAAAACTACATTATGTTGTCATGCTATGACATCACATCACACTGGAATGAGTTGATTGACTAAAGATGAGGATGTTTCACTTCTATCTACAAAAGCTTTGTCTTAGCTCCTGTGGTAAGAAAGTCACACGTTCTGTGTGATTTACTGACCACAAGAGCTAAGACAAAGCCTAGCTCTTGTGGTCAGGAAGCCACACAATCTGTGTGATTTACTGACCACAAGAGCTAACCTTCTCCTTAGCTCTTGTGGTCAGAAAGTCACACGTTCTGTGTGATTTTCTGACCACAAGAGCTAGGAAGAAGCTTCTGCAGATAGAAGTGAAACATCCTCACCCAATCAACTCAGTCCAGTCGACAATTCAAACCATATGATTTCCTGGACGACAATTCACAAACTATTGCTCAGCTTCTTCAGACATGTGATACATGCGAAAACAGTTCCTGTCCAGCTGCAGGCAAAGCCCAACATCGCAGTCCTCACACTTCCAGGGAGTGCTGCGCTTACAGAGCACACACTGACGTCGACCCATGCTGGCTCTTTGATTTTTGGACTGTGTTGAGCTGGTGGGGACAGCAAAGTGGTTGGTCAAGACCAGGGGCTTTCGTGGCTGTGTCTTGCGGGGGACTCCAATTAGACTTGCTGCAAGCTCCTCCTGAAAGTCCTGTCGGGTGGGCAGTCTCTCACTGCGGGTTTTTGACAGCTCCTTGGCAATGATGAAACTGTTGGTCACAGCAATGTCCAACAGGTGCTGGAACACGGTAATATACCACCGCCGAGTTTTTCTGTGGACAGAGTTCGTGCCCAGCATCTGATCGGATGTGTCTACACCGCCCATGTAGCTGTTGTATTCTCCCACTGCGGTCGGCCTGGGAATGGGGACCTTCTCATACGTACCGTCCTCTTTCTTCCTCCAGCGCATCACAGTCTCTCCACTGTACACACTGTGAACATTGGTACAGATCGAAACCTCTCTCGTGTCCATCCATTTCACAAAGAGAAGGTCCCTATCCCTTATCCAGCGAATGGTGCCACGTGGTGATCTCTTCGTCAAGGCATTCTCCTGGTCTTTTGGAGCACCCACCCTTCCCTGCCTGTATGTCCCACATGCCCCAAACCCCAGCTGCCCAAGATGACGAAAGAGCAAAGGGCTTGTATAAAAATTGTCACAATAGACAATGTAACCACTGCCCAGATAGGCTTTGTTGACCAATGAGGCCACAACATCAAAAGACAGTCCCTTTCCACTGCCTGCAGACTTTCCTGTGTAGAGCTGGAAGTCCAATGTGTACCCATTGGAGTCTGCCAAGACAAACCACTTTAGTCCCCACTTTGTCGGCTTGTCCCTCATATATTGTTTGAATGACAATCGTGCTTTGGTGGCCACCATTCTTTCGTCGACAGCAATGTGCCGGTCCGGATGGTAGACCGCCATGCAGCGGGTCCGAATCATGTTGAGGAGAGGTCTGACACGGTGTAGAGGGTCAAATTCCTCAGTTCTTCTGGCCAGTTCATTGCTCGCATCTTCTCCTGGGTCGCTGATGTGCAAGTTGGACAAAATGGCCTTGAACCTGTCTCTGGGCATGACGGTAGAGGGAAAAGGAACATCGTAAATGCTGTGTTTTCGCCACAAGTCTGTCAGCTTTGGTAAGTTTACGACACCCATGTAGAGACGAACGCCAATAAATTTCTTCATCTCCTCAGTGTTGATGTCCGTCCACTTATATTTCTTTCCTCGAGTCTTGTTGCGAGCAGCATTCAGATTAGTGTTTCTGCACAGTAGCCTCAAAACCTCAATATCAAAAAAATTTGAAAAAATATTGAGGGGTGTGGGTGACCCAGTGTTTAGAGGAGCCTGAACGCCAGGCCTTCGCCTCGGGGTGAACTTGAAGTTCGGCGGTGGAACATCGGGCTCTTCCACACTCCTCCACCTTCTGGAAGCTGGACTGTGTGGCGACCGGTTTCGGGCAGTGGCACCCTCTGATCCCCGTCCCCTAAACCTGGGGCGGCCACGAAGCTGGCCTTCTGTTGACCCCATTCCAGGACTCCTAATAAAAAATAAATAATAATAAAAATAAACATTACATGTTTTACAATAGCAATAAAAATCTGTCTGCACTTGTAAAAATACATAAAAAGCAGAGACAGGTGCAGTTGTGATCTTATTTTGATTCAAATATACTCACTCAGAGTGAGGTGATGCTGGCAGGCTGGCTTCTCCCCCACTAAGAGCCCCACTCTCCTCAACGCCCTCGATCACAGCGTCACCCTGCTCTATCAGTCGTCGCTGTGGTTTGGGCACTCTTGCAGACCTCCTGACATTAGACGACTGCTCCCGCTGCCTTCCACTGGACGCTGAACTGTAGGGCACCCTACTCCCACAAGTGCCATTTCCAGACATGTGGCCACTAAACCTGGAGTGGCAGTGTGGCAGGCCACTAGATGAGCCCTCTTCAGAACTCCTACAGTTACAAAAAAATTAAAAATGAACATTACTCATGTTACAATTGAAATAACAATATTGGCAAAAGTGTAGGAATATCACAGACAAAAAAAGTATATCTCACTGCAAGTTTCACTGTAGAAGTAAATAAATAAAAAGAAAAGGACAGTATAAGTGCAGATGTACTCTTATTATTTAGGAAAGAAAGACCATTTCTAAGTCCACTATTATATTATTTGCACATGAACAAGCTAATAGTGATTACTTTTATTTTCAATGGTAATACTGTCAACAGCATTGTCAAAACTAAATGTATTTACTCCATGGGACATGAATTTCCAAAGCTACAAACATATTTCACTAGTATCAGCAGGAGACTATCTCCGAAAAGAGGGTTTTGCTACTAACTATGCAAATGTAAAGGTTTCTGATTCTGTATAAATATAGTACACCGCGCTTCTCAAAACTAGAAATTGTCAGCGCGCTCAGACAGACAGCGTGCTGCAAACGCGTACTTTTCCCCCGCCCTCTCATAATATAACTGTATTTTACAAATATTACTAACCCATGCAAGCATAATTTACACACTAACGGTAATCTTTACTATGAACAATGGATAATGTTTTGATAGTACTTACTGGGAAGGCAACGGTGGCGGATCCCTGCCAGGTGCTGCTTCTAAAACTTTCTCCGTCGCGCTGCCCTCCACCACAAAGCCTTCTGCCAGCTATCGCGGTGTTTTGTGTACCCGCACGGATTGCCTTGACATGATCCCAAGGGTCGTAAATCTTCCACTAACTATAAATATGCTGCTAAAATTCCAAACTGATATCGCTCTTCTTCTCCTTCGCATCTGTCGTCAAGCAACTCCTTCCCCCTGTGTGCTGCTATGGGGGTGGCGGGGCAAGCGAATTCTTACACGTGATTGGTTGGCTAGCTTGCATCATTCAAACACATTACCGTAATGCTGAGAGTGTTATTTAGAAAGGCCCATGGCTCTGCTTAAAGGCACAGGTGGATTTTTTTCGAAAGTGCAATTAGTTGAGGAAATACGGTAGGTCAAAGCGCGCATGCGCAAATCTGTCTGCGCCGACAGCAGCAGACGCCAAAGGGCCGGGAAATGTCACTGATGACTTCTTTGGTCGTGCAGACGTCAAACTCATCGTCTCGATCTTGTGACCTTTTTGTTTTCATGCTTTGAACAATGTCTAGGACTTCTTTTTCAGTGTTGGACTCAGAACCTGTGAGAGTTGTTGTTGTTTTGAATGGTTGCTGCAGCTCTGGCCCCACATGGATAAAGCAGTAGTTTAGTTCTTTCATGTGTGTTATTTCTGCTCCATGACTTCCACAGTATTGAGGCAGAGTCTGTCTTCTGATGCTTTATTGAGGACAGTGTTCACTTCCTTCCACAGGCCTTTCCTCTACTTCCTTGTTTCCTCCAAGAGCCAACAGTCGTGTTGTTTATGACACGTCCCAATCATGTTGTTCATGTATGTTTATATTTGTGTTTGCTGTTTCAGATTCCTCACTTCTTCTTTTCTTTTTGAACGCTGGATAAAGTGTGTTTTCTTCTTGCAGCTTGTCTTAGTCCTTTTGTCGTCTGTGGCTGGATTTTCCTTCTGTGTTTGTGATAAAACACGTTCAGGGAAGAAGGGCGGCGAGGGTGAGCATGAAGCCTATCCCCCATCTTCTCCAGCAGAGAATCCACTGAAGCAGAGGAAGCAGCCTGATAAGTGCAGTAGAATCATTGTTTTCTGGATCTAAACATTCAACAACATCAGATATTGGTCGATGAGCAGAATGGATTTAGGAAGAACAGAGCATTGAGCACATCTATGTTCTGTCCTCTGTGGTGCGAGCCAGACTGCAGCAAAACTAAACTACTTTGTTTTGATGATTGAAGCCTTTGATTGGATAAACAGTTTCTGAATAGAAGTGAATTAAATGTAGCATTACTGGATATTTGTATAAATGTATAAAATCCCTTCACAAGGCTCTGTTCGCCTGTGAGCAGTGAATGATCTGAGGCTGTTTGTCTTCTCTCCAACTTTATCTGCAATTTATGTGAATGATTTAGCTCCAGAAATGAAGAATGCAAACCTGCGTTTAACTATTGATGGTTTTAATCTCAGTATTTTATTGTTCGCTGCAGATATTGTGTTAATTTCAGGTTAATTACTGTAAAATGATGTCACTTATTATGTAACATGTATGTTGCTATGGATACACATGTGTCACCAGTGACATTACTATGAGTAAGACCAAGTACCAGAAAAGGAAGAGTCCAGACTGAAACTGTGAGGATGTGTGAGTGGGTCAAATGTTTAGAAATGTGTTTATGAAAGTATAAAGGTATAAAGTGTCACATGTGTTTTACATGTGTTGTTTTGGGCCCCGCCTATAAGCTCCTGCAGCTTCCTGGGAGTTCCCTTTTCCAAAGCACTTCCAAACCTTAGACATTAGTGTGTGTGGGACTTGTTGAAGTTTTGTAAATAAAGAGGTAACGCTTTATATTGAGGTGTGCTTGTTAAGTATTAATAAGGTATTAATAGGCATTAGTAACATGCTTACAATTTGCTTGTATGTGCTTATAAACATTAAAAACCTGCTCATTTCACTATTCTCCAAATTGTTGTTCTATTTATATGCTTTTAAGCATTTAATAAGTAATTAGTAAGATGCTTATTAAAGGAGGAATATGTTTATAAATATATGAATAAGCTGCTTATTAAACTAGTATTGATACCATGTTAATAGGCCACTAACAATATGCCTATAAATATGTTAATAAGCTGCTTATTACACTATTTTGCAGTACCCTAATCTAAAGCGTGGACCATATGTGATAATACAGAAAAAACACAACCATGATGTAAGATTTTTTTATTTATTAAAACGGAAACAATTACAGCTTTAAACATGACATTATTTTTTGCTGTCTAACTGAAGAAAACAAATATCAAAATTAAGTTTGTGTCAATACTTCTTTCAAGCCCCGGTGATCCAAGATGGCGCCCTATTCAAATGAATGGCTTGTGCTCAGTAGCGTATGGGACTTCACGGAGACCGGGAGATTAGCAGAACTCGCCCATATTTGCAGAAAGAGCAAGCACGATTTGCGACTCACGGCATATTCCGGTGACTCGCGTGACTCAGGCGCTCTGAGCCACGGCCCGGTTATCAATTTTGCTTTTTAGGGGTATCTGTGGATTATTAATGACACATTGTGGATCTGGAGGCATATATTTACAAGTAATCAGTATGTTACACACTCTTCATCATCTGGTATGTGTTTATATAGCTCTTCATGTTCGTTAACCACTGGCTCAGGAGCTGTGAGTCGCGGCTCAGGAGCTGTGAGTCGCGGCTCAGGAGCTGTGAGTCGCGGCTCAGGAGCTGTGAGTCGCGGCTCAGGAGCTGTGAGTCGCGGCTCAGGAGCTGTGAGTCGCGGCTCAGGACCTGTCCAGCGGCCACTGGTCCACGTTCTGTAGCTAGCTTAGGTCCTGGATCATTAGCCTGTCCGTCCGGAGGAGAGGATCCCTTTCTCATATGGGTCTCCCTCCCTGTGGGTTTCCCTAGTGCTCCCCAAGGTTTCTCACTTTTTCCCACTGGGTTTTTTAAGAGTTTTTCCTTGTCGATGCAGGAGGGTCTTGTTGGACAGTTAGTGTCCAACAGAAAGGATTGGTGATGATCAGGACACTTTAGCATTCTATAACATGTATGGACATTTTCTTCTGTGTGTGCTTTATATTCTCCATGTGTTTTAACTGTTGATTCTCTGACCTGTGTTGGTGATTTCAATGGTTTTGTTAAGTCTCTGAGATGACTTCTGTTGTGACCTAGGGCTATACAAGAATAAATTGTATTGTATTGTATTGTGTACTACTACTACTACTACTACTGTAGCTGCTATGATGGTCATTCATTCTTGTAAAACACGTTCACCGGTGGTGCTAAAGCATCTTCACAAATGGGCCATTTTACAGTTGCAGGAGCACACTAGCACATGGCATTACCATTACATGTTGCACATTATGTCCCAAGTCCTAAAACATTTGTATGATACAGCACACAACACTACATGCAAATACACACTGCAAAAATAAAACACACCGGACAGGGTTTGACATGCTCTCCATGTACCTGATAAAGCAGAGTAGCCAGATTGTGACCGCGGACCATGTTGGAATAGGCTCACACCCAAATTGATCCATTACTACACATTTAATTCAGAACTTCTGCCAATGTCCTTATGCAATTAATCCTGCCAGCAACGCCAAATGTGACAATAGGTAGCATACATATATAACCAGCAACGCCAGGGCATATGATACCCAACAATGTCCTTAATTGGTTCTCTGATCTAAGGCACACAGGTAAGTTTAAATTGACTGGACAGAGGCAGAAGTTTAACAACACTCGTTTAGTTTTTAATAGAGCAGCTTTGGCTCAAATAAATAGGTTCTGTACATCAGTCCTTGTTCAGGTCTCTTGATTCCACAGGGCGCACGTCTGCGCACTGACCACAGTCTCTCGGTCATTGTCCATAGTTAAGCAGCATAGTCTTTAATAACAAATAGTGACTCATCTGCAGTCTTTCTCCAAACAAGAAGGGGAGGCAGGCACGCCGACAGCACCCTACAACATTAAACATTGACACCAAAATAAAATGACATTTACTACATTGAAACATAAGACATACACAAGATTAAAACACGACATACCGGAAAGCAAAGTGTAGCGCTCCCCGCACCATACCGAGACCCCGAGCCTCTACCCATGCTCAGCTATGCGGTAGCCAGGCCAACGCACACAAAGCAGAAAACAATAGTTATGTTTAGTGACGCAGCCGACCAGCGGCGAAATTAAAAGCTACGAGCGGAGCTTACCAGCGACGCAGTCAAGTTGGGCACCCCCAGTTGCTGGCCTTAAGCCTCAGCCGCCGGCTTGACGCCCCGACACGACCCCTAGCAACATCCCAACTAGCCTGCCTCGCTCCGAGCCCCATACAGCGGATATGAAGTTGGATAGAGGAGAGGCAAGGTAGCGCAATTGACAGGCTTTTATACTGCGCCCCCTACTTTCAATAGGGAGCTCACGCCAGCTCACTACACAAGTAAAGTGCAGGAGGCTGACGCACCCTCCACACCTGCACTGTACAGGAGCTGCGGTGGGATGGCAGACATCCCCATCCTACATGGCTAATAAAAAGTAACGATTAGCTAAATGCCTGATTCTAAGATTCTATCCCTGATTCTAAGGAAAACCACAAAACTGTACCTGTGGGGCAACACGGCGCAACACGGGGGTTCACGACACCGGACCAGGAAGTGTGCCGGCCAAGACCGAAGGAGACAGGCCAATGGCTTTTAAAGCCTGCACATTACCGCCCCCTGGTGGCCCCGTACTGCCACATATAGCACATGTCACACTTTTTTAATCATACACTCTCAGGAAGCCATGGAATGCTTGGGCTCCAACACTGAGGAAACACAATATTTGCAATAAAACTGGTTGTGTTTATGTTTTCATATCTTTACCTGATGATCAATGTAACAGTTTTATCTGTTACATGTGTGTGTGTGTCTGTGTGTATTTGTGTTGTGTCTCACTCTCGCTCAACTGTTGTCATGGCAATAGTTGCCATGGCAACTGTTACCATAGTGATGCTGCCATGGCAACTGCAACTAACTCAAAAGCTATGAGGACGTGTCAGAGGTTTATCTGGTAGAAAAGGACACTAAACCGCTGACATGGCAGCAGTTGCCATGGCAATTGTTGTCATGGTGACAGTTGCCACGGCTACCATCGACATGGTAATAGCTGCCATGTCAGCCGTTGTCAATGTACACTTATATACTCATTAACCATCACTATGGTTACAGTTGCTATGGTAACAGTCGCCTTAGCAATTGCTGCCAGGGTAACAGTTGCCATGGTGACCGTTGTCGTGGCAATAGTTGCCATGATAATTGGTAGGGGAAACAGAGCACAGACAGGAACAAATTGATTTTAAAAAATGTATTTCGTGATTGGGCGAGAGCCTCTACTCAGCACTTTGTACGGCCTGAATTCATACACAGCTGAATCAATGAGCTCAAGTTTTCAATTAAATTACGGATTCTAATACAACTCGTATGTAATACACATTTTCATGAACTCAATAGAAAATAAATCGGGTATAGCTTCTTTAAGCCACAAACTTCAGAGTCTACATTAAACTGATGAGAACACGTGAAGAGACGAGAGTCCTATGGATCAAGGATCTACAAGAACTGAGAAAACCTTCAGGACGACACTCAATGATCTAAAAACAAACATAAATAATGACTGCAAATATTACAGAGAACATCAAATATCGCCTTTATTCAAGACTGATGCACGTAGGCCAAATAGCTATCTAATCATAACAACACTATCTGAGAGTGGGCCTATTATATTGTAATGGTCGAGACTATGAATTTGGGAGTTTGGTCTAATTAAGTAGAAATATTACCAGCAACGCCACCCAGTAAATGGGAACTGGGACCCGTTAAAGACAGATGGGAAAAGGCACATAGGTTCGTGGACTGATGTGGACAGGAGGCAATGTAGTACAAAATACAATTTATTTGACAATTTTAAAAAGACTAGTTTCTGTAGTTCATTCAACGACGCCGGAATCTCCACTCTCACTGTAAAATGTAAACTCAAGTGTTATTGATTGGCCACACTAGTAAGCCATTGTTCCACCCAGCAGCAGCAGTCCCCTAGAGCTCCAGCACGTTCTAGGCCCAAGCGCCTCCAATCGGACCCACGCGCCTCCGTGGCCCCGCACTGAGGGGAGTCTGATGGGTGTTTGTTTGTTTGTTTATTTATTTCAAGTAAGGAAAAAATAACATGCACAGTCCATTTCAATTCACAATCATGTAACTTGAAAAGGGGATGGAGGAAGCTTACGCTTATTTGATTCCACCCCCCACTCACACCACACTACACCAAATACACACACTACAACAATAAACAGAAACACGACACAGGCCCCAAACACTCCAACCATACACCCCTTTGCCCCATACAATACATGATAGACACAATGATAGTACTCAAAAAACAGTACTCAAAAGGAGTAGTTCCAATCACAATTGCACATATTTACAATAAAGTCATTTACAGTCTTGACATTTGGAATGTATTAAGTGTAATTCATTTTAAACATTTACCCATACCCAGGCCATACACACACATGTGCCTGTCTATGAGAGCATCAATCTCCCATCTCTTCCTGGTACTTACTCATTATATATCTTTTAAACATTTTTGTTTTCAATTCCTCTGGAAGACTGTTCCACAACATGACCCCCCTCACTGAAATGCACATAGATTTAAGGGTTGTCCTAACTTTTGGCTGATATAGTTTATTGATCCCTCTCAGATTATATAAGTGATGAGCATCCCGATCTTGGAAAAGACTCTGGATGTGATCAGGAAGAGAATTGGTAGATACTTTGTACATGATCAGAGCTGTTCTATAATTTACCACATCATACAATTTTAAATTAAATGTGTGAAAAAACAGTGGGTTGGTGTGCTCATTATATTTTACTTTATGAACAATTCTAATTGCTCTTTTCTGGAGCGTGACTAAAGTTAATAGATCTGTTTTGTAACAACTTCCCCAAATTTCTATACAATAATTTAAGTATGACATTGTAAATGAGTGGTACAAAATAAATAAGGCATTTTGATTGAGCATGGGACTACATCTCTTCATCACACCAACACACTTTGCTACTTCTGATCGCAGATAAGTTATATGAGGTTTCCAAGAAAGTTTTTGATCAATAATTACTCCTAAAAACACATTTTGTGGTACCCTTTCAATGACTGTATCTTTAATGATTATTTGTACCGTCATGTCGGTGGTTCTGTTTCCAAATAGCATTAGTTTTGTCTTTTTTAAGTTAAGTGATAATTTATTTAGATCAAACCATGTTTTTAATGTATACATTTCTTGGGTTATTTGATTGAGAAGATTCTCCAAATCCGCTCCAGAACATAAGATTGTAGTGTCATCCGCAAACAATAAAAATGTCATGACTTTGGATACATTACAAATGTCGTTGATATACAGTAAAAACAATGTTGGCCCAAGGATAGAACCTTGAGGGATGTTACTGAGTGAAGATTTGTGTTGCTCCATCTGTACAAACTGCTGCCTGTCTCCCAAGTAACTCTCCAACCACCTCTGTGGCATTCCTCTGATGCCATCGTTGCCCAATTTATCTAAAAGAATATGGTGATCAATTGTATCAAATGCCTTTTTTAAATCAATAAAAATTCCAATAATAAAGTTGTTTTTTTTCTATACAATTGGTAATGTCTTCCACCATTTCTATTAGAGCTTGTGATGTAGATCTACCTTGTCTAAAACCATATTGACGGTTTGATAATAAATTATTTTTTCCCATAAAATTTAGTAGTCTTGAATTAAATATTTTTTCTAGAATTTTTGAAAGCTGGGGTAGAAGGGAGACTGGGCGGTAGTTTGTGAAGCAGTGTTTATCACCTGACTTGAATAGAGGAATTACCTTGGCTATTTTCATTTGGGTGGGAAATTGTCCGTATTGAAATGACAGGTCGCAGATATGTGTTAGTGGTTTGACAATTGCTTCCGCAACAGCTCTTATTGTTTTCATGTCTATATCATTGAAATCCTTAGAACTTTTGTTGCTACATTGTTTTATGGTCACCAAGACTTCATTCTCATCAGTGGGAGTCAAAAACATAGAATTTGGATTCCTCTCAAGCGAAGTATGCACCGTATCACTGCCCGTTGGAATGTTCGCTGCTAGCTCGGGTCCAATGTTCACAAAAAACCTATTAAATGTTTCTACAATGTCTTTTCCCACATTAATTACCTTGTCATTTTCAACAAAATACTCTGGATAACAAGGACCACTCGCATTGCTCCCAATTATAAAATTCAATACCTTCCAGATACTCTGAATATTATTCTTCGTACTTTGAAGTAACTTTGCATTATATTCTTTTTTGCATTCTCTCAGGATACTTGTTAATTTATTTTTATATTTTTTGTACTTGAGTTCCACCTCAGTAGTTCTCGATTTAAGGAAATGTTTATGTAAATTGTTTTTCTTTTTGCAAGCATTTGATAGACCTTTTGTTATCCAAGGAGTATTTGATTCATTTTTTTTTCGGCATTTCCAAACTGGACAATTTTTGTCATAAAGTGCAATAAATATATCCATAAAAGAGTTATATGCTCAGACTCTCCATAAATAAATGACCAGTTGTGTGAAGCTAAGTCCGTTTTTAGAGCTTCCAGTGCTTGATCTGTTTTAACCCTTCTGTAACAGTTATTTTCTTGAATAATTTTGTAGTTCACATCATAGACCATAAAGACAGGGAAATGATCACTGATGTCATTTACAGTAGGAGTATCCCACTAACTATTTTATTATCGATGATATTGGAAAAAATGTTATCAATTAAAGTTGCACTGTGTGCTGTTACTCTTGTAGGTGTTGTGATTAGTGGATACAGATTATTATGAACATTATTCAATAAAATCTTCTGTAATTCTGTGCTTATTTCCATTCAGTAAATCTATATTAAAGTCACCGCACACAATTACATCTTTTTTTGTTATACTAGCGAATAGCCTTTCCATCCAGTCATTAAATAAATGGATATCAGATCCAGGGGCTCTGTAAACACAGCTTACAACTTATAACCCACAAGCAGCGTTTCCGTCGAATTGTTATTCACGCGGGTGGTAATGACGTTCGGCGGAAACAGTCCGAGGTGTTGAAGCTGCAAGTCGCCGCCGTGTGCAAGCTGGCTAGCACAATGGCCGACACTGTCATCTTCTCTGGGCCCCTACCTAGACTAGCAGTGCAGAAGCATTCAGCAGACACTCGGCTTTCAACCGCTGGCTGTCTGGCTGGTGCCCTCGAAGTGGTGTTGTTCATGTTGACAATTGGAGTGCCTTTTGGGGAAAGCCTGGTCTCATCCGCTCGGATGATATCCACCCAACGTTGGCGGGTACATCCCTTTTGGCTAAGAATTTGGCCCTGGCTCTAAACTGTTCTGCTCGGCTCAAATGACGATGCAGAACTGAGGCCCGGGTGCAGAGCTGCTCTGCCACAACCTCTGAGCCCCCATCTGTTCAGTTACTAGCCTCAGAAGCTAGTCAGATTGAAACTGTGTGTGCATGTGTGTGTGTGCCTGTGTGTGCTCAGTTACTAGCCTCAGAACCTAGTCAGATTGAAACTGTGTGTGTTCCCCGCTTGAAGTCTAAAGCACTATATGCGAGGAAATCTGACCTAGGTGTCAGACACAGTAACTTAATAAAAGTTCAGACAGACAGAAATAGTTCTAGCGGTAGGGTTGTTAAATGTGGTTTAATGAACGTCAGATCAATCTCGTCTAAATCGCTTCTCATAAACGAACTTATTATAGACAAGGGCTTGGATCTGTTTGCGCTCTCGGAGACTTGGCTCCAACAGGACGAGTACGTTAGATTGAATGAGTGCACTCCTCCGACGCATGCTAACTACCAGAAAGCCAGAGCTACAGGTCGCGGCGGTGGTGTTGCGATTATATCACACACCAACTTAGTTCTTAGTCCCAAAACCAACAACGCTTTTCACTCGTTTGAAAACTTAACACTTTCAATCACCTGTCCTGGGTGGAGAAAACAAAAAGCAGTACTATTTATAGTTTTATACCGACCTCCTGGTCCTTACAGCGAGTTCCTAACAGAATTCTCTGACTTCATTTCAAACCTAGTTTTGGAATGGGAAAACATAGTTATAGCTGGAGACTTCAATATACATGTGGACGACAGCACTGACAGCTTAAACAAAGCTTTCAGCGCCGTACTAGATGGTGTTGGTTTTACTCAGAATGTCGAGGAACCTACTCACATTCATAACCACACCTTGGACCTTGTCCTGACCTACGGCTGTGATGTCTCCAATGTTGACATCCAGCGTCAAAGCTCGTTGCTGTCTGACCATTTCTTGATCACGTTTGATCTCGCTTTGGAGGACTTTCCTGTCCCGCAAGATAAAACCATAATGAAAAGAACCTTAAATGATAAATCTATCACAAGGTTCAAAGAACTAATACAGCCAATGTTGAATACTGCTGCAGGTGAACCTGTTCACAGCTGCTGCAGTCCCTCAGTCATTGACCAAACGGTGGGCAACACTATGGAGTCTTTAAAATCTGCATTAAATGCAGCAGCTCCTTTAAAACAGAAAACCATTAGGATTAGATCATCGTCGCCCTGGTACAGTGTTCAACTCCACACTTTAAAACAGGACGTCAGAAAATTGGAGAGGCTATATCGCCACTCCCACTCGGAGCCTGTCCACAGGGAGTGGAAAGCAGGTCTCCGAAACTACAAGAAGGCCCTTCGCGGGGCTCGAACTCAATACTATTCAACTTTAATAGAAGCGAATAAAAACAACAGTAGATTTTTGTTTGGCACCGTCGCTAAACTCACAAACTGCCATAGCGCAATCGAGCCTAAAATTCCAAGCTCACTGAGCAGTGTCGACTTTCTCCACTTCTTTAATAATAAAATTACATCCATCCGTGACAAGCTGGAGGAGGTTGCTCCTGCTGTTGGTAGTGGACAGGCTGAAGCGGCATACGTGACTTCCCACTTAGACTCTTCAGTGGGCCTTGATAAATTCATGGCTGTGAGCCAAGCAGAGGTGATCTCTGTGGTCACATCCTCAAAAGCCTCAACTTGCATGTTAGACGCAGTCCCGACATGGCTCTTCAAAGACATACTTCCTTTGATAATTGAGCCTATCGTAAATATAATAAACGCATCCATACAATGTGGCTATGTCCCACAAGCTTTTAAAACCGCGGTAATCAAACCCCTTCTGAAGAAAACAAACCTGGACCCAGAAATACTTACAAACTACAGACCGATCTCAAACCTCACTTTTATATCTAAAATCCTGGAAAAACGTATAGCTGAGCAGCTCCGCTGCCACCTGCAGGAAAATAATATGTTTGAAGTCTTTCAATCAGGATTCAGAGCTCATCATAGCACTGAAACGGCACTAGTCAAAGTCACAAATGACTTACTACTAGCTGCCGATAATGGACAAGTGTCAGTGCTGGTCCTACTGGACCTTAGTGCTGCATTTGACACAATAGACCACAGCATTCTACTGCAGAGGCTAGAATGTGATATAGGTCTTAGAGGAACAGCCCTTGGCTGGTTTAAATCCTATTTATCAGATCGATATCACTTCGTCAATGTGAATCAGGACTCGTCGCCTTATTCTGGAGTGGAATTCGGTGTGCCGCAGGGTTCGGTACTCGGACCGATTCTTTTTACTCTCTACATGCTGCCACTGGGAAACATTATTAAAAAGCATGGAATTAATTTTCACTGCTATGCAGATGACACACAGCTTTATCTGTCGATGAAGCCTAATCAGACAGATCAGCTAGAAAAGCTCAGTGCCTGCATAAAGGACCTTAAAATGTGGATGACTCTTAACTTCCTACTTCTCAACCCGGAGAAGACAGAAGTGATCCTACTCGGTCCGAAGCGCCTGCGTGACTCCCTCACTAACCAGATGGTTACTCTCGATAATGTCAGTATAATACCCAGTAACACTGTGAGGAATCTTGGAGTCATTTTTGACCAAGAACTCTCCTTCAAGGCTTATATAAGCCAAGCAACTAAAACGGCGTACTTCCACTTACGGAACATCGCTAAAATTAGGCATTTCCTTCCTAAAAGTGACGCGGAAAAACTCATTCACGCGTTTGTCACCTCAAGGCTCGACTACTGTAACGCTTTACTGGCAGCGTGCCCTAAAGCCTCTTTGAAGAGCTTCCAGCTCGTTCAGAATACAGCAGCTAGGATCTTAACAGGTACCAAAAGGAGGGAGCACATAACTCCGGTGTTAAAATCACTCCACTGGCTCCCTGTGGAGTACAGAATAAAGTTTAAAATCCTACTCTTAACATATAAAGCCATAAATGGCTTGGCTCCCTCTTATCTCCAAGACACGTTAGTGTCGTATCAACCAGGTCGAGCGTTGCGCTCACAAAACGCCAGACGTCTGGTGGTCCCTAAGGTCTCAAAGGTCACTGTTGGTGGCAGAGCATTTAGCTACCAAGCTCCTTTACTGTGGAATCAGCTTCCCATTTATGTTAAGGAAGCAGATACGGTCTCCACATTCAAGGCCAGGCTTAAAGCACTTTACTTTAATTTAGCATATAACTAGGTAATATATAATATGTAGTGTATATATTATATATATATGCTGTATTATGTTATATATTATGTTATATATTATTCAATAATGTATTGTGTTATGTTGTATATTATGTTATATATTATGCTGTATGTTATTCTTTATTCAAGGCTAGGTTTAAAACAGTCCTCTTTAGTTTAGCATATGGCTAGGAAGGTAAGACTCTGAGAAGGTTAAACTCCTCAGAGTGTCAGTCAAGCTGCATAGGGAGTCAGTTTGCTGGGAGAAGTATGGTAACTTGAGCACTATCCTCTCCTCCTTCCTACTTTATCTGTTTAGCATTTTTAGGATTCTGACTGTAGTTTGTTCATTGCCATTCACCCGTTGTCCCATTGTCTGTTTCATGGTACGATGACGGGACCTCTGAGCCTGGCCTCTTCCATCTACACCTGCGGACTGCCCCGCCCGACCCGCCTGGGAGTGCTTCAGTCCTGCACCGGACCTGTCCACGTTCAGCGGCCACTGGTCCACGTTCTGTAGCTAGCTTAGGTCCTAGATCATTAGCCTGTCCGTCCGGAGGAGCGGATCCCTTTCTCATATGGGTCTCCCTCCCTGTGGGTTTCCCTAGTGCTCCTCCAAGGTTTCTCACTTTTTCCCACTGGGTTTTTTAAGAGTTTTTCCTTGTCGATGCAGGAGGGTCTTGTTGGACAGTTAGTGTCCAACAGAAAGGATTGGTGATGATCAGGACACTTTAGCATTCTACAACATGTATGGACATTTTCTTCTGTGTGTGCTTTATATTCTTCATGTGTTTTAACTGTTGATTCTCTGACCTGTGTTGGTGATTTCAATGGTTTTGTTAAGTCCTCTGAGATGACTTCTGTTGTGACCTAGGGCTATACAAGAATAAATTGTATTGTATTGTGTAACAATATTTCTCCTTTTTTGCAACACCAGCTCCACAGTAACACATTCAAATAGTTCTTCCACTGTTAATGACATATGTTCAATAACGGATGTGGGCCTGTATCCGCGGCGCTTGAATAGCCCGTGATGCAGCAGTGAGGGTGTCGTGTTCTCCGGGTACCAGAAGGGGAGACTCGCTCAGAACTGAATGAAATAATTACATTTGGTATTAATTAAATTAATAAGCCCATTAGAGTTAGTGCAGTTTACCCACATGGAGCTCTCCAAGGAGCCCGCACATAAGTCACCAGGAGCCACAGAGGCCCAAGATGCGCGCACACACGAGCCCTAGACCCAGATATTAAATTGATAAGTGACTATAAGAATTAGATTTATTTTAAATGCTTACCGGTACTATACAACAGGATTGCGTCTGCAGTAAAGGGTGCCTGCCCGCGGCTCTAAGGAAAACTACATTTTAATAAATACTCCAGAACATAAAAAGTTAGAAAGCCGGCTCCAACACTCACCAAACAGAGCAGAGCGCTGCACCTGCGGAGGGGTTGCGCAATAGCCGCGCTCTGTCCCCACTTTACGGCTGTGCCGGGATCACAGACAATCTAAAAGAAATCTAAGTTGAATAATGTGCCAAAACAAAGCCACAAGGCCGGCTCCAAACACTCACCGAGACGCAGATTGAAACAAGCGTGCCCGCTGAGTCACAAAGCCGGTGTAGAGGCTGGATCTCATTCTCGAGGTCGGCGTTACGTCACGAATCATGTGACCTGCGTAGCAACCAACCGCCGCCATGTTTGAAGGGTAAAACAAACCGAAGGCGAATCCAAAAGGTATCTATTTACATATGTTTTGCCGTGGATTATGTCAGTTATGGATACTAACGGACAACTTTGAATTATTGATGAATGATATCTGTGTATGCGAATGTATGCTGGTGGTGTAAACATTCAGGGCTTGCTTAGCTGGAGGCAGGAATCTAAATTCCTGTCATAGTAACAATAAAGAAATGTCTAACTGTTGTTGGAAATATCAGATAAACCTTATTTTATTAACGCAAATGTCATTCCTCTTGTTCTTGCACCTTAAGCCACAACAGGACCACCTTTTTCAGTTGTAGTTTTACACTCATAATCGCCAGTTTTAGTTTAATCTTATTTCTCTTGCCTGCAGCTGATGTCACTGATGATGTATATACCACATGTATGGAGTGAATGTAAACACTCATGTAAAGCGCTTTGTGACTAGCTACATGTCTGTGAAAGGCACTATATGAATACAGATCTTCTTCTATTGCAGCATGTCATATCAGTATATTGACAGTCTCCTAGCGCCTGCATTGACCAGGTACCACAGAAAGCTGTCGCTTGTAGGTTTACAATCTTGTCCCTATCGGCATCCAGCAGAGTCCTGGGAAAACAACCCAAAGGCATGGCCCAGGCTCGAGTATCCAGACATATACAATTACCTCATCAAGTCCCCTGGTATGAACACCATGTGTACATACCATGTGTCCTACACTTGTAGTAATATTTAAATACCCATCAAGCATCGATAACATTAACTATGTTATGACATTCAAAAGCATTCTGTTACAATGTGGCTGTAATGAGCTCAGTCTGTCAGTGGCACAGCTTGTACAGTGTAAGTGAGGGACACAGTTTTTTTCAAAAGCCAAAAAAGGCTAACTGCAGAAATTCCACTTATTCCCCACACAACTAGTGCATTTCATTGTTGCTTATCGGTGTAGAGCTGCCGACCATTATGCATAGCGATGTCATAACATAGCAACAGAAAACAGTGGCGTGGCATTGGTATTATTTTGTTATTCTTTGATTTGCCCCTCAATGTGTCCATTCATTTGAGATTACATTTCTATTTAAATTTTAAAGTAAAATGGCATACCCTCTATTCACACTTTTTATGACTGGTTATTTTTTGCAATAACCAGTCATCAGATTACATTTTATTGAATGTAGTGTCTAACGACAACAGCAAGACTTTAACATTTCTAATGAGAAATAGTTTATTAGACATGGTATAAGTAAAATGTAGTTAAGTAAAAAGTGTTCATCATAAAATGTACTCGAGTAAAGTAAAAGTATCCAATCAAGTTTATTTATGAAGCACTATTAAAAAATAATCGGTTGACCAAAGTGCTGTACAATAAAAGTACTGTCGTGGATTTTCTTACTAATCCAAAGGAAAACATAAAGAGATGTAGGACAGCAGGATACAGTGATACAATGTATGCAGATCGCCACAGACTGGGATGGGCATTGATTAAAAGCCCAGCTAGTCCGCTAGCAGAAGCTAGTCCGTGTAAAGACAACACTGGCTGGTTATTGGATAATAGTAACTGACTAAAATTGTAACAACAGTACAAGCGGTGGCAGAAAAAAAATATTTACAACAAAAAAATCAACACTTCATAATGAACAGAAAAAGCTGTACCTATAATTGGTACTTTTAACTTCCTACAACTGGTCAAAGGAGTATGCAAATACAAATGTACAGGCACAGAAGTCCTAACTCCCACTCTCACCCTCCACACTGCCCTCCCTCACGAAATCAGTCTTGTGTCTCCCTGTACACCACACTCTCACTGAGATTTATGAGTGCACCACACACTTTCACTATCTTATCTATAGAGGCCAATGGTGATGCCACAGCTTCATTGGTAAGGCTTTGTATCATAGAGATGGGTAGAGGTCCCTTTAAAATGGTGTACCTATTTTTCAGTAGCCCTATGACACGTTCTATATGCATGCGAACCGAGGAGATCTTTCGGGACGTTTCAACCTCCTCTGCAGATAACTGCTTTTTCCCCTTGGTGAAGGCAGGTGTCAACAGTACAGCCCCACACTCGGCTGCAAAGTCCTCGTGCAACGTAAACCCACGGTCAGCCAATATCTGGTCACCAGGCAAGTGATATGTGCGGCTTATAAATCCGGACTGACGAACAATTTGGACATCTGACGCTCTCCCCCCCACACTGTAGAAAGGTAGTTAATGGTGCCCAGTGGAGAGCACGACACAAATACTTTAACTGTACAATGCTTTTTGTAGTTGCTCCAGGTCTGTGCCCTTGCCTTGAGATTTTTTGGGGCATCAATAAAAATCTCAAAACAGTCAATCAGTGATGTCAAGCGTGGAAATTTTGATTTGAAAACGGGTGGGATTGTCTGGAATATGATTTCTCTATCCTGCCATCTGATAAGAAATGTTATGTTTGTGTCCATTAAATCTACCCATTTCCAAAAGTAGTCAACAGCTGTGCTTTTGGGAATGCCTTTAATAGAAGCCAGTAAGTCAAAACTCAAATTGTGGCGTAGTTTGACGAGAGTCAGGAAGAGCTGCTCTTGCTGTGGCATACTTGCCTTGTTTTTTGACTTCACAGGCAGGCAGGTTGAAAGAAAATTGTATAATTTCTCAAAAACTGTCCAACTGATGCCGGTCATCATTCTGCACTTTTTCTTGTTTCCCTCAACTGCAGCAGCTGATAAAGTGCAGCCTTCCAGTTTTTTCTCTGCCAGCTCTGCCTTTGCCATGGCCTCATCTCTTTCTCTCCGAAGACTGTCCATTTCTCCATACAACATTTCCCTTTCCCCAGGAAACAAAGGGGTGGCAAGTCCGGATGTTTCAGGTAGTGTACACACCTGTGGTGTAATGGCAGGTGGCATGATGGTGGAGACCGAATCATCGCTGATTTTGTCAATGCCTAATTCCGTCTGCTGCAGGTCTTGCATTTCCATGCAGGGTGTTGACACTTCTTGTTGCAACTCTTCTGGGACACTTGTCTCCTCAAATTCCAGTTGCTTCTTCACCTTCCTTTCCTTTTGTGATACTAGAGTAGTGGATGGTGCTGAAAAAAATAGATAAAAGGTATATATTTTGCAAACGATCACAGAAATTTTAAGTCATGGCCTCATATTTATAATAATAATAATAATGCATCAGTTTTATGTAGTGCTTTTCTGGACACTCAAAGACGCTTAACATTGCACTATTCTTTCACTCCATACTTGGTGGTGGTAAGCAACTATTATAGCCACAGCTGCCCTGGGGTAGACTGACTGAAGCGAGGCGACCAGTCTGCGCCATCGGCCCCTCCGACCACCACCAACCACTCACTCACTCGGCTTCCTGGTGTTACTAAACGGCAGTATATTTAGTATTGAGTTGGATTGGGACGATAAGTCATAATAGTCGACTATGACTAGAAAGCAGCGACCAGTAGACTAGTTTTGTACTATAAATACCATCTTACCAAGAATTTCCAGGCTAGGCATTATGTACAAAAATCTGCATGACTAGTTACTTTGTAGATGCAATGACTTTTTCATATAGGAGGTAATTTTGTTTTCAAGGAAAATATATTTGTTAGCAAAATCTGTATTTTTACACAGATTACCATTTTTGTAGCAGTTAACCTCCCAAGTACTACTTTTTCAAATTTGTCATTAGAAATCAACATGTATTTTTTATTTATGTATTTCATATGGGGGACAACATTCTATTTCACAAGGTGCTTGTATCAATTGTTGTACACAACCTCATTGCAATATGGAATTTTTTAATTCTTAACTGTGCATTGGAAATGCAGCTCATTATCTGCAGGTACGGTTTTACTGCAGTGTAAAATAAGAGCAAGAAACACAATTTGCTACTATATATATGTCTGCATAAACAAAATCGACTGCAATTTGTTAGTTTTAAATTTCAAGTGTTGTGTCAAACAAATTCAGATAATTTTTGGTCATTGATCTAGGAGCAAACTAGATGCATGTTGATCACACTACAGTTTGATGGGTTTTTTTTAGGGTACTGTGGGTAGCAAACTTACCTTTTCTTTTCTGTGCTCTCTTGAAGCGATCAAGTGTGGTACTCTTAGTCAATTCCTTCAGCACTGCTTGCGGGAAAATGGACGGAGTGTAATCTGGGTGTGCGGGGTTGTTCTTCTTTCCTGTTCAAGGAGCAAAGTGACAAAATCTAAAGATTCCCACTGAGTAGCTCCAAGTGGGGGACTGATGGGCAAACTGTGACCACATTAACAGGCAACTACAGAAGCATGTGAATAATCTTAACAACAACATACCTTCCATGAAATGAGAAGAGAAAACGTAATGGTAATCCGATGTAGGCCGCCATAGCTTTGTGCTGTGTGAACTAACACCTCTTCCAATCGCCTGGAGCCATTTCTCTCTCCTTTCTGGCTCAGTTGCCTCGCTAGGGATCATGTAAAAGGATAGGTCACTCCTTTTTACGCTGTTGTTGGTACAACCAACAATACAACAGTTTTTCGGCATGTTTTGTAACGCTCGTTTGTCTTTCGCTTCGTGTTGCTTAATGGTTTGTTTTACCCTTCGCCGCGTTGCTATGCGCGCGCAGTGCATTATGGGAGTCCAAGTTCCCGGATGTCCGACCTCGAGAATGTGCTTCGGACGCCACCAGCGAGCAGTGTCCAGACGTCAGAGGCGAGGCAAACAGGAGTGTACGGGAGAGGGCTGTCCTTAAATACTGCAAGCCAGAGCGCTGATAGGAGCGCTCACAAAACAGGTGTACCACTACCATATGATGGAAAAGTAGAAAGCAGGCTACAGTAGCTTTGTCAACGTGTGAGGCACAGTACATGGCGATGGCCGCCACAGTACATGTTTATACCTCTCACAACTACTCAAAGGGTTGGACTCTGAGAAACAATATTTACCCGTTACCATGTATGCAGATAACCAGGGTGCAATAGCATTGTCTAAAAACCCTTTTAACCGACAAAGTTGTAAACAAATTGACGTTCGATTCCATTTCATTCGATCTGCACTAAGAGAGAATAAAAACAATGTTGTATATTGTGCAACAGCAGACATGGCAGCTGATGTAATGACTAACTCAGTGAGAAAAGTTAGAATGGAAAAGTTCACACATTTTCTGTTTGGAATGTAAATGTAATGTAAATATGCCTGTGTGTTTTTGACTTGCAGTGTTAAAGCTGCACTAACTGACTTTGGGATTTTGAAGCCGCAGACTCGCTGGCCTCTCTCTTTCTGCTCCCCTCCCCCACGAAGCTATCGCCCCCCACACACACCCACTGTTGTTGACAGAACTAGTGTCTCCCAATATGGATAAATCCATTGATATGGATTTGCACGTGGATGGCGTGACCATAGAATGATAGAACCGGGAAGCGCGGAGGAACCAGACTTTCTTTTGGATGACTGTCTCGCTGTGTAAGCAGTAACCGCTAACCGGTGACGAAGACGAGGAAGCTTCAGGTTAGCTTCGCCGCTTGTTGTGCTAACTCAGCTGTCTGTGCTAACGGACCTGTTGATTTCTCACGAAAGTGGGGACTTGTGGTCCGCTGTGATTGTGACAATTCTCTTTCTTGTTTCATCAAAACTAGATCTAAAATAGAATTTATAGAAACCACAGAATCTATGACTCTGTGGTGGCATCAGCCTCTTGTACGGTGTGGTCTGCTGGAACAGCAGCATCACAGAGAGGGACAGGAAGAAGCTGGACAAGGTCATCAGGAAGTCCAGCTCAGTCCTGGGCTGTTCCTTGGACACAGTGCAGCAGGTGGGGGACAGGAGGGTCCTGAGTAAACTAACATCTATGCTGGACCATGACTGTCACCCCCTGCAGGACACTCTCTCTGCTCTGGAGAGCAGCTTCAGTGACAGACTAATTCACCCTCGCTGTGTGAAGGAGAGGTTCCGTAGGTCTTTCCTTCCTGCTGCTGTCAGACTGTACAATAAGAACTGCTGAGCCTGTAAATTTCATTCATCTGTAACTAAGTAAATTCTTAAATCATGTGCAATTTGCAACTTCAGAATGTCACAGAACAATGTCACTTTACTTATATACTTTTTATCCTGCACTATTTAACTGTACAGTATATAACTGCACTACTACATATATATTTTTTGACTGGTATTGAAGCTTTGTCAGCATCTACAGCTAGTTATGTTAGTTAAGAAACATAGCTACTACTTATTTGTATATATTGCGTGTGCTCCCTGTGTGCTCTTACTACTGTCCTATATGTGCGATGCAACATTGAAATTTCCCCACTGTGGGACGAATAAAGGAATTCGTATCTTATCTTATCTTAATGTCACGTCACCAGCACAAATCTGCGCCACTTTTTCTTCAAAAGAACGTATATCCCAATGCACTGTATAGATATGGATAGCATTTAACAAATGAATACAAAAATAAAGTCAGTTAGTGCAGCTTTAAGAGCAAGTGAGGGTGTTGCCTTGTATCTGTATCATAGATCTGTATATGTGTGTAGCTCTTACACTGAAGGGTCAAACCGGAAGTGCATTGTGTTTTACTGCATAAATCACGTGGTGCGCTTGATGCGTGTGTTTGAGTCAAAGAGACTGAAGAGTTGTGTTTGTTTTCCTCCGTGAGTGGTTCGTGTTGCACGGTTATCCTGCTCTTACAATGCTGCGACCAACAAGCTGAAGGAGCTAACAGGGGAGAGCTAACAGGAGAGAGCTAACAGGAGAGGGCTGAGAGCTAATAAAGCTAAAAAGAGACGGCATTATCACCACAGGCTAACAGGAGCTAACAGGAGCTAACAGGCGCTAACAGGAGCTAACGGGAGCTAACAGGAGCTAACAGGAGCTAACAGGAGCTAACAGGAGCTAACCCAGTGGAACATGGCAGAAGTGAAACTGGAGGAAGACTCTGAGCTCAGAGACATAAAGGAGGAACCACAGGACCCTGAGTAAGACACACGCACACACACAAAAATCTGGTAATTTCCTTTGGCGCTTGAGGCAATATCAAATTAACATTAGTAAGTAATGTTTATTTATATAGAGCCTTTAACAGACCAGAGTCACAAAGCAGTTTACAATTGTTATTTTTGGGCATTTGTGTCTCACTCCACACAGAGATTAGGATTAGAGCTGGCACAACAAGCAGACATCATAGAGTCACAACAAACAGACATCATAGAGTCAGAACAAGCAGACATCATAGAGTCACAACAAACAGACATCATAGAGTCAGAACAAGCAGACATCATAGAGTCAGAACAAGCAGACATCATAGAGTCAGAACAAGCAGCCATCATAGAGTCAGAACAAGCAGCCATCATAGAGTCAGAACAAGCAGCCATCATAGAGTCAGAACAAGCAGACATCATAGAGTCAGAACAAGCAGCCATCATAGAGTCAGAACAAGCAGCCATCATAGAGTCACAACAAGCAGACATCATAGAGTCACAACAAGCTGACATCATAGAGTCACAACAAGCTGACATCATAGAGTCACAACAAGCAGCCATCATAGAGTCACAACAAGCAGACATCATAGAGTCAGAACAAGCAGCCATCATAGAGTCACAACAAGCAGACATCATAGAGTCACAACAAGCAGACATCATAGAGTCAGAACAAGCAGCCATCATAGAGTCACAACAAGCAGACATCATAGAGTCACAACAAGCTGACATCAGAGTCACAACAAGCAGACAGCATAGAGTCAGAACAAGCAGACATCATAGAGTCAGAACAAGCAGACATCATAGAGTCAGAACAAGCAGACATCATAGAGTCAGAACAAGCAGCCATCATAGAGTCAGAACAAGCAGCCATCATAGAGTCAGAACAAGCAGCCATCATAGAGTCAGAACAAGCAGACATCATAGAGTCAGAACAAGCAGACATCATAGAGTCAGAACAAGCAGACATCATAGAGTCAGAACAAGCAGACATCATAGAGTCAGAACAAGCAGACATCATAGAGTCAGAACAAGCAGACATCATAGAGTCACAACAAGCAGACATCATAGAGTCACAACAAGCAGACATCATAGAGTCACAACAAGCAGACATCATAGAGTCACAACAAGCAGACATCATAGAGTCACAACAAGCAGACATCATAGAGTCAGAACAAGCAGACATCAGAGAGTCAGAACAAGCAGACATCAGAGAGTCACAACAAGCAGACATCAGAGAGTCACAACAAGCAGACATCAGAGAGTCACAACAAGCAGACATCATAGAGTCACAACAAGCAGACATCATAGAGTCACAACAAGCAGACATCATAGAGTCACAACAAGCAGACGTCATAGTTTATTAAACTTCATAGAAGTTTAAGGCAGAAATAACAAAAGACGAAGCATGAGATAATTGCTCCCACTGTTCACAGCCAACAACGTCAGTTCTGGACCTGTGATTTCTGTTTAGGTCTAATCGAGTAAGAAACGACTAAAGGCAAGTTTGTTTGTATAGCACAATTCATACACAAGGAAACTCAAAGTGCTGAACAAAATAAAATCATAAATAATCACAGTACATTAAAAAGATATATTAGTGACATGTTAGTTAAAATATAAAATCCCTCAGTTGTATGCACAGATAAACGGAACTGTTTTTAACCTGGTTTTAAACATTGTCAGAGAGGAGGCCTGTCTCACACTTTCAGGAAGATTGTTCCAGATTTTAGCAGCATGAATCTGAAAAGCAGCCTCCCCATGTTTAGTTCTGACTCTGGGCACTAACAGGAGTCCAGTCCCTGTGCTCCTCAGAGTCCGGACTGGTTCATATGGGACTAACATGTCACTAATATATTTTGGTGCGAGGCCATGGAGAGACTTGTAACAAGCAGAGCTGTTTTAAAGTCTATTCTCTGAGCCACAGGAAGCCAGTGCAGAGACCTGAGGACTGGACTAATGTGGTCGTACTTCCTGGTTCTAGTCAGGACTAATGTGGTCGTACTTCCTGGTTCTAGTCAGGACTAATGTGGTCGTACTTCCTGGTTCTAGTCAGGACTAATGTGGTCGTACTTCCTGGTTCTAGTCAGGACTAATGTGGTCGTACTTCCTGGTTCTAGTCAGGACTGATGTGGTCGTACTTCCTGGTTCTAGTCAGGACTAATGTGGTCGTACTTCCTGGTTCTAGTCAGGACTCGAGCTGCTGCATTTTGAATGTACTGCAGCTGTTTTACAGCCTGTTTGGACAGACCTGTGAGCAGGCCATTGCAGTAGTCTAACCTACTTGAGACAAATGCATGGATAAGAATCTCCAAGTCTGCTTTAGACATAGGGGTGGGCGATTTGGCCTAAAAATCATATTGCGGTATAATTTGGGACACAGACGGTAGAAGGTATGTATTGCGGTTTTTGAATTTCAATAGGTCTTGCAGGTTCTTACATAAAATAGTCAAGAATGTTACTTATTTATATATTAAAATTAGGGCTGGGACTCAATAAAAAAAAAAAATCTAATTAATTAGAGGCTTTGTAATGAATTAATATTGATTAATCGCATTTTAATCGTATATAAATATTTGCCCTGAGAACAGTGAGAAGTAATTTTTTTTCACATGGATTTTTAGTTTACCATTGAAAAATGACTGAATACATAAGCTTAAACAACACATTCATTGTGGATGATCAGACGGACTTCTTTCCCATCCAATAACGTATCTGTCATTGCCTCCACAGACTCTGACAACAGACGCTTATTATAACCATAATCCACTGCACTAACAGTGAGCACTAAAGCTTATAATATGTTTTTGATGTATGCATTCGAACTAAAACATCAGCAATAACAGCTCACACACCTCTGTCGCTGCTCCTCCTTCTCTGAGGAGTCGCTTGCTGCTCCTCCTCACACACCATAGCTCCATACACAGCGCTCTTTCCCTTCTCTAACCATGGATCTACAGTGCCTTGCGAAAGTATTGAACCTTTCAACATTTTGCCACATTTCAGGCTTCGAACATAAAGATATAAAATTTAAATTTTTTGTCATGAATCAACGACAAGTGGGACACAATCGTGAAGTGGAACGAAATTTGACAATTTCAACTTTTTTAACAAATAAAAAACTGAAAAGTGGGGCGTGCAATATTATTCGGCCCCTTTACTTTCAGTGCAGCAAACTCACTCCAGAAGTTCAGTCAGGATCTTTGAATGATCCAATGTTGTCCTAAATGACTGATGATGATGATAAATAGAATGCCAACCTGTGTGTAATCATGTCTCCGTATAAATGCACCTGCTCTTTGATAGTCTCAGGGTTCTGTTTAAGGGGAGCTCGGCTCCCCTGAAAAGGACCTGGGCTCCCCTGAAAGCCTACTTTGAGACTTTTAGGGGGAGCTCTAAAACACTGTCCATTTTTTGTGTCGCATATAGATTTTGATTTTCTGTACATTAAGGTTCCTGAAATAAATTCTGATATAAAAAATGTGTCAATGCTGTGTGTTTATTCGCTCATTACATTACTATTTCGGAACATTTCAGTTTTTTACGTCAACACTTGAACTTCTCACTGAGTTGGTATTTGAATGTTAGCTTAACTTCAACATACTTTCTTCGTTTTTTGGAATTAGTAAGAATGTCAAAAAGAAAGCAGCCAAACCTCGGTCAATTTGGATTTACAAAACAAACAAAGAGGAGTGATGACAGCGCACCAGCAACAACTATCTTGCCGGTGTTACCGCCGCCGCCGCTTGCTGCTGCTAGTGACAGCACCGCCACCGAGGATAGCGAGACTTGGGCACCAGAAACCACCGCTGTGACCTGCAGCGGACCTGGCGGTCATGCACCACCTTTCAACTGGACAACAAAGCAATGGAGTGAGTGGAGAACCAGGAATACATGGCTCTACTCCAAAAATCAGAAGTTAGGATGTACAGTATGGATGGAGGCAAAAAACCTGTTGCTCGCCGAAAGAGCAACAGGAGTACATCTGTCAGAGGAATGGATGAATGGAGAGGTCAGCAGCGAGTCACAGAATAACCTGCGGAAAAAGATTTACAAGCATCGAGACAGTTTGGCACACAAAAGAGCGGTTGAGATTTCGGAGATGAGGGAAAAGGATGTGCTCCCAAACAAGGTGCTTGAAGTAAATGCTCATTTAATGCAAGAAACAGCTACGTCTTTCAGATCTGCTTATATGGTGGCCAAGGAAAAAATGGCCTACAGAAAGCTCCCTGCTGTAATGTCCCTTCAAAAACTTAATGGTGCAAACGTGGGAAATGTGCACAAATCGGACCATGCTTGTGCTGAAATAATCGGACATATCGCCAGTGAAATGAGAGCTAAATTTGTTTCAAAAGTAAAAGAACTGGGATCACGAATCAGTATCACATTAGATGAGAGCACAGTTCATGGCCTGTCTTATATGATAATTTATGTGCGGTGTGACATGACAGGAACAGGGGAGGTGGACAATGTTTTTTTAGATATCGTTGAGCTTTCAGAAGGCACGGATGCCTAATCGATATACAAAAGTTTGAGGGAAAGCTTGAGACAAGCGGGACTGGATGATGAGTTTCTGGGAAAAAATCTCATCTGCATTGCAACAGATGGAGCAGCGGTACTGATGGGCAGAGTTGGCGGACTCGTCACTAAACTCAAACAAGATTTCCCCAAAGTTCAGTCTATACACTGTCTAGCTCACCGACTTGAGTTAGCTGTCAAAGACTCACTTAAGGAAGTAGCTGGATGTAACCAATTTGAGTTTTTTATTTCAAAACTTTATGCGCTCTATAACCAGTCATCAAAAAACGCCCGTTTGCTCCAGGAGGCAGCTAAAGGTTTGAACATGCAAATCCTAAAAATAGGTCAAATCTTTACAATTCGTTGGGTGGCTAGTAGTTTTCGCACTGTGAAGGCAGTATGGAACGATTATCCGGCACTGGCGCACCAATTCAGAACAGCCATGGAAGACACATCTCGCTGCGACACAGAGAGGCAGAAATTCAGGGGCCTGCACAAACTCCTTTCAAGCACAGGTTTTGTGGCTGATTTGGCATGTATGAAGGATGTCCTGCGAGAATTACAAAATTTGTCGCTAAAACTGCAACGCAAACAAACATCTTTAGTTGATGCAAGTTGCCACATTCAGCAGACCATTGAGGTATTGACAGCCATGAAAGCAAGCGGAGGAAAATCCACACAAAAAGCCGAACAGCGCATATCGACAGGCCTGTTCAAAGATGTTGAGCTTTCAGAGAGCAGGCCGAAGATAAACCGTCTTCAGTTCAACCAGTCTATTATCAACAGCCTAAAGAAGAGACTGCCCGAACCGGACCTTGTCCAGATGCTGAAACCGCTGGATAAACGCTTTTGGCCACAGCAACATAGCGCCCGTATCCTATATGGGGAAACTGAAGTTCGAGCATTGGCAAAAATACTGGGGAGAACCGGCCCGAGAGGCTGTCGAGGAGTTCCGGGACTTTAAATTGCAAAACAGAGCACCAGGGAAAACGCTTGTCAAACTTCAAACAGCAAGTCTGACCTACTTGCCCTCCTCAGCTGAGTGTGAGAGGGGATTTTCTGCAGTGAATTCTACTGACAGCAAGTATCGCAACAAGTTGCGTGAACAAAGCCTCTCCTCGCTTCTCTTCGTGGACCTGAATGGACCCCCTTTGGAGCAATTTGACCCTCTGCCTTTTGTATCATCTTGGATTAAAGCCGGTCACCGACCCTCAACAACGTTACAGGACGGAAAGCAAAGACAGAAGAACCTAGGCCTCTGTGGTCACTTCTGATTTAAGGTAAGAGCTATGGAATTAGCCTACTTGATCTGTGTGTTTGTGAGGATTGGCCCTAATCCTATATATTATTGAGTATTTTTTTATGATTGTTATGTGAGTTATTCTGTTTTTATCATGATTTGCATGATGTTGGCCTAAGCGTGGTTGATTCAGAACCGTGGACAGAGCTGTTTGCCCTCACACTGACAACTAACAGCGTCTGATGCTTGCGTTTTGAAGTAAACGGTTTACTAAGTAAACAATAGGTTTACTGTAAAACTATTGTTTTAAAATGCCCGAACACGCACCAAAAGCGTTAAAGTTAGTCAGGGAGGATCGGAAAATAGGGCTCCCCCGAAAGCCACTTTGTAATTCGAACCCTGATTACACTCCATGTGTCTTTGGTACTATTTTTATTTTTGTCTAGCAATTTAGTATAGTAATCCTTTTTTTCCCTTCGTATGATTCCAACTAATTTGTTTTTATATTTTTTATACCTATCTTCAGCATCTTTGGTTCTTGATCTTAGAAACAATCTATACAAATAGTTTTTTTTCTTGCAGGCATTTTTCAGTCCATTTGTCATCCATGGATTGTTAACAGTATTTTTCCTGATACAAGTGTTTTTTTTGGTTATTTTACAATTTTTATCATATAAACCAATTAGTGTCGACATAAAAGCTTCGTATGCAGAATTAACATTATCTGTGTATACTCTATCCCAGCTCTGTTTCTTCAGATCTTCTCTAAAGGCCTCTAAAGCCTTACTAGATTTATCGCGAATGAATGTTGTAGTTTCATCTTGTATAATATCATAACCTGTTTTCTCATAAATCATAAATATCGGGAGATGATCACTCACGTCTGTCATAAGGATACCACTAATTAATTTACCACGTACATTTGTAAATATATTGTCAATGATGGTTGCACTATGTGTAGTCACCCTTGTTGGTTTGGTTATCATTGGGTATAGGTCTGTGCTCTTCATGTAATTCCTAAATTCACTTGATGCTATAGGGTTTCCCAAATCTATATTGAAGTCACCACACAACATTAATGATTTGTTATTAATTTGTTCAAACATCTCAAGGATTTTATCTGTAAATGATTCAACACAAGACCCTGGTGCTCTATACACACAACTGATCAACATATTTTTACCAATCTCATTTGTTATTTCTACAGTAAGCATTTCCATCAGATTTTTCACAGTAATTGTTTTTTGTTCAATCATTTTACATTTTAGATGAGAATCAATGTAGAGGGCCACACCCCCTCCCTTTTTACTTACTCTGTTGACATAAAACATGTTGTATCCTTCAATCTGAACATCATTGATATCAGAGTCCTTCAACCAGCTTTCAGTTATAGCAATCACTTTAAAGGTTTTATCTAACTGACAGAGTAGCTCTTTTATTTTTACAAAGTTACACTTTAAACTTCGACTATTAAAGTGTATGATAGATAATGTTTCATTAAGCACCTTACTGATTTCAACATTATATTGTTGTACAGTATAGTAATCGCAAACATTTTCCTCTGGGGTTAGCATGTCATGTTCAATATAATTTTCCAGATCATAAATTTTATGATTATTAGTATCTGTATGTGTGTCCATAGTTCAGTGTATGTCCAAGTGTATCCAACCTGGTCTCCGTTATCAGTCCGTCCAAGCACGGGACTCCATCACTCTCACTGTGAATGTCCCGTCTTATACTTCTCAAGTTCCTTCAAAGTCTTGATGACTTTCGCTGAACCATCTTGTTCCCTGATCCACACGTTTCCATTCCATGTCCATGTCCCAGTAATTTTCTTCCATTTCCTAAGGTTAAACCAGACCAAGTGATTAGATCCATGTGTGGTCCATAGAGTCCTGTCGGCGCTGTCATTACAGTTCCCCCCCGCGGCCACTGGCGGCGCTGCTGCCCACGTTAGTCGCGGAAGTCGTTGCCATGGCAGCTGCTGTTTGTAGCAGTTAGCATTCGGAGCTAACAGAAGCTAAAGTCAAGAGTCCCGAAGATTCAAGGAAAAAAAGAGGAAAATGGTGAGAAAACATGGACCAGAACCAGACCCGGACCTGACTACACCAGGACTAAAGCAGGACTAAAGCAGGTCTAAAGCAGGACTTAAGCAGGACTAATGCAGGTCTGAAGCAGGACTAAAGCAGGTCTGAAGCAGGACTAAAGCAGGTCTGAAGCAGGACTAAAGCAGGTCTGAAGCAGGACTAAAGCAGGTCTGAAGCAGGACTAAAGCAGGTCTAAAGCAGGACTAAAGCAGGTCTAAAGCAGGACTAAAGCAGGTCTAAAGCAGGACTAAAGCAGGTCTAAAGCAGGACTAAAGCAGGTCTAAAGCAGGACTAAAGCAGGTCTAAAGCAGGACTAAAGCAGGTCTGAAGCAGGACTAAAGCAGGTCTAAAGCAGGACTAAAGCAGGTCTAAAGCAGGACTAAAGCAGGTCTAAAGCAGGACTAAAGCAGGTCTAAAGCAGGACTAAAGCAGGTCTAAAGCAGGACTAAAGCAGGTCTAAAGCAGGACTAAAGCAGGTCTAAAGCAGGACTAAAGCAGGACTAAAGCAGGTCTAAAGCAGGACTAAAGCAGGACTAAAGCAGGTCTGAAGCAGGACTAAAGCAGGACTAAAGCAGGACTAAAGCAGGACTAAAGCAGGACTAAAGCAGGTCTGAAGCAGGACTAAAGCAGGACTAAAGCAGGACTAAAGCAGGTCTAAAGCAGGACTAAAGCAGGACTAAAGCAGGACTAAAGCAGGACTAAAGCAGGTCTAAAGCAGGACTAAAGCAGGACTAAAGCAGGTCTAAAGCAGGTCTAAAACAGGACTAAAGCAGGTCTAAAACAGGTCTAAAGCAGGACTAAAGCAGGTCTGAAGCAGGTCTAAAGCAGGACTAAAGCAGGTCTAAAGCAGGACTAAAGCAGGACTAAAGCAGGACTAAAGCAGGTCTAAAGCAGGTCTAAAACAGGACTAAAGCAGGTCTAAAACAGGTCAAAAGCAGGACTAAAGCAGGTCTGAAGCAGGACTAAAGCAGGACTAAAGCAGGTCTGAAGCAGGACTAAAGCAGGTCTAAAGCAGGTCTAAAGCAGGTAAAGCAGGTCTAAAGCAGGTCTAAAGCAGGCTAGAGCAGGTCTAGAGCAGGTCTATAGCAGGTCTATAGCAGGACAAAAGGGGGACAAAAGCGGGACAAAGGCGGGACAAAGGCGGGACTAAGGCAGGACTAAAGCAGGACTAGAGCAGGACTAGAGCAGGTCTGAAGCAGGTCTAAGCAGGTAAGTAAGTAAGTAAGTAAGTAATCTTTATTTATATACCGCCTAAAGACCTAAAGCAGGTCTGAAGCAGGACTAAAGCAGGTCTAAAGCAGGACTAAAGCAGGTCTAAAGCAGGACTAAAGCAGGTCTAAAGCAGGACTAAAGCAGGTCTAAAGCAGGTCTAAAGCAGGTCTGAAGCAGGACTAAAGCAGGACTAAAGCAGGTCTGAAGCAGGACTAAAGCAGGACTAAAGCAGGACTGAAGCAGGACTGAAGCAGGACTAAAGCAGGTCTAAAGCAGGACAAAAGCGGGACAAAAGCGGGACAAAGGCGGGACTAAGGCGGGACTAAGGCAGGACTAAGGCAGGACTAGGGCAGGACTAGGGCAGGTCTAAAGCAGGACTAAGGCAGGACTAAAGCAGGACTAGAGCAGGACTAGAGCAGGACTAGAGCAGGTCTAGAGCAGGTCTAGAGCAGGTCTAGAGCAGGTCTAAAGCAGGTCTAAAGCAGGTCTAAAGCAGGTCTAAAGCAGGTCTAGAGCAGGACTAGAGCAGGACTAGAGCAGGTCTATAGCAGGTGTAAAACAGGACTAAAGCGGGTCTCTTGTTGCTAGGCGCCCAGGGGAAGCGTGCAAAGACAAAGGCTCCGACGGTTGTTGATGCTCTGTCCACGGAGGAGATGAAAAAGACCAGGATAGACACATTCACACACAGACACCTGGTCCAGACTCGGTGCAGACCAGGTCCAGACCCGGCCCAGACCTGGTTCTGTGGTCCACAGTTGGAGGAGCACATCGTCCGCCTCAGGGAGGAGTTGGATCGTGAGCGGGAGGAGAAAAGTTTCTTCCAGTTGGAGCGAGACCGGATCCAGAGTCTGTGGGAGACCAGCCTCCGAGACCTAGACCAGGTCGAGACCGAGCTGAACCAGTCCAGGAGAGAGAGGGAGGAGGCGATCTCCATGCCACCGCATGGAGATCAATGTAACTGCAACACACACAGAGGCAGAGAGAGACAGAGAGACACAGAGACACAGAGACAGAGAGACAGAGACAGAGAGACAGAGAGACAGAGACACAGAGACAGAGAGACAGAGGCACAGAGACAGAGGCACAGACAGAGACACAGAGACAGACAGAGAGACAGAGGCACAGACAGAGACACAGAGACAGACAGAGAGACACAGAGACAGAGACAGAGAGACAGAGAGCACAGACAGAGAGACACAGAGACAGAGAGACAGACAGAGAGCAGAGACACAGAGACAGAGAGACAGAGAGCACAGAGACAGAGACACAGAGACAGACAGAGAGACAGACAGAGAGACACAGAGAGACAGAGACAGAGAGAGACAGACACAGAAACACAGAGAGACACAGACACACAGAGAGACAGACACAGAGAGACACAGAGAGACACAGAGACACAGAGAGACAGAGACACACAGAGAGACAGACACAGAGACACACAGAGACACAGAGAGACAGAGACACACAGAGAGACAGACACAGAGACACACAGAGAGACAGAGACACACAGAGAGACAGACACAGAGACACAGCACAGAGAGAGACACACACAGACACAGAGACACACACAGACACAGAGAGACACACACAGACACAGAGAGACACACACAGACACACAGAGACACACACAGACACAGAGAGACACAGAGACAGAGAGACACACACACAGAGACACACAGAGACACACACAGACACAGAGAGACACACACAGACACACACAGACACAGAGAGACACACACAGACACAGAGAGACACACACAGACACACACAGACACAGAGAGACACACACAGACACAGAGAGACACACACAGACACACACAGAGAGACACACACAGACACGCACTCCTCTCTCTCTCTCACTTCTCTCTCTCCTCTCCCTCCCCCCTATCTCTCTCTGATTTCTTTCCCTCCCTCCCTCCCACCCTCACTCTCTCTCTCTCTCCCTCTCTCCCTCTCTGTCTCCTCACTTGTCTCCTCCTCCTATCTCCTCTTGGGTCCTCCTCACTTGTCCTCCTCTTGTGTCCTCCTCACTTGTCTCCTCCTCCTGTCTCCTCCTCAGACATGGAGCAGATGTTTCGGAGCCTCTCCCTGTCCCTCACTCAGCAGCAGGAGAAGAGGATTCAGCAGGAGGTGCAGCAGGTACAGGAGGAGGCCAGCAGGAGGAGCAGTGAGCTGAAGCAGGAGCAGCAGCGCCTCCTGATGGTCACGGAGCAGCACTACAGCAGCCTGAGGAGGAGACTGGAGCAGGAGCAGAAGGAGCTCACGGTGAGGAGGTCCCCCCCAGCCCTTCTGTTCCAACACTCTCCTTTTAAACACCTCCACTTTAGGACCAGCAGCAGGAGCTCAGGGAGGAGCTCTCCAGAGTCCACAAGAAGCTGACCACCTCCCAGAAGGAGAACCTCCGTCTGAAAGAGAAGCTCGAGGAGGCCCAGATGGAGGTCCCAGAGCTGAGGAGGAGATTGGAGCTCAAAGAGGAGGACAAGAGGAAAGAGAAGGTGAGGGGAGGAGCCTGTTGCATTGGGGGTGGAGTGGGAGGAGCCTGTTGCATTAGGGTGGAGTGGGAGGAGCCTGTTGCATTGGGGTGTAGTGGGAGGAGCCTGTTGCATTAGGGTGGAGTGGGAGGAGCCTGACTCTGCTCTCTTGCAGGTGATTGGTCAGAAGCAGAAGGTTGTGGAGCAGCAGCTCAGAGCTTTGAAGACAGAGAAGACTCTGCTGCAGCAGGCGTTTAGACAGGTGACCTCTGATCTCTGGGGCAGCTCTCTCATTGGCTGACAGGTGTGCTGCTCTCTAATTGGCTGACATGTGTTCTGGTCTGATTGGCTGACGGGTGTGCTGTTCTCTGATTGGCTGACGTGGTTGTGCTGCTCTCTGATTGACTGACGTGTGTGTGCTGCTCTCTGATTGACTGACGTGTGTGTGCTGCTCTCTGATTGGCTGACGTGTGTGTGCTGCTCTCTGATTGGCTGACGTGTGTGTGCTGCTCTCTGATTGACTGACGTGTGTGTGCTGCTCTCTGATTGGCTGACGTGTGTGTGCTGCTCTCTGATTGGCTGACGTGTGTGTGCTGCTCTCTGATTGACTGACGTGTGTGTGCTGCTCTCTGATTGGCTGACGTGTGTGTGCTGCTCTCTGATTGGCTGCAGGTGCAGAGGGAGAGGGACCAGCTGAAGGACTCTCACCTGGAGCTGGAGCTGCAGCTGCAGAGGAGGAACGGCCTGAAGGAGGCGCTACTGACACACAAACTGAGAGAGCTACAGACCAGTCTGAACCGGGTCTGAACCGGGTCTGAAGCAGGTCCAAACCAGGGAGAGAGCCCATGTTAATATTTGACAGTGCAGATCTGATTCTTCTGATGTCTGGAGGTTTTTCCGTTTTTTTTCTTTTGTGACGTTGAATCAAGTTTAATGAAAATAAATTATGTGTAAAGTTTATTAAACTGTTGTTTTCATCATTTGAGGCTGAGTCGCTGTCTCCAAGAACCAAGTTCTCAAGGTCCTCTGGGTCCTCAGGGTCCTCAGGGCCTGGTTAGCAGAGTTAGCTTAGCTCAGGAAAACCTCGTTAGAGTGAGCTCGGGTTAATCTCATGTGGCTAACCTCATTAGCTCAGATTAGCCACAGTAAACTCAGGTTAGCCACATTAGCACAATTAGCTCGGATTAGCCACATTAGCTGTCAGGATATTAGGCACACACATGCTTACAGTAACACAAGTTTGATTCTCTATTTTGATACATTTAGACATATTCTGTGAACAATATTCCCTTTATGGGAAGTTAACAGCTGAGCAGAAATAAAACATCTCCCAAGGACATGGTGTTGCTACTTTGTAGAACAGGGACAATAGATGGTTCTTCGATGACGTCACGCACTACCCACAATTCCGCATTGCGCCATCTTGATAGGCAAGCCCTGCTAGTTGTAGCATACAGTCCATGGTTGTAGCTAAACAAACCATATCACATCCCTTTTATTTGCTCTATAACATGCCGACTACCTGTATCGTTTGGGGGTGCACTAACCGTGCAGGTTGTGGGGACGTAAAGAGGTTTTTTCGACTTTCCGAAGGTAATTACGAGCCAGGGGAGCGAGACAGAGCGACTCTCGAGGGAGAGAAGAACCCTTTGGCTGGCTAGGATCAACCGAGAGGGATTCAACCCTGACCCTTAAAAACGGCACTACAAGGTCTGTTCTGACCATTTCATAACAGGTAAGAGCTAGCTAAACCTGTGCATGTGTGGTTTATATTCAGAGCTGCGATTTGACTGATACCATGTGCGCCTCAAGGAATCCCCTCTAAATGAATGAGAGGAGGAGGAGGAGGAGGAAAGGGTGGTAGACAGAAGCTTGTATGGCCGTGGGTCAGTGATTTACGGACTGTGACATGACTGCTTTGTTCAAAATAAATTAATGATTGAAAGAAATATTGCATTATATACATCATGACCTTTTGTAATTGTGAAACTGTTGGGTAAAAGTAAGTCTGGTGTGTGCCATGTTTGGATTACAAAATAACACCAACAACTTGATCAAGGTTCAGTCATCTGATATCTGTGGTAAAATGTAAACAAACACAGCACATACATACTTATGACAAAATATTGTCTATATAATTCTGTTACAATCCTACAAATGTAAATATTATATACATGACTTTCAAAATGTAATGCTGTCTGAGTCATACCAAATATGAATGAAATATGAACTTATTTAAGATAATTATTTATTTTTATTTGCAGGGAAGAGAGCTGAGTTGTACCACTCGTCAAATCCAGATTGGGCACCTTCATTGAAAATCAGGGAGCCGTCTCTTTTTTGTCAAAAGGATGGGGTGGCCGAGCCAGTGACAAGCATGTGACTGAAAACTGTGGCCTGCTGTCCAAACTGCTGCCTGGAGACATCGTTCTCGCAGACCGAGGCTTCGACATAAAAGAGAGTGTGGGACTGCACTGCGCAGAAGTGAAGATACCATCTTTCACAAGAGGAAAGCAACAGTTATCCCCCCTTGAGATTGAAGCAACAAGAAACATAGCCCACAGCAGAATCCATGTGGAACGCGTCATCGGTCTGGTGCGGAACAAGTACACAATTTTGCAACACACCATTCCTATTGACTACTTACACTGCCCTGCAGGTTGTGTACCAACGTTGGACAAAATTGTCACAGTGTGTTGTGCACTGTCCAATTTGTGTGGCTCGGTTGTGCCATTTGACTGAAAGTTGTTAGAGGAATAAAAGAAAAAAAACCGTGATGAGACCCCATCAATAAAACACATTTATTCTGTTATATTTTGTTTTTCATTTATCTTACACCCTCACATTTGCAGGTTACTTACACATGAGCCCATGCACAGTAAAGTCTAGTGTGGATAAAATAAGTTAACATGAGTAACATTTAATAAATGTACTATATGAAAGTGTCACTTTGTTTCTACTCTTTATATAAAAATTAAACTCTTAATCAAATGTGGATCTGAAAATATGTAACAAACTTCATTCTAGCAGCTCATTCAAAGGATCAGGTCTGTTACATATAGGAAACTTGACTAATGGATAAAACAATTATGTTCTAGCAACCTCTAATGGACAGAGGAGGTATTTGGACACATTCAAAACATGATATATCTTTTGATTAAAATCTAGTTTATACATGGCTCAACTTGTGCTTTTTTGTTGACTTGTGATATTTCCACCAAAAGAGTTATGTCAATGAATATGTTAAGTTTAATATAATATGTTAAGTGCCAATATCAAATAAATCCCCATGAACACAATATTTTTCTGTGAATTGCTTTATTTTGGTGTGTCTTTTTCACAGAATCCTTTAGAACATACCACAATCTGTGGATCAAATTCCATCAACACTTTCGCTTCTTCTGTGGCTTACATTCTTCCCTACAGTCTTTGCACAACCATTTTCCTGAGGGAACTTTCCTTATGCCAATACACTTCAAATGTAACCAAGTGTACGGGCAATTTTCATCGTCACACCCAATAACACGTTCACCTCTGTATGGTTTCCTGCAGATGCAAATGACCTCATAAGATCTGGCCATGTCCGGGTTGCTGATTGGCTGGACAGATGAGTTGATGAGAGGCGATAGAACAGATCTGGAGAAGAGTTTTCCCACCAACTCAGGCAACACAGCTTTGCGGAAAAATTCGGAGGCTCTTCCAACCATGTCCTCACAGAACTCCCCATTAAAAGTTATTCTTTCTGAAAAGAAGTCTGTATTGGTCCAAACCACAAAGTCACAGTATTTGGCTTTCGAGAGCAGTAGTTGACACTGCACCTGGTAGTAGTAGGCGTGCGATGTTTTTAGGTGGAGATGCTCGCCTCTCATTTCTAGGCAGTCCACATTCTCATCAATTTCTGAATCTTTCCTGCAGTAGGGGCATTTCACTTCCAATATAACATCGCCACAGCAATCACATGAGCCAATGCCATCTGGAGTAGCACCAAGAAAGGGGTATTTAGGAGTTATTATCAACCCACTTTCCTTAAGCTGAAAGTTCTCGTGAAGATTCTGCATGCTGTCGATGTAATGCTGCCTGGCCTTTTTTTCATGATCGCACCCCCACTTTGTTGCAGCTGTAGAAAATGATTTTGATGGATAGCATATGTCCTTCACAAGACTTAATGATGGTTTGTCTGGAGCACTCCTACAGACAGACTTCATTTTGGATGCTGTAATCCTCCCAGTACGGAAAGTGAACCACTTTTTACTTTTGGACTGGGCCCTGGTGTCTGCCTCGCAGTTTGTCGCCTCCTCTTCTGTCATAGTAATATTTTCAAATATGCTCTCACAATGACGTAGCAGTGGTTCACTTGGGGTCGTGGCAAAAGTTTCATCGTAAAGCCCGGACAAAGGAGTTGGATACTTCTTGTCTAGTGCTTCAGGACGAAAATATTTCGAATAGCCTGGAACCAATGCCAGGAGCACTGGCTTCTTTTCAGTGACGTGTAGTTCCTTGAATAGAGTGGCAAGTTCAGATTCGGATGGTTCATCAACACTCGGTTGTGTCCTTGGGCTGTTGACAACAGGGGTACCGGTGTTGTTGATAGTCATCTCCAGTTGCTTCTTCATGGTTTTTGCAGAAGTGAAGTTAATCTGCTGAATTGTTTTATACTGGACCTAAAAATAACAAACAAGAAAACAGAAATTAGGACAGTTTACATAGTTTACATGTATTTAGGATTCAAAGTTACCTAAAATAGTCTAGTCAAAGTCATTATTCTTTTAATCCTAACATTTGAATATTATTATATATATCACATACATACATATGTATGTACATATGTGTGTATATATACACACACACACACACACACACACATATATGAATACAAGACTTGAAGTGCATAACATTAAATTTACCTTCTGTAGAGCTGCAGGTAACAACCAGTAGGCCTTTTCCTGGGTCACAGTTCGTCTTTTCCTTGTATCTGTCGCACTGTCCAGAGCAAAAAGGATGGCACCGACGTGGGAACACACCTCTCCAAGACCAGCCATACAGGTACAATGTGCAGACAGAACACACCTCTCCAAGACCAGCCACACAGGTACAATGTGCAGACAGAACACACCTCTCCAAGACCAGCCACACAGGTACCATGTGCAGACAGAACCTCCCCGTCTCGCTCGGTCATTACCCAGGATAGGAGGCAAGGGTCATTCCTCCGTTGCGAGTGTTTTATCCTAGCCATCAAAACACTCTTGTCGTTGATGATAGCATGTCTCACCTCCTGCACCCAACCACACACCAGGTAATTGAACGATTCCATCGTCTTCATTGCCTTCAGTTCCTTCAGGGTGTACGGACTTCGTGTGTGTAGGCAGTAATTCACAATGTCTGCGTATGTTACCGCAGGCCAGGAGTCCATTTCTGGTGAAGTCCACTGGTCTCGCCGCATTTCGTATGGATCCAAATCTCCGATCACTCTCAATTTCTCCAAATATCTTTCCTTAGAAATTACGTCCAGTGTATCACTATACTTCACGCGGTCAGAGTCGGCCGATTTCGTGGCTTTAGAAGACATTGTGAGAATGATCCGTGGCAAATGAACTGTGAGAAATGATCCGTGCTATATAATCTTCTAGACAAACAACATGGCGTTCGCGCAAAGCATTATGGGTAATAAGCACGTGATCGAAAACCATCTATAGCACAGATTAGTAGCCTGGCATCCTCCAACCCAGCTGTGACACACTGTGTGGAATAAATGAATACTAGTGTGGCGTTTTGAGAAACTTGTCAACACAGGATTGAAAAGTACATTACAAGTTAAAGATATTATTACACCACCACCACCACCACACACTCCTACACCCATGGTCTCCACATTACTGATCATAAAGAGAACATGCCATAACATTTTTGTGCCCAACTTTGGCCTTTTGGGACAAGCAGACATTCATTCCTATTGTGTTTTGTCAAATTTGTATGTAGAAGAGGGAGATTAAACAAAAAGAACAAATTGTTTTCTGGCATTTTATGTACATGCTTTTTTATGAATTTGTGTTATCTGAATGTAACTGTTGGTATGAAAGTTTTTTGTTTCGTCACAAGGCGGCGCTAGTGTGCATTTATTATCGCCAAAGTTTATTTGATTTTGTACATTTTTATATTTGTGTTCTGACTATTAGGTTAGTATTGGTTACGTTTGAGGAAGGATAATAATTCATTTAGATTAATATTTCAAATGTATACTTAATGCCTTTGAGATCACTACTTCCGGTTTGCCGATAGGTTTAGTGGAACAAGTCAAGTTAGCGGAGATAGACGGACCCGACAAAGCAGAGTGAAGTCATAACAATTAGACATTATAAGCTATAGTCCACCGGGTTGTTCGCCAGCAGGCCAAAGTGGTGTGTATGATTGTATATTAATTCATATTTTTGTTTATTATTTATTTAATATCTAAGTTGTACCATTTTGTGTTTTGTTGCTAGTTCTACGGTGTGAACTGTATAAAGAAAGTGCAGTAAACATTTGTAAAAAGAACTCTCACGCCTCTCTGTGCGTTCGCGAATCAAGCCGGCATAGTAGAACACTACACTGCCCCGGAGAAGGCAACAAGACGTCGGGGAACGAAGCTACAAGCAAGCTAACATTGCTACACGTGCAAGGGACGTATCACGTGCTGCAATGAAGCACAGCAACTTCAAGATAAAGTGACAGTGAAAGCTAAAAAAGCAAGCGCTCAAGTTTGTGTCTTGGAATTGGCATAAGCACTTATAACTGCAGCTTTGATTGTTGCTGATTGAATAACAAAGAAATAAGCTTCAATATACTGCTAAAATGGCAGACGAAGATAACATACCCACCGAAGAAAATAGTGCAGAGCGTATTGCACCAAATGATGATGAAAATCAAGAAAATGGAGAAGAAACTCCACAGCCCTCACCATCTGATGCTACACATCCAGAAGAGGTTCGTAAAAGCCAGCGAACACGCACGCTCACTGAAAAAGGAAAAGTTCTACAAGACTCCAAAATAAATGATTTAAAAAGGGATTTTGAACGTCTGTATAAGAAGTGGAAATATCACATAAACTGCTTCAGAAGATTTATGAAGGGTAAAGACACGGAATTGATCACTGAAGCTGTGAGTGCGATAGACACATTTCAGTCAGACATTTGTAAAACTTATGACGAAATAAGAAAGATTGAAAACCCTGATATTGAAATAAGAAGGAAAACTGATTTGTCCTTTTCCATGACTGAAGTTGCCAAAGCCAAAGCTCAATGCCTACTTGAACTAAAGTCTAATCCAGATGAATGTCCCTGGCCAGACTCTGGGTCAGTGTTTGAAACAACTTCAAGTCGTGTCTCCTCAGGGTCAACCTTCAAGTCGAAAGCATCGTCTGATGTGTCCAAGCAGTCATCATTACACACATTACAACAAAGACAACAAGCAGAGGCGGATGTAGCTGCATCAGAAGAAGTAATGAAAGTCATGAAAACACAACATCAATGTGAGGAGCAAATAAGAGAACTTGAAGTAGAGGACGCAAAGAAAAGAGCACAGTTCCTGACAGAGAGCATAACAATAAAAACAAAGTTGGAGGAAAAGAGAAAAGAAGTGGAACTATTAAAGGAGATGCAAAAGCATAATGCAGCCCAAGCAAGATTAAAAGTTTATGCTGAAAGTATAGACTGTGAAGAAGAAAAGCTTCATATTTTGAAGGACAATTTCCCATTACCATCAAGATTTCCAAATGTACATTCTCAACCGTTCTCTCCCTCAAAGGTAGCAATCACCACAAGCCACCAAGCTCTTCTGCAAAAGACTGTGACTCAAGCAGCTCCTTCATCAGAACAAGTCGCCTCCATTGATCTGGTAAAAACACTCGCTGAAGCCATAACAGCTAACAGAATCCCAATCCCAGAGCCTGCAGTCTTCACAGGTGATCCACTGCAGTATAACGATTGGAAGCTGTCATTTCAGACATTAGTTGACCGTAAAAACCTGCCAATACATGAAAAGCTGTTTTATTTTCAAAAGGTATGTTGGAGGTTCAGCAAAACGGGCTATTGAAGGACACTTCCTGGTTGGTACAGACTCAGCTTATCTTGCCGCATGGGAACTACTTGAAGATAGATTTGGAAATCCATTTGTTATTGGCAAATCACATCGTGACAAGATACAGTTGTGGCCAAAAATCAACACGAAAGACAGTAAAGAATTACGTGAGTTTGCAGACTTCTTAAGCAGTGTCGAGTCAGCAATGCCTTACGTGCAAGGTTTACAAGTTCTCAATGATTGTGTTGAGAACATGAGAATAGCCGCAAAGTTACCAGACTGGCTAAGTGCACGCTGGAACCGTATGGTGACAGAGTTTCAAGATGATTACAAAACGTTTCCAGATTTTTGCTATTTTGTCAAATTCCTAAATAAAGAAGCACGCATTGCCTGTAATCCAATCACTTCACTGCAAGCGATAAAGCCAGCTGAACAAGATTATAAACATTTCCTTAAAGACAAACCCAAAAGAAGTCCTGCTCTGAATGTTAAAACACTGAGCACAAATACCAATGAAAAGACTGGCATGTTTTGTCTCTTCTGTAAAAAGGCTGGTCACACACTGCATAAATGTCGAAAGTTTATGGAAAAAACACTCGAAGAGAGAGTTAAGTTTGTGCAGTCTGATAAGTTGTGTTTTGGCTGCCTCAAGTCCGGCCATAACTCAAAGAACTGTATTTCCAGAAGTGTTTGTGATAAATGCCAAAAGCCACACCCTACATGTCTACATCAAGACAGAGAAAAAAGAGACAAAGAACAAAAAACAAAAATGGACCAAGAACTTCCAAAAGCAAAGAACGAATCAGAAAAGGTGTCTGAGTCACAAGAACAAGAATCAAAGCAAGTCACATCAAACCGAGTAGTGCAACAAAAAGCAAAAGGTTGTACCTCCTCAGTTATCCCTGTCTATATATCCACTGTAGACAACCCAGAGAATGAGAAGCTGGTGTATGCATTGCTCGATACTCAAAGTGACACCACTTTCATCCTTAAAGACACAGCAGACTCACTCAACACCATCTCTGAACCAGTCAAGCTCAAGATTTCCACAATAACGTCCAAAACAAAAATTGTGTCCAGCTACAAGTTAAATGACCTACAAGTAAGAGGAATGAGCTCTGACACAAAAATCAAGTTGCCAACTACTTATACCAGAGATTATATTCCTGCTAACAGATCTCATATACCCACAAACAAGACAGCAGAGAACTGGTCCCATCTAAAGCATTTGTCTGAGGAAATGGCTCCAAAACTCGATTGTGAAGTTGGACTGTTAATAGGATATAATTGTCCCCAAGCTTTGCTGCCCTTAGAGGTGATCAGTGGTGAAAGAGAGCAACCATTTGCACAAAAGTCACTTCTGGGCTGGAGCATCATTGGCTACAGCCACACTGAAAATGAATATAGTGATGAGATCGGAGTAAGCCATCGCGTCATTGTCAAACAAGTATCTCCAGCTGTTGAGTCTTCCAAAAGGATCAGATCTGAAGTTCACTTTGTAAGCAGAAACAAAGTTAAAGAAGTGATTACTCCAGCTGAGATAATTAAAGTGTTGGAAATGGACTTTATAGAAAATTCCACTGAAGAAGAATCAATGTCACAAGAAGACGTAATGTTTCTGTCTAAAGTTAAGGAAGGTATTAAACAAAAGAAAGATGGACATTTTGAAATGCCTCTACCTTTTAAAGAAGAAAGACCTATTTTGCCAAATAATAAGGTTTGTGCAGAACACAGACTTAAAAGCCTGGAAAAGCGCTTAAAGAAAGATGAGCGCTATTATAAAGACTATGTGACATTCATGCAAGACATCATATCGAGAGGCGACGCTGAGAAAGTGCCAGCGGAGGAGATAAGTAATCAACCAGCTTGGTATATTCCGCACCACGGTATTTATCATCCTCAAAAGCCAAACAAGATTCGAGTCGTTTTTGATTGCTCAGCAAAGTTTCAAGATACATCTTTGAATGAGCATCTACTGACGGGACCAGACCTCACAAATACACTAGTGGGAGTTCTGTGTCGCTTCCGGAAAGGACAAGTGGCTGTTATGTGCGACGTCGAACGCATGTTTCACCAATTTCATGTTGCTCCACAGGATCAAGATTATCTCCGTTTCCTATGGTGGGAGGATGGCAACATGGAACAACCCCCTTCAGTGTTTCGCATGAAAGTGCACTTGTTTGGCGCAGCCTCCTCGCCTGGGTGCGCAAACTTTGGACTCAAGCATCTAGCTGCCCAAGGTGAGAGCAAGTTCAATCCAGCCACAGTGAAGTTCATACAGCGTAATCATTATGTTGACGATGGGTTGGCTGCTGTGGACTCTGAGGAAGAAGCTATTCAGCTTGTCAGAGAAGCTAGAGAACTTTGTAATATAGGAAAGCTGCACCTGCACAAGTTTATCAGCAACTAGTTGCATTGAAGGACGGGTCCGATGTAGCAGTAAGTCAAAGCTTAGAACTAGAACTAGGGTACCTACACTCTAAAAAACAATATTGGCTACGTTTTTGCGTTTTGGAAGTCTGTTCATTAAAATCATTTGCATAATCATCTGTATAACCATCTCCTGTGTACTTACATGAAGTATTTACTTCTGGTCCCGATAGTCAGCTGCACTTGTTTGAACCAGTAACTGTAGAATGTAACGTCAGGATGACGACGTTCTTTGACTGTCATTGTCAGTCCTGTATAATCTTTGTGTAGTTCTGGTTTTGGCTGATTCCAAGTGTCTTTCTCTTCCTGCTCTGACCTTTTTGCTATGTCGCCGGTGATGAGTTGTCGTCCTCAACGCAGATCAACATCAGAACCTGCAGCCGTAGAGATGTGTGAGCTGCAGACGTACGGCACCTTTGATTGTGCAAACCTGCTGCATCATTTGATGTAAACAGGGCTTAATGTGGAGCTACCCACAATGAGCTGAGACTAGACCCATCAGACCTTAAAAGATAATCAGGACAGGCCCTGGTTAATGCTGTGGGAACACCAGGTGCCATGCTGGGGCCAGTTGTGTCCATGGTTCTGTGTCTGTTCTGTCACTGGTACCTTTGGTTCAGACCAGTTGTGTCCATGGTTCTGTGTCTGTTCTGTCACTGGTACCTTTGGTTCAGACCAGTTGTGTCCATGGTTCTGTGTCTGTTCTGTCACTGGTACCTTTGGTTCAGACCAGTTGTGTCCATGGTTCTGTGTCTGTTCTGTCACTGGTACCTTTGGTTCAGACCAGTTGTGTCCATGGTTCTGTGTCTGTTCTGTCACTGGTACCTTTGGTTCAGACCAGTTGTGTCCATGGTTCTGTGTCTGTTCTGTCATCACTGGTACCTTTGGTTCTGTGTCCTGTTCTGTGGTACCTTTGGTTCAGACCAGTTGTGTCCATGGTTCTGTGTCTGTTCTGTCACTGGTACCTTTGGTTCAGTCCAGTTGTGTCCATGGTTCTGTGTCTGTTCTGTCACTGGTACCTTTGGTTCAGACCAGTTGTGTCCATGGTTCTGTGTCTGTTCTGTCACTGGTACCTTTGGTTCAGACCAGTTGTGTCCATGGTTCTGTGTCTGTTCTGTCACTGGTACCTTTGGTTCAGACCAGTTGTGTCCATGGTTCTGTGTCTGTTCTGTCACTGGTACCTTTGGTTCAGTCCAGTTGTGTCCATGGTTCTGTGTCTGTTCTGTGACTGGTACCTTTGGTTCAGACCAGTTGTGTCCATGGTTCTGTGTCTGTTCTGTCACTGGTACCTTTGGTTCAGACCAGTTGTGTCCATGGTTCTGTGTCTGTTCTGTCACTGGTACCTTTGGTTCAGAGCTCCCTTGGTCGCCGTGGAAACTGCAGACTGCTGTTTAAAGCTGGGGTACCTGACTTTAGAACCACACACATTGAACTTTGTGACAAAATCCATCCAACAAGTTCCATTTATTAATGTTTTATTATTTTTTTGATCATAAATGACAATGGTTACACACACACCCCCATGGTCTAGGTCTTGATGGTATCTCATGACATATAATTAGATGATTATATAAGAAGCCGCAGTAAACACACAGTATTATGTACACACAATAAAAGACACTAAATACAGATAATATAGAAACAGATAATATTGTTTTCACATCTGTGTATGATCCGTGTGTGAATGTGCCATACAAGTGTCGTTGATAAATGAGACAGATTCCATCCACAGCTTTTTCATTCTGAGCCCGAACAGAGAGAAATAAAACAACAGGATCAAAGCTGAACAGAAGGAGGCGTTTACACCCAGAGCATCATGGGAAATATTTACACTTCACTCATTTCTCCTGCTCCCTCTCCTCCTCTCTCCTCTCCTGGTCCGTCTCCTCCTCTCTCCTCTCCTGGTCAGTCTCCTCCTCTCTCCTCTCCTGCTCCCTCTCCTCCTCTCTCCTCTCCTGGTCCGTCTCCTCCTCTCTCCTCTCCTGGTCCGTCTCCTCCTGTCTCCTCTCCTGGTCCGTCTCCTCCTGTCTCCTCTCCTGGTCCGTCTCCCCCTCTCTCCTCTCCTGGTCCGTCTCCTCCTCTCTCCTCTCCTCCTGGTCCGTCTCCTCCTCTCTCCTCTTCTGTGATGACCTCATTCATCAGGATCATGGTCTCATGTGTCTCACTAGCGCCTCTTCTGGACTTAACCTGAAACAACAAGACATCCACAGGTCTGAACCAGGTCTGAACCAGGTCTGAACCAGGTCTGAAGCAGGTCTGAACCAGGTCTGAAGCAGGTCTGAACCAAGTCTGAGCCAGGTCTGAACCAAGTCTGAACCAGTCGCTGTAGCAGAAGCAGTAGCAGTAGTAGCAGCACCTTGTATAAGCAGAAGTTGTTGCAGTAGCAGTAGTAACTTGAAGCGTCCCTTCTCAGGTCTGTCCTGTACATGTGTGTGTCTGGTGTACTGCAGAAGTCTGTCCTGTACATGTGTGTGTCTGGTGTACTGCAGAAGTCTGTCCTGTACATGTGTGTGTCTGGTGTACTGCAGAAGTCTGTCCTGTACATGTGTGTGTCTGGTGTACTGCAGAAGTCTGTCCTGTACATGTGTGTGGCAAACAAAATGAAACAATGGATAAAACAAATCGAAGAAGACGCAAAAACACAAAATATTTCATTAATCGACCTGGTATCCACCTGGTATCCACCTGGTATCCACCTGGTATCCACCTGGTATCCACCTGGTAGATCTGACGAAGGATAACTGGAGCACATTTCTTGAAGCACTATGGGCACATCCCCAAGCCCAGTCAAAGGAGCTCAGGGAGGTTTTTTAGCAGGTGAGGCCACTTTTAAAGAGGCCAAGTCCTGCAGTACCCGGGCCTCCCCCGCGTCGCTCCCCTCCCACTGGGCCCTCTCCCCCGGGTCGCTCCCCTCCCTCTGGGCCCTCTCCCCCCGGGTCGCTCCCCTCCCTCTGGCAAGGCAAGGCAAGTTTATTTGTATAGCACAATTCATACACAAGGCAATTCAAAGTGCTGAACAGAACAAAAAAGCATTAAAATCATAAATAATCACAGAACATTAAAAAGAAAGATAAAAATATAAAATCCCTCAGTTGTATGCACAGCTAAACAGAACCGTCTTTAACCTGGTTTTAAACATTGTCAGAGAGGAGGCCTGTCTCACATCTTCAGGAAGACTGTTCCAGATTTTAGCAGCATGAATCTGAAAAGCAGCCTCCCCATGTTTAGTTCTGACTCTGGGCACTAACAGGAGTCCAGTCCCTGTGCTCCTCAGAGTCCGGGCTGGTTCATATGGGACTAACATGTCACTAATATATTTTGGTGCGAGGCCATGGAGAGACTTGTAACAAGCAGAGCTGTTTTAAAGTCTATTCTCTGAGCCACAGGAAGCCAGTGCAGAGACCTGAGACCTGGACTAATATGGTCGTACTTCCTGGTTCTAGTCAGGACTGGAGCTGCTGCATTTTGAATGTACTGCAGCTGTTTTACAGCCTGTTTGGACAGACCTGTGAGCAGGCCATTGCAGTAGTCTAAAGCCTAGCGTACATCGGACTGGCAACTGATTATATCCGTCGCATATGAGTTGCTGCCCCGCACACATCGACAATCTGACGAAAACGGGCAACTCCCAGTGGCAGGCCAGTCTCGGGAATAACAGCGCGTACATCGACAGCAACTGGCCTCAACCACAGTGTGTTTTCTGACATAAACTGTTGCGGGCTCGCAATACACGCAATACACACACGTTGTCGGAGCGGCGCATGGAGCGCGCACATCGGGTCATATCTCCGAAACTGAGGACAACTAGTTGCCGAAAAGTAGAACACGGGCAACTGACTGAAACTGGAGACCGACTGATCATCTCCAGTTGTAAGAGCGCGCACATCGACCGATTTTGGCAACTGATCATCTCCCACCATCTCCTCTCAGTTGCCAAAAGCCGCCTTGCAACTAGTTGTCCCCAGTTTCTCTGTCGATGTACGCTAGGCTTAACCTACTGGAGACAAATGCATGGATAAGAATCTCCAAGTCTGCTTTAGACACTATGTTTTTGATCCTGGCAATGTTTTTTAGATGGTAAAAAGCTGCTGATGTTACTGATTTGATGTGGCTATTACAATATAAGTCTGAGTCCAGTATTACCCCTAGATTTCTGACCTCTGGGCCCTCTGGGCCCTCTCCCCCGGGTCGCTCCCCTCTCTCTGGGCCCTCTCCCCCGGGTCGCTACCCTCCCTCTGGGCTCTCTCCCCCGGGTCGCTCCCCTCCCTCTGGGCCCTCTCCCCCCGGGTCGCTCCCCTCTCTCTGGGCTCTCTCCCCCGGGTCGCTACCCTCCCTCTGGGCCCTCTCCCCCGGGTCGCTCCCCTCCCTCTGGGCCCTCTCCCCCGGGTCGCTCCCCTCCCTCTGGGCCCTCTCCCCCGGGTCGCTCCCCTCCCTCTGGGCCCTCTCCCCCCGGGTCGCTCCCCTCCCTCTGGGCCCTCTCCCCCCGGGTCGCTCCCCTCCCTCTGGGCTCTCTCCCCCGGGTCGCTACCCTCCCTCTGGGCCCTCTCCCCCGGGTCGCTCCCCTCCCTCTGGGCTCTCTCCCCCGGGTCGCTCCCCTCCCTCTGGGCCCTCTCCCCCCGGGTCGCTCCCCTCCCTCTGGGCTCTCTCCCCCGGGTCGCTACCCTCCCTCTGGGCCCTCTCCCCCGGGTCGCTCCCCTCCCTCTGGGCCCTCTCCCCCGGGTCGCTCCCCTCCCTCTGGGCCCTCTCCCCCGGGTCGCTCCCCTCCCTCTGGGCCCTCTCCCCCGGGTCGCTCCGGGCTAGGATATAAAAAACAAAACAAGAAAAAAAAATAAAGTAGTAGTAGTAGTATTAGTAATACCTTTTAGTAGTAGAAGTAGTAGCAGTAACTTGTAGTAGCAGCAGTAGCAGTAGCAGTAGTAGTACCTTATAGCAGCAGTAGCAGCAGTAGTAGTAGTAGCAGTAGTAGTAGTACCTTGTAGCAGCAGCAGTAGTAGTAGTAGTAGCAGTAGTAGCAGTAGTAGCAGTAGCAGTAATAGCAGTAGTAGTACCTTGTAGCAGCAGTAGTAGCAGTAGTAGTAGCAGTAGTAGCAGTAGTAGTACCTTGTAGCAGCAGTAGTAGCAGTAGTAGTAGTAGTAGTAGTAGTAGTACCTTGTAGCAGCAGTAATAGCAGTAGTAGTAGTAATAGTACCTTGTAGCAGTAGTAGTAGCAGTAGCAGCAGTAGTAGTAGCAGTGGTAGTACCTTGTAGCAGTAGTAGTAGCAGTAGCAGCAGTAGTAGTAGCAGTAGTAGTACCTTGTAGCAGCAGTAGTAGCAGCAGTAGCAGTAGTAGTAGCAGTAGCAGTACCTTGTAGCAGTAGTAGCACAGTGGCAGGATGAACAGGAGAGTCATCAGTAGAATAATCAGGACTCTGATGATCGGGTTAAACCTTTGAACTGCAAAAACAAAAACACCAGAGAAAACAGGTTAGATAAAGTACAAGTACAAGTACAAGTACTTCAAGAGAAACTGGATTTACAGAGAAAATATCACGTCTCCAGGATCACAGAGAACGATAAAACACAGATGTTTTATCCCAAAACAGTTCCTGAGCTCTGAGGGGCTGGTGCTCTGTGGACTGGACTCTGACTGCCACCCCCCCGACCCAGACATGGATTAAGGGGAAGAAGATGGATGGATGGACAGATACTGAGCTCATCGCTCTTTCTCAAGTCAAAGAAAAGGAAGAAGCAGTTTTCTCTTTCTTTAGTTTCTCACCATCTACCAACAGTATCAGCAGTAGTTTCAGCAGTAGTATCAGCAGTAGTATCAGCAGTAGTTTCAGCAGTAGTATCAGCAGTAGTTTCAGCAGTAGTTTCAGCAGTAGTTTCAGCAGTAGTATCAGCAGTAGTATCAGCAGTAGTTTCAGCAGTAGTATCAGCAGTAGTTTCAGCAGTAGTTTCAGCAGTAGTATCAGCAGTAGTATCAGCAGTAGTATCAGCAGTAGTTTCAGCAGTAGTATCAGCAGTAGTATCAGCAGTAGTTTCAGCAGTAGTATCAGCAGTAGTTTCAGCAGTAGTATCAGCAGTAGTATCAGCAGTAGTTTCAGCAGTAGTTTCAGCAGTAGTAGTAGTAGTAGCAGTAGTAGTAGTAACAGCAGGAGTAGCAACAGCAGTTGCGGTAACAGCAGTAGCAGTAGCAGTCACAGTAGTATAGCAGTAGTAGCAGTAGAAGCAGCAGTAGATGCAGCAGTAGTAGTAGCAGCAGTAGCAGTAACAGCAGTAGCAGTAGCAGTAGCAGCAGTAACAGAAGCAGTAGCAGCAGTAGTAGTAGCAGTAGCAGTAACAGAAGCATTAGCAGCAGTAGTAGAAGTAGTAGCAGCAGTAGCAGTAGCAGTAGCAGCAGCAGCAGCAGCAGTAGCAGCAGCAGCAGCAGTAGCAGTAGCAGCAGCAGCAGTAGCAGTATCTCGTACCTCCCAGCCTCAGCTCCAGTCTCTCGCTCTCGGAGGTGAAGCTGTGGTTGAACACCTGTAGGTGGTAAACACAGGTGTAGTTTCCTTTGTGGGCGGGGCCAGTGTGACTGAACAGGAAGTGTGCAGAGTGATTGACAGCAGGCAGGGTGTGGTTCCCAGAGGGAGAGAGCAGCTGGAAGGAGCCTCCTGGGAACTGAGGCTTCACCGAGCACTGGACCGAGAACTGAGACCCCAACTGCACACGCACCACCTGCACCCCGACCTGGGAGACCTGGACCTGGGAGTCCTGGACCTGGGAGTCCTGGACCTGGGAGTCCTGGACCTGGGAGACCTGGACCTGGGAGTCCTGGACCTGGGAGTCCTGGACCTGGGAGTCCTGGACCTGGGAGGCCCCCACAGTCACAGAGAGGGACAGGACTGGACGGTTCAGTAAGTCTGCAGAGACAGAGACATCAGCTCCAGCAGAGATTTAAGTTAGACTTTGACTTTTACCTGAACACATCACCTCCACACCATACGGGTAGGAGGGGAAGTGAGTGGTGTCATGAACACAGTCTCTCAGTTTAGTCTTCCTCCTCTTCATGCAGTCAGCTGAGATCCTCCACACAGGACTGACTGGAAAACCATCTCTCTGACGTCCAGAAACAGCAGACCCACAGTCCAGGTCTCTGCACACAGCAGCTGAGTCCTCCTCGGTCCAGTCTCTATAATCCTTCCCCACTCGTCCCCACTCTCCTCTGTGTCTGAGCTCCACTGTCCCGGCGCAGCGACTGGCCCCTCCCACCAGCCTGAGCGGCTCTGAGCAACACAACAACTCTTAGGACACACAAACATCACACACACATTTGAGAAAACTGGATTGGACACAGATACCAAGAGCAGACGCACAAGTGGGACACACAAAAATGACCACATTTGTTTTTATTATAGAGCAACGGACAAAACACTTATTTACACTTTATTTTAACACACACACACACACACACACATACACAAACACATGAAGACACACACAAACAAACACATACACACAGACATGCATACACACTCAAACACGTACACACTCAGAGACATACACACACAGACATATACACACACACACAGATATACACACAGATATACACAAACACGCACACACACCTACACAAACTGACTTACACAGACACACACACGCACAGATACACACATAAACAAACACGGGCCCACACAAAAATAAGCACACAAACACGCAAACACACACTGACACACAGGCACACACATTTAAACACACAGGCACACACACACACACAAATGCACACACACACACAAACTGACGCACACGCATACACACAGACACACACACTCTGGTCTCTGTACAGTGAGGTCAGTCCTGTCTGTCCTCGTCTGCTGCTCACTGAGACACACTGTCACATCCAATGATACATGTGTGTGTCTGTGTGTGTGTGCGTGTGTCTGTGTGTGTGTGTGTGTGCACTTGTTTTCAACTCCTGGTGGGTTCCATAACCTGAGATTCCACTCACGTCATGGGGACTGGTTTTACGTGGTGGGGCCCGAACACCGGACCCCACTGGTCCAAGCTTAATAATCAATGGGTAATGCTTTTCTAACGGTCCTTATGCAGTCTCTGTAAAAATATGGAAAGGACCCCTGGAGGTTTACTTTCCTGAAAAAAGTGTGTTATGTGTCGGAACCCTGGTGGTGGGTTGCGGGATATCAAGGAGGGGCACACTGGGGCAATTTCAGTCCAGCAGGCTGGAGCCAATCATGGAGCAGCATAACAGAGGCTGGAGCCAATCATGGAGCAGCACAACAGAGGAAGTCAGGTGTCAGGCTAGAAAAGGTGCAAGTGTGTGGTTCATTAGGCTGCAGCCAATCACAGAGCAGCACACTGAAGCGCACGCTTACAAACCACTGGTAAGTGCTGACTACAAGTCATGACTTCAAATTGTTATATAGAATTATTACAAATTATTTGTTGTTTGTGCAGCTTAGTCAAGAGTCCCTAATTGATGAAGTCGACTCAGATTCTGACGATTTAACTGTCAAGAAGAAACCTGTAAAAAAGTATGGAAAAAGAAAAATCAAAAACACTTTTCTTCAAGACTCGGAAAGTGACGAACCAAAGGCAAATAAGATTGTTATCATGCAGCTGCAAAAGAAGAAAAATGGGGGGAGAGTTTACAGCAAGAGACACTTCTGCCTCTACTGTTCAATGTCCTGCCACAAAATGTCCCGTCATTTGACTAGAAAACATGGAAATGAAAGTGACGTAGCCAGAGCATTGGCTCTACCTGTGAAATCTAAAGCACGTAAACTTCAGTTTGATTTGATCAGGAATAGTGGAAACCGTGAGCACAATTTTGAGGTTTTAAAGGCCGGCATTGGAACTTTAGTCCCAGCTAAACAGCCAAATTGCCCAGTTAAATCCAGTGAGTTTTTGCACTGTATAGACTGTGGGGCATTGCTTAAGCGAAAGTCGCTGTGGAGGCATGTGGCCAGGTGCCGGCTTTCACAGAAAGATGCCCAGGCTAAACCAGGCTAAACCAGGCTAAACCAGGTAGAAGTAGGGTCCAGTCCCTCTGCTCCCTAGCCCAGCCTGTACCGGAGGGCATCAGCAAAAAGCTGTGGTCTTTAATTTGGGCAATGCATCAGGATGAGGTCACGGGTGTGTCAAAGCAGAAAAGGGGATTCTGAGACTCGGAGAGCACCTGTACTTAAAACACGGGCATGATAAGACTAAGCATGATTACATTAGGCAGAAAATGAGAGAAGTCGGTAGGTTAATTAACGAAGCAAAAACCGCAGGGAAACTGAAAACAATTAAGGATTTCTTTATTCCTTCCAACTTTAACCATGTGATTGATGCAGTCAGGTCTGTGGCTGGATATGATGAGGAAACAAATCAATACAAGACTCCATCCTTGGCCCTCAAACTCGGCCATAGCCTCAGAAAGCAGATATTCTTGAATGTGACTCAAAAATGGAGCATTGTGTTGATGAACTATTTATTAAAAACCTCCAACGAAGCCGGCTGCTTTTTGAGAAGAGGTGGGACGTCTGTGTTTCTTCTGCTGCCCTACAGACCCTCCGGCAAGCCAAGTGGAACACTCCGGACCTGCTCCCTCTGACTGAGGACGTTAGAGCCATGCATGCACATATTGAGGTATGTCGACCTGAATATGTGCAAACCCTAATAAGTGAGCCAACGTCTAAGCATTGGTCTAAACTGGCAGTTTTGACTCTTTGTGAGGTCATTATTTTCAATCGAAGAAGGGAAGGTGAGGTTTCAAAGATGCCACTGACAGCGTTTACCTTAAGAAGTAAGACTGGGATCCATTCTGACATTGCTCTGGGACTGTCCCAACTTGAGAAAAAGCTGTGTCAGCATTTTCAACGCATTGAAATTAAAGGGAAAAGAAGTCGGAAAGTGCCGGTTCTTTTGACTCCTGAAATGATTGCTTCGATGGAGGTGCTGGTGGAGAACAGAAGGGCCTGTTCCATCTCTGACCATAACCCATACTTCTTCTCCCGCCCGGGCGCAGACACCCACATCAGGGGATCAGACTCCCTACGGCAGGTAGCCAAAGAATGTGGTGCGGTGCATCCAGAGATGCTATCCTCAACCAAACTTAGAAAGCACATAGCTACTATGTCTACAGTTCTCAATATGAAAGAGAATGACATGGACATACTAGCCAACTTCCTCGGCCATGACATTCGCATCCACAGGCAATATTACAGACTACCAGAGGGGACACTGGAGCTGGCCAAAATCAGCAAAGTGTTAATGGCCATGGAGCAGGGAAGAGTGACGGAATTCAAAGGAAAGAGCCTCGACCAGATACAAATTGAGCCTGAAGGTAATTCTTGATATTATTAAAATATGTATAATTTCTTTCCCCTAAAGGCCACTCGTATTTTTATTTTCTGTGCGACAGGGAGAGCAGTAGAGATCCTCTCACAAACGGACGGGCTAAAAGAAACTTCAAGCGGAGAACCTTCAACCATTCATCCAGATGCACCCCATGGTAGTGGCAGTGCCCCTTCTGGTAAGTGTACCAGGTGGGGGATTACAGCCAGGCTGCTTGGTCCTAACCCTGGGAGTGTATATTGCTAATATATTTTTATTTCTCTCCCTAGAACGTTAGAGAAAGCCATGGTCTGCATCTGAGGTGAAGGCTGTGGAGAAGACCATGACGCCTTTCATACAGACTGGAAAAGTCCCTGGGAAGTCTCACTGCCTGGCCTGCATTAATGCCTCACCAGATGACCTTAGACATCGGACATGGAGTGGCATTAAATTCTATGTCAAAAATAGAATCACTGCAATTCGAAAAAAAAATCTAAAATAAAATTCCTTTAAAAGAGTTGTTTGTTTTCTATTGACTGTTTTGTATTACTTAAAGTAGTCCCAGTAAAAAAAGATTATGTCTATGGGTCCCATTCTGTCAAAGGGACCCACCAGGTAACAAAAACGTGTCTGTGTGTGTCTCTGTCCTCGTCTGCTGCTCACTAAGACACACTGTCACATCCAATGAAACACATGTAAATATGAATAAATGCTAAAAGTCTCAGTCATAAACACTGACACAGACACAGACTCTATGAAGGACCAAAACTGACAAAATAACAAATATATAAATAAATGTTTAATGAGTTTTCATGTTCATTTAAAATAGATTTAATTTGCAAACAAATGCATGCAAATGTGTTTAAATCAGGGCTGTCAAACGATTACAGTCTTTAATCGAGTTCATTACAGCTTAAAAATGAATTAATCAACAGTGGCTCAGTTGGTAGAGCATTGGCCTTTGAGCCTGAAGGTTGTGGGTTCAAGCCCACCATAAGAACTTCTTCATGACTCCCACTGATGACTGCTGTCATTGTGTCCTTGGGCAAGACACTTAACCCCACTTTGCCTGAAGCCCCCACTGAAAGATCTGAGCTCCTGTGGACCCACCCCCTGCAGGAGGATCAGTGAGGGGCTGGTGCTCTGACTGCCACCCCCCCGACCCAGAAATGGATTAAGGGGAAGAAAAAGGATGGATGGAATTAATTAATCGTAATAATCACATTTTTAAATATCGGCAAAATGATGCCATATTTATATCTAAATGGTCGTTTGAATGTAAAGATAAATGACAGCAAAGTGTACATGTGCACTGTATTAGTTTATTATAACAATAAAATATAAATGGCATTAACATTATTAACATTCTTTCTGTTTAGACTCAGACTAAACTATTGTTTGTTACAGATGAGAGACATTTAAAACAGTCTGAAATGCAGAATGTCATTAAATCTGTCATGAACTGGTAGTGAAGAGAAAATCAGGTACCCCAGCTTTAATTTAGCGAGTGCGCTTCAGGAGAAGACACGGAGGAGACTGAGGCTCCGTAGTCCAGCTTCAGCGCTGCTGGGGTACCTAATTTTCTCTTCCACTACCAGTTCATGACAGATTTAATGACATTCTGCACTTTTTAACTCGATTCAACATTTTAGTCGTTTGACAGCCCTATCGTTTGCCAAACGTTTGCCAAACGATTCATTTTAAATCGAGCTAATTACAGATTAAAAATGTATTAATCGTAATTAATCACATTTTGAACTATCTGTAAAATGATCATATTGTTCTGTAAATGGTCTGGCTAATCTCTCTTAAGGCAGACTGGGGATTCACCAACGGCGTTCTGACGCCTCCCAGTGGACACGGGACGCCAGCACACCCGAAATGAACATTCGGGAGACGCACAAAGATGACGTCATCGGACATTCTGATAAAACTGTTAGTAGCCATTTTGTTAAGCAGTCCGAGCAGGGAGAGAGACAGAGAGCATCGCATGGATGTTCTCTGCACATTTTCAGGCCTGGAGGGATAGTTTAGAATGGCTCGGCTCACAGGGTTAGATTTTAGGAAAAGGAGCAGGCATTAGTTAGGATAGGAGCTTTTTGAATTTCTGTATCTGATTGTAAAGATAAATTAAATACAGATGTTTAACTTGGAAATCTTCGTCTTTTTTTCTGCATCAAACTTTGAACACGTCAGTCAAATCTTTTTTGACAACAAATGGTGACCCCGACGTGATTTGATACAGAAAGAAGACGCAAGATGAGCTCAGATAGAGAAACTGGGTCTGTGGGTTTGGGGACTCTCTGCTCTGCAAAACAGTCGCTTCTAAAATGTAAGTTGTTTTTTAATAGAAGAGAGAGAGGTCTCGGCCCAACACGACTGCAGGACAGACCCGCCGCGACGGGCGTTTTATCGGACGCGATAAAACAATAGTCAGGTTTTTTTGACGTTTTAGCCTTGAGGGAAGATCGGGTTCCCTCTAAAAAATAAGAGAAAAGAAAGTCCACAAGGGTTTTAGAAGTGCAAAAGAGGCACACCGTTTTAGAAGTGCAGAGAGGCACAAGTGTTTAGTGAAAATAGAAATAGAATTAGAAAATAGGGACAGTTATTAGGGTCAGAAGTTATAGGATAATAAAACCTTCCATATCCCCCGGGGGGCGGGAAAAAGGGTACATTTAATTTAAACAAAAAAGCCAAGTATTTAAACTGTTGGATTCTGACTATAGAATAATAATAGAATAGAATAGAATAATAGAAAAAAGAGAGCCACTTGGCTGTAGATGCGAGTTTTCATGTGGAGAAATGACCAAAGGATCAGTTCTGGGAGTTCTCTTGTATTGTGATGTAATGTTTTAATAGTTACAGAGGTATTACGGAAAAAAAAGATCCTGCTGTAACTAGTGATACATTATTCATGTAGGAAAATTGTAATGTTTCCATTACTGACGTAGTTAAAGATAAGTGTAAAGTGTCGTTTGACGTGAGAGAACTCTCACCACTGATTAAAACATTGTCACGATAAAAACGAGGAAAATGCTTGATGCATACAGGCCACTCTGCCCCTCCCCTCCCTCTTTCTGTCTGCTCTCGCTCTCTCTCTCTCTCTCTCTCCAGTTAAGAAAGAGGTATACCAAATTATTTTTTGTAGAAAATTACATTTATACACACGATAATGTTACTGTCATGGAGTCATATGATCACAGAACTTTGAGTTAGATTAAAAAGAGGCATTATTTTAATTTTTTGGCCATTTCCAAGGCGTCTAGACAAGTTATTAAACATTTTTCCCAACATTTTGGTGATATAAAATTTAAACTGATCTTAAAGAACATTATACTTTTGGAAAAATAGGGCTTAGGATAGCAGTTGAATACAGATTCGGTTTTCAGAATTTAATGTTTAAAATGTTAATATTTATTATTTCATAGGTTTATTTAGATTTGTAATTAATCATTGGTTTTGTATGGTATTAACACACTTGTTTGTGTTTCTTGTTTGTCCGTTTTTTCTGAGAAAACTTCTGTCTGTTTCATTGGCCGATCGCCAAAATTGTCCCTGCCACAAACCACAACCGAGCGTCATCAAAACGGACCATCAGCGTCTCCCCCGACCCACAGGGGGCACCAACAACAGCAGTATCGGCTGCAGCAGCTAACAAGAACTTTCGAAGAAGACTTCTCCGGCCTCCATTTCCATGGAGAGAAACCACAGACTTTTGCACAAAACTGAGTGAAGCATGGATCTATTATAATGGAGTGAAGTTATGTGCAAGAAGAGGAACGGTGTGTGAACCAAGCGAAAGAGACGACACATTTGTGTGTCAGATATGAGAAAGAAAGTTATTGGAAGAAAAAAGAAAGTGATTGAAAGAAGAAGAAAGACATTGGAAGAGACTATGAGACAAAGACGTTGGAAGACGCCATGAGAAAAATAAAGAGACATTAACAGACATTTGAGGAGGACGTGGCTGGGCAAATGAAACAGACAGAAGGTAGTATACACAGACAAACAACAACGCACCGGGACATATAGGACATTTAGGTCATATTTACACATTTAGGTCATACGTTCATAACACTACATTTAACTGCATGAATGATTACAAGGCAATTGTCAAAGTCATTAGACTCTTACTTTAGAATGAGACAAAAGAAGATTAGAATGGCAGTATATTTGTGCATGATTTAGATGAGTTTTATTATTAAAACTATTATTATTATTTAAAGTTATAGACGCGGAGAAGTTTAGAATTATTGATTTAAACTGCATGATCTTGTTAATACGGATATTTAAGGCAGTGTACTTCAACCTCTGAACCGTGGCTCGTTTCTCATTTAAAACAATCACATGCACAGTTGAAACTGGTGCTAGAAAAAGAGCTGCAGCCTTTAATGGACGCTGCATTTGGTAAAAAATGGTTTGTTCAGACAGTCAAAGTTTGAAAAATTATTTAAAGTATTTCTAAATCTTGGCTAAAGATGATATTGGATCATTTCTGATAGCACACTAACGCACCACGGTCCACTGGTTGAAAACACAGATGTAGAAACATTTTATGATATCTTTTATGACATGTTTCTCTTCCAAATAGATAAATTAGAAACAATTAGGACAATTATGTCTTTGATACAACTGTTGGCAGTTTATCTGAGACATGATTGGTGCAAGTACGTTAGTACACGTACAATAATAGTCTTTTCTCCACATGAATGTGAAACAAAGGTGAAGTATTAAAGTTTGAAATTAATTTACATTTTTAATGAATCCGAACTGGCTTTACTGAAAAAGGGAAAACATTTATAGCACGTGCACGAGTCTGAAAGTAACAATAAGAGCTCTTTAAACTATAGGAGACACAGTCTGTGAGAAGCCCGAGTAAAGACCACGTGGCTTAAACATTAAAGTTTGAAATGGATCCTTTTAGGAAAAATCTCTTAAAGCTCTGCATGTTCTGCAGGCTCTGAAAGTTGCAACAATAAAAAAGTTCATGAGTGTAGCCTAGACTAATGTAGCTTAGATTAATGAGATAGATTAGAACCAACAGAGATTCAAAAACATTTAACCCTTTAGGCGCCAGAGTTTTTTCAAGAAAATATACAATTTTGATTTCAAGATTTCAAAAGGCTATAACTTTAAAATGGTTTGAGATAAAGGCATACTGTAAATTAGAAATATCTTCAGTTTGAACCAAACTTTGGGATGGAAGTTGATTCGTCATCTAATTTGCATATTGTGACGTCATCAAGGTGGCGGCCATTTTGGAAAATGTTAATTATTGTATAAAGACTTCAAAAAGCTGTAGCTTGGGAGTTATTTGAGATCAGGGAATACTATAAACAGTCAATGTGAAATATCTTTAGTATGAAATGAATTTGGGATAGAAATAAACTCCCTGATCCAGATTATAGATAATGTTTTAGCACTGGTTCGCGGCCATATGGAATTGTATTATTTTCAAAGACCTTCAGTGATCAAGACAGCACTCTTTATAGTTTACAGTCATGAAATCTTGAGATTGGTTTCAATACTTCCCTTTCAGAGAAGTAGTGGGCTTACTATTTTTCTCAGTGGAAATGAGGCTCCAGGATTTACCGTTTAGAAACAGAGAGATGAAATGAATGGGCTCAGAACATGTCAGATCGTCTCAACAACATACAACAGGCTCTTCAACACTTCTGATCCACTTTTGTGGATTATTTTCTCTCAAGAACTGTCTTCATCCTCATCATCACCGTTGGTAAAGGCAGTGAACGCGATTAGCAATGTGTTTTTTTTCCCACGGCTCTCCCGCGACTTCTCCCGCGTTTCCCGTGTTCCCCGTGGATGTCTACCCCCGCTACTTTCTTCCACATGCCCGGTGTTATGATGCCCCTGTCCCCTCGACCACGGCCCCTGCTTGGCGTTCACAGAATGCTTCTACCGCGGCCACACGGAGGACAAGCAGCCGCTGCACAGGGGCTGATTGTGGACTATATGGCGCGGTCTCCCCGTCACCAATAATGTCCATGTCTGCTTCACTGGACACCTGTGTGTCTTCCTCCTCTGAATCTGAGTGAGCCAGTACCAGACCAAGTACTTCTCTGGTACTGAAGACCTCGTCAGTAAAATAAAAAACACTCTTTCCCTCTGCTCTGCTCTCGCTCCTCTCAGCTCTACCGCTGCTGCTTCGCCTCCGCGCTGCTGCGCCGCAGGTGTTTTACGAACTCAATTTACTCAAAAACTTTCAATATAACCACACCCACAAATGTTGCTCATATTACAGGCACACATGTCCACTAACCCCTGGTGAAAAGTATTAACAAGATTCTGCACCACATTTTTAGATACAGCCTGTTTAAGTGAGAAATGTTGCTTGTCGCAATATTGCGACTTTGGCGCTTAAAGGGTTAAAAGCATTTTAATGTATTTGCTAAAATAGATTAGCTCTTGTAAGGATAATACCAATTTGATTACTGATGTACATTAATCCCAAACGGCCTGAGAGGAGGAAAGTGACATCACTTCCTGGTTCAACAAATGTATTTGGAAAACTGACCATAATAATGTTCATATTAACTATTTGCCCTGCTGTGTTCACAGCTTTATTCCTGAGAATGTGGATTAGACATGGAGCAAAATCCCACTGGCACAAAGCCACTGATAATGAAAGCAAACCACAGTATAGAGAGATTTATTAGATAAAAACATATGTTTAAGAATATGGCTCAATAAAAGCAAATATGCAAACATATTTGTAAATAGATTAGAATAGTTTAAACTATAGTGAATAGTTTTAGTGCATACATTACAGACGAGGATGATGAAGTGTAGAGTATTATCTATTGCAAGATATATCTGATTTTTTTTTTTGTTTTCAACATTTTAGATTTCATACATTGTTGTAGTTTTATAGCGTGAACCTTGACCCATTGTACATTTTTGGATTTAAGGGCATTATAAACACTTTTGGTGTTGTCGACATTAAAAAAAATATTCACTTTCCCCTCTTGCAGATATATATTACCTAACAACGCTGTTCTACTTCCACAGCGCAAAGACACACGGAGAACATTGGTATTGGTCTTTGAAAAAAGTGGAGTCGAACCCTGTCTCTCTGTATGCTCAGCTCCACTTTCTACTTATGAAACTCTGAAATTACAGCCACATATAACTCACCAATCTTTTATTCAACTGCAAAAGGGCCTAGTGAATCTATTCTTTCTATTGGCCTTTCTCTGGGCTGATTAAAGAGAGGTGATGCATGGCATTATCACAGGAACTCTCTAATTGAATTATACAGAGCGCCAGCCTGAACTCATACGCCAATTCATAGAGCCCTCAAGTTACCCAGCAGCTGCTTTCCTCATATGCATGTGAGAGCTATTTCTTGTCCTATATCTCTCCTCTCTGCTGTGTTCTTTCATTTTAAACCTGCATAGTCTCCCTCAGTATTACACACTGATTCAGTCAGAGGCTATTTTTTTATTCCAAGGTTGATTCTATGTATCCCAAATCCTGAACAAGCAACAACATGGTGAATTAGCTCCCTGAAAGTGAATGACATGTTTACAGTGTAACTCACACTCAGTAAAAGTAAACATGTGGAGGAGTAACAGCAGTTTCTTGTCAGTGGAGACTGTTGCACTCAGAACACAAGCACTTTTTAAACACGAAATATGATCAGATAATGTGATGAAGAGTTAAAAAAATACTGATCTGATGTTAAAGGTAATGCATAAGGACCCAAAACAGAGAAACAGGAAGGATGATTATTTGATTAGTTCTGGTGCTGGCTTTGGCTTGGCCCTTTTTGAGAGCAGTTCTCTGGAGGAGCAGGCAATCTGGCAAGATACAAAAAACTCAGATTAAGTCAGTAAATGAATGTTCACTACGTAGATTACATGAGGTTAACGTTCTTTAGCACTGAATAAATGATACGACTCTGGCAGCGTGTACAGGGACAGCAAAGTTAGAAGTATGGAGCATTGATGGGATAATGGCATCAGGTGGGCTCTACTCAGGGACCACTCCCACCAGCACCAAGTCTGCAGGACACCAGAGCAAAACAAGCCCATAATGGGTAAACATATCATCCGCAGTGTTATTATTATTAGGATATTATTGTTTTTTGGTTCATAATGAGCATCAATCATACAATACTGCTCCTCCTACTGTACATCAGTCATAATAAGATAGAAATATTCAGTTTTTCCTGATTAATATTGCATACAAAGTTATAGAAGACAGGCACTTCTTATACACTCTCGCCCCGCGGTGTATCTCCAAGCCCCCTGGGAAAACTTGAAATCAGACCAAATTGTATGTTTTTCCCTTTTGGCAAAACCTTTAGGATGTGCCATATCATCCACATATCAAATAATCAAAAATTAAATCTGGCCAATGATGTATGTAAAAAAACAGTGCGAGGATGTGGCTGTGGAAAGAAGAGTTGTGAATTAAACTTGAATTGTTCTAAAAACTATTTGACTGTGTAATTGGCACACGTTGGCGACAGTAGCTCAGTTGGTAGAGCCATTGGCCTTTGGGCCTGAAGGTCGTGGTTCGAGCCACCGTAAGGACTTACTTCACGACTCCCACTGAACCCAAATTTGCCTGTTATGTTTCCGCTGTAAATGCCAGATATAGGCATTGCCTCTGATTCGGCCCAATTGATTTTATATCCTGAAACTCTAGAGTAAGATTTAATTGTATCCATTAGTTGAGGGATCGAGTGATCTGGGTCTTTCAATAGAACCAAATATTATCTGCATAGAGCAGCAGCTTATGTTGTTTACCACCTCCTTCTATTCCCTTTATATCCAAATCCCCTCTTACGGCGACTGCCAGTGGCTCCAGTGAAATGTTGAACAACAAAGGGGAAAGTGGGCACCCTTGCCTTGTAGCTCGCTTTAAGGTAAAGGAAGGTGATATTAATGCCATTAGTGATGACAGAAGCCTTTGGACTTTTATATAACATTTTGATCCATGTGATGAAGGATGTTGAAAATCCAAAGTTTTGCAGAGCAGCAAATAAAAAGTCCCAGTGGACACGATCAAAGGCCTTCTCTGCGTCAAGGGAGAGGGCAACTATAGGACTATTCTTTTCACAGTTGAGACTTATTAAATGCAATAGTCGTCTCATGTTATCTGTTGAGGATCTATTTTTCATAAACTGTACTTGGTCTGTTTGTATAATATTTGCTAAAACCTTTTCCCATCAAGTTGCTAATATTTTGGTCAGGATCTTAAAGTCTACGTTTGGTAGGCTAATAGGTCCTTAATTAGAGGGATGTAACGGGTCGCTTTTTTTGGTATTACTGTAATCAAAGCCTCATCAAAAGTTGGGGGCAGACATTGTTGTGCAAAAGCCTCATTTTGCAATCCATCTAGGCCTGGTGACTTTCCATTCTTCATGCCTGCTATTGATTTACGAATTTCAAGGTCTGTCACTGGACCATCTAAGAGTTCAGCTTGCTCAGGTGACAATTTTGGTAGATCTACATGAGCGAAGAAATTGATCTGTTCTTCGTAATCAGGAGTAGAATCTGGAGTATATAATGCTTGATAATAATTTAATAACACCTGATTAATTTCTTTAGAGTCTGTGACAATTGTATCACCCTTTTTACTAGCAGGAATCACGTTTCCAGAATCCCTCTTTTTCAGTTGTTTAGCCAACAATCTCCCTGATTTTTCCCCCTCTTCATAAAAGTGGGCGCCGTATGTCGCATGGCGCCGTAAAGATGGCGCCGTGGCAAGAGCTCTGGTGTGTGTCGTCTGGTGCACACTGGGGTAGTCTTGCACAGTTTTTCCAATGTAGTTTTACTGCAAATGGCAAAGAAATTAATCTGAATCTAAAAGGACGTCCCTAATCTAAATAAGGCATATTGCACTTTATTATTATATATTTCCTGAAGTTCAAATTTGAGTTTGCAAATCTCTTGATATTTGTTATTTGAAAAAGGCTAGTTCTCTTGTGCTGTAATCATACTCTCTAGTTCCTTTCTCCTTCCTAGATCATCCTTCTTTTTCTTACAGGTGTATGCTATAATTTTAACCCTGATAAATGCTTTTGAGGCTTCCTATTCAATTGCCTTTTTAGAGGTACTACCCATATTCATTTCAAAAAAGGATTTTAAATCTTCCTCCAAAGATGAGCAACATTTCTCATTAAACATCAGGGATGCAGTCTCCATCTACCTCGCTTTTCTGAATCATTGTTTATATATATTCCTAAATCTACAGGGGCGTGGTCAGAGTAATAGCATTCATTTTACAATCCAATACTTTGGTTATATTTTTTGATATCAAGAAAATATCTATTCTCGAGTAAGATTTATGACAATGAGAGAAGAAAGTATATTCTCTTTCTGAGGGATTTGTTAATCGCCAGATATCTACCAAATGATTGTCTTCACTTAGCATATGAATACTGCTCTGTCTTTGGGGATTGATAGTCCACTAATGTTGCTTCCATCTATAAATGCATCCCAGACTTGATTAAAATCTCCTGCTAAAATAAAATCCCCTTCCATTTCACCCACTGTTTTGTTTACCGCATGGAAAAAGTTCTGATCACCTTTAGTTGGTGCGTAAATGTTACACAAAATAATATGTCTACCATTAATTTGAGCTTGTAGACAGATCATCCTGCCCTCTTTATCTTTTGCTTGTTTAACTAGAGTAAATGATATGTTTTTATGCACAAGTATAACCACCCCATTACGTTTACTTGAAAAAGAACTATGACAAACACCCATCCAAACTTTAATTTCAAGGCTTCTCTCCCTAAAATGTGACTCTTGAATAAACACAATATCTGCCTTTTTGTGTTTAAGGCATGCCATTATTCTTAACTCCTCTTTTTGGAGGAGTTCCACAACCTTTAATATTCCAACTTAAAAACTTAACATAATTCTGAGCCATTTGGAATCAGACAGAATATAAGACAAAAATGAAATAGCCCCCAGACCATGTAATATTTCTCTCTCGTGTATCGGACCATATTTAAAAACCAAGTATTTGTAAGCATGTGAATGCCAAAAGGACAGTGAAAATACAAACTTAAATTGTCCCCCTGAAGCTAGAACAGGGAGTCCTGGCCACCTGGCCGGATAAAATAACATAACAAATAAAAGCCGCATGCGGCGTCGAACGGCCCTCGCCTCACCGTGCACACCACGCTGCAGCACGCCGCTCCACACCACGCCGCTCCACACCACGCTGCAGCACGCCGCTCCACACCACGCTGCAGCACGCCGCTCCACACCACGCTGCAACACGCCGCTCCACACCACGCTGCAGCACGCCGCCCCACACCACGCTGCAGCACGCCGCCCACACCGCGCAGCACGCGCTCCACACCACTGCCCGCCACACACACCGCTCCCAGCACACGCCGCCCCACACCACGCCGCTCCACACCACGCTGCAACGCACGCGGCACCCGCACGCCACACGCCGCCCCACACACGCCGCCCCCACCACGCTGCAGCACGCCGCTCCACACCACGCTGCAGCACGCCGCCCCACACCACGCTGCAGCACGCCGCTCCACACCACGCTGCAGCACGCCGCTCCACACCACGCTGCAGCACGCCGCCCCACACCACGCTGCAGCACGCCGCTCCACACCACGCTGCAGCACGCCGCTCCACACCACGCTGCAGCACGCCGCCCCACACCACGCTGCAGCACGCCGCCCCACACCACGCGCCGCTCCACACCACGCTCGCTCCACACCACGCTGCTCCACACCACGCTGCACACGCGCTCCACACCACGCTGCAGCACGCCGCCCACACCACGCTGCCACACACGCACGCGCTCCACACCACGCTGCAGCACGCCGCTCCACACCACCACGCTGCACACGCCGCCCACACCACGCTGCAGCACGCCGCCCCACACCACGCTGCAGCACGCCGCCCCACACCACGCTGCAGCACGCCGCCCACACCACGCTGCAGCACGCCGCCCCCACACCACGCTGCCCCACCACGCACACCCGCCGCCCCACACCACGCTGCAGCACGCCGCCCCACCACGCACGCTGCACACGCCGCTCCACACCACGCTGCAGCACGCCGCTCCACACCACGCTGCACGCCGCCCCCCCACTGCACGCCGCCCACACCACGCTGCAGCACGCCGCCCACACCACGCTGCACACGCCGCTCCACACCACGCTGCACACGCACGCTCACACACCCACACGCCGCCACACCACCACGCTGCACACACGCCGCTCCACACCACGCTGCAGCACGCCGCCCCACCACGCTGCAGCACGCCGCCACACACCGCCCGCCCACACCACGCTGCAGCACGCCGCTCCACACCACGCTGCAGCACGCCGCCCCCACACCACGCCGCCCACACCACGCTGCAGCACGCCGCCCCACACCACGCTGCACACACGCGCTCCACACCACGCTGCAGCACGCCGCCCCACACCACGCCGCCCCACACCACGCTGCAGCACGCCGCCCACACCACGCTGCAGCACGCCGCCCACACCACGCTGCAGCACGCCGCTCCACACCAGCGCTGCACACACGCCGCTCCACACACCACGCGCGCTCCACACCACGCCACGCCCCACACCACGCTGCAGCACGCCGCCCACACCACGCTGCAGCACGCCGCCCACACACCACGCCGCTCCACACACCACACACGCGCTCCACACCACGCTGCACACCACGCTGCCCACACCACGCTGCAGCACGCGCTCCACACCACGCTGCAGCACGCCGCCCCACACCACGCCGCCCCACACCACGCTGCTCCACACCACGCTGCAGCACGCCGCCCCACACCACGCCGCCCCACACACGCGCCCACACCACGCTGCCACGCGCCCACACCACGCTGCAGCACGCCGCTCCACACCACGCTGCAGCACGCCGCCCCACACCACGCCGCTCCACACCACGCTGCAGCACGCCGCTCCACACACGCGCCCACACACCACGCGCCCACACCACGCTGCTCCACACCACGCTGCAGCACGCCGCCCACACACCACGCCCCACACCACGCCGCCCACACCACGCTGCAGCACGCCGCTCCACACCACGCTGCAGCACGCCGCTCCACACCACGCTGCAGCACGCCGCCCACACCACGCCGCTCCACACCACGCCGCCGCTCCACCGCTCACCACGCCGCTCACACACGCTGCTCCACACCACGCTGCAGCACGCCGCTCCACACCACGCTGCAGCACGCCGCCCCCCACCCACGCCGCTCCACACCACGCTGCAGCACGCTGCTCCACACCACGCTGCAACACGCCGCTCCACACCACGCTGCAGCACGCGCCCACACCACGCCACACGCTGCTCCACACCACGCTGCAGCACGCGCTCCACACCACGCTGCAACACGCTGCTCCACACCACGCTGCAGCACGCCTGCTCCACACCACGCTGCAGCACGCTGCCCCACACCACGCCGCTCCACACCACGCTGCAGCACGCTGCTCCACACCACGCTGCAGCACGCTGCTCCACACCACGCTGCAGCACGCGCCCCACACCACGCTGCAGCACGCCGCACCACACCACGCTGCCGCCCACACGCTGCCGCACGCGCCACACCACGCTGCAGCACGCCGCCCACACACGCTGCAGCACGCCGCCCACACCACCGCCCCACACCACGCTGCAGCACGCCGCTCCACACCACGCTGCACACGCCGCTCCACACCACGCTGCAGCACGCCGCTCCACACCACGCTGCAGCACGCCGCCCACACCACGCTGCGCCGCCACACCACGCCGCTCCACACCACGCTGCAGCACGCCGCCCCACACCACGCTCCACACACGCCTGCTCCACACCACGCTGCAGCACGCCGCTCCACACCACGCTGCACACGCCGCCCCACACACACGCCGCTCCACACCACGCTGCAACACGCCGCCCACACCACGCTGCACACACGCCGCTCCACACCACGCTGCAGCACGCCGCTCCACCACCACGCTGCACACGCCGCTCCACACCACGCTGCACACGCCGCCCCACACACCACGCCGCTCCACACCACGCTGCAGCACGCCCCCACACCACGCTGCACACACGCCGCTCCACACCACGCTGCAGCACGCCGCCCACACCACGCTGCAACACGCCGCCCCACACCACGCTGCAGCACGCCGCCCCACACCACGCTGCAGCACGCCGCCCCACCACCCACGCGCACACGCCGCCCACACCTGCAGCACGCCGCCCACACCCCGCCACGCCTCCACACCACGCTGCCACGCCTGCCCACACCACGCCGCCCCACACCACGCTGCAGCAGCAACACGCCGCCCCACACCACGCTGCTCCACACCACCCACACCACGCTGCCCACACACGCCGCCCCCACACGCACGCACGCCGCTCCACACCACGCTGCAGCACGCCGCTCCACACCACGCTGCAGCACGCCGCCCACACCACGCTGCACACCACGCCGCTCCACACCACGCTGCAGCACGCACGCGCCCACACCACGCTGCAGCACGCTGCTCCACACCACGCTGCAGCACGCCGCCCCACACGCCGCTGCTCCACACCACGCTGCAACACGCCGCTCCACACCACGCTGCAACACGCCGCTCCACACCACGCTGCAACACGCCGCCCCACACCACGCCGCTCCACACCACGCTGCAGCACGCCGCCCCACACCACGCCGCTCCACACCACGCTGCAGCACGCCGCTCCACACCACGCTGCAACACGCTGCTCCACACCACGCTGCAGCACGCCGCCCCACACCACGCTGCTCCACACCACGCTGCAACACGCCGCTCCACACCACGCTGCACACGCCGCTCCACACCACGCTGCAGCACGCCGCCCCACACCACGCCGCTCCACACCACGCTGCAGCACGCCGCTCCACACCACGCACGCTGCTCCACACCACGCTGCAGCACGCCGCCCCACACCACGCTGCTCCACACCACGCTGCTCCACACCACGCTGCAACACGCCGCTCCACACCACGCTGCAACACGCCGCCCCACACCACGCTGCAACACGCCGCTCCACACCACGCTGCAACACGCCGCTCCACACCACGCTGCAGCACGCCGCCCCACACCACGCCGCTCCACACCACGCTGCAACACGCCGCTCCACACCACGCTGCAGCACGCCGCCCCACACCACGCCGCTCCACACCACGCTGCAGCACGCCGCCCCACACCACGCCGCTCCACACCACGCTGCAACACGCCGCTCCACACCACGCTGCAGCACGCCGCCCCACACCACGCCGCTCCACACCACGCTGCAGCACGCCGCCCCACACCACGCTGCTCCACACCACGCTGCAACACGCCGCTCCACACCACGCTGCAACACGCCGCCCCACACCACGCTGCAGCACGCCGCCCCACACCACGCTGCAGCACGCTGCTCCACACCACGCTGCTCCACACCACGCTGCAGCACGCCGCCCCACACCACGCCGCTCCACACCACGCTGCAACACGCCGCTCCACACCACGCTGCAGCACGCCGCCCCACACCACGCCGCTCCACACCACGCTGCAACACGCTGCTCCACACCACGCTGCTCCACACCACGCTGCAACACGCCGCTCCACACCACGCTGCAGCACGCCGCTCCACACCACGCTGCAGCACGCCGCTCCACACCACGCCGCTCCACACCACGCTGCAACACGCTGCTCCACACCACGCTGCAGCACGCCGCCCCACACCACGCTGCTCCACACCACGCTGCAACACGCCGCTCCACACCACGCTGCAACACGCCGCTCCACACCACGCTGCAGCACGCCGCCCCACACCACGCCGCTCCACACCACGCTGCAACACGCTGCTCCACACCACGCCGCTCCACACCACGCTGCAGCACGCCGCCCCACACCACGCTGCAACACGCCGCTCCACACCACGCTGCAACACGCCGCTCCACACCACGCTGCAGCACGCTGCTCCACACCACGCTGCAGCACGCCGCTCCACACCACGCTGCAACACGCCGCCCCACACCACGCTGCAGCACGCCGCCCCACACCACGCTGCAGCACGCCGCCCCACACCACGCTGCAACACGCCGCTCCACACCACGCTGCAGCACGCCGCCCCACACCACGCTGCAGCACGCTGCTCCACACCACGCTGCAGCACGCCGCCCCACACCACGCTGCTCCACACCACGCTGCAACACGCCGCTCCACACCACGCTGCAACACGCCGCTCCACACCACGCTGCAACACGCCGCCCCACACCACGCCGCTCCACACCACGCTGCAGCACGCCGCCCCACACCACGCCGCTCCACACCACGCTGCAGCACGCCGCTCCACACCACGCTGCAACACGCTGCTCCACACCACGCTGCAGCACGCCGCCCCACACCACGCTGCTCCACACCACGCTGCAACACGCCGCTCCACACCACGCTGCAACACGCCGCTCCACACCACGCTGCAGCACGCCGCCCCACACCACGCCGCTCCACACCACGCTGCAGCACGCCGCTCCACACCACGCTGCAACACGCTGCTCCACACCACGCTGCAGCACGCCGCCCCACACCACGCTGCTCCACACCACGCTGCTCCACACCACGCTGCAACACGCCGCTCCACACCACGCTGCAACACGCCGCCCCACACCACGCTGCAACACGCCGCTCCACACCACGCTGCAACACGCCGCTCCACACCACGCTGCAGCACGCCGCCCCACACCACGCCGCTCCACACCACGCTGCAACACGCCGCTCCACACCACGCTGCAGCACGCCGCCCCACACCACGCCGCTCCACACCACGCTGCAGCACGCCGCCCCACACCACGCCGCTCCACACCACGCTGCAACACGCCGCTCCACACCACGCTGCAGCACGCCGCCCCACACCACGCCGCTCCACACCACGCTGCAGCACGCCGCCCCACACCACGCTGCTCCACACCACGCTGCAACACGCCGCTCCACACCACGCTGCAACACGCCGCCCCACACCACGCTGCAGCACGCTGCTCCACACCACGCTGCTCCACACCACGCTGCAGCACGCCGCCCCACACCACGCCGCTCCACACCACGCTGCAACACGCCGCTCCACACCACGCTGCAGCACGCCGCCCCACACCACGCCGCTCCACACCACGCTGCAACACGCTGCTCCACACCACGCTGCTCCACACCACGCTGCAACACGCCGCTCCACACCACGCTGCAGCACGCCGCTCCACACCACGCTGCAGCACGCCGCTCCACACCACGCCGCTCCACACCACGCTGCAACACGCTGCTCCACACCACGCTGCAGCACGCCGCCCCACACCACGCTGCTCCACACCACGCTGCAACACGCCGCTCCACACCACGCTGCAACACGCCGCTCCACACCACGCTGCAACACGCCGCTCCACACCACGCTGCAGCACGCCGCCCCACACCACGCCGCTCCACACCACGCTGCAGCACGCCGCCCCACACCACGCCGCTCCACACCACGCTGCAGCACGCCGCCCCACACCACGCTGCAACACGCCGCTCCACACCACGCTGCAGCACACGCCCCACACCACGCTGCAACACGCCGCTCCACACCACGCTGCAGCACGCCGCTCCACACCACGCTGCAACACGCCGCCCACACCACGCTGCAGCACGCCGCCCCACACCACGCTGCAGCACGCCGCCCCACCACCACGCTGCAGCACGCCGCCCCACACCACGCTGCTCCACACCACGCTGCAGCACGCCGCCCCACACCACGCTGCAGCACGCCGCCCCACACCACGCTGCTCCACACCACGCTGCTCCACACCACGCTGCAACACGCCGCCCCACACCACGCTGCAGCACGCCGCCCCACACCACGCTGCAGCACGCCGCTCCACACCACGCTGCAGCACGCTGCTCCACACCACGCTGCTCCACACCACGCTGCAGCACGCCGCTCCACACCACGCTGCAGCACGCCGCCCCACACCACACTGTACCACGCAGTATCGCGCAAAGGAGGTGCCGCCACCGTGTGATGATTTGTATGTGGAGCGATTTTGAGGCGAATCGGTGAAACGGCCGAGGAGGAGAAGATTTCCAACGGACATGTATGAAAATCATTGCTGTTCATCTTTCCATTTTGCAGTGAAATTCATTGGCTTCCTGTTTGTCAGAGGGCGGGGCCATAAGAACAAAAATGTCATGCATGTTCAGGGAATCAAATTAATCAGAATCAGAATCATTTTTATTGCCACGTAAGTAACAGGGGGTCACAGACTTGGAAATTGCTTTGGCTCAGTGCAACAGTCAGAAAGAGATAATAAAAATAAGAATAAAAAACACTTCTAAAGAATAAATTTAAATTTAAAATAGAGTTACAGTTACTATTTACAATATACAAGTGCACATGGTGCACACAATGTAAGGTGACAGCAGTACAGTGAAGTAAAGTGACGTATGATGGGCAGTAAAGTGACTTTATAAAGGGCGGGGGGACAGGTTAAGAAGTGTTCAAGAATCCAACAGCAGAGGGGAAGAAACTGTTCTTATGGCGGGAGGTTCTAGTCCTGATGGACCGCAGTCTCCTGCCTGAGGGGAGTGGTTGGAATAGTCCATGTGCAGGTGAGAGGGGTCGGCTGTGATACGACCAGCCCGGCCTCGAGCTCGGGCGACATACAGGTCCTGCAGCGATGGAAGTGTCAGGGATGAAGCAGACAGAGACGGACTGTGCTGCGCCAAACTCTGGAAGTTTATTTAAGTTTCTCTCAAGTTCCAGTGGTTTCCTTTGTTTCTTTCTCTCAGACAGAATGGAGTCAGTACACAGTTTATATAGTCATTGTTAAAGGCAGTACACAGTTTATATAGTCATTGTTAAAGGCAGTACACAGTTTATATAGTCATTGTTAAAGGCAGTACACAGTTTATATAGTCATTGTTAAAGGCAGTACACAGTTTATATAGTCATTGTTAAAGGCAGTACACAGTTTATATAGTCATTGTTAAAGGCAGTACACAGTTTATATAGTCATTGTTAAAGTCAGTACACAGTTTATAAAGTCAGTACACAGTTTATATAGTCATTGTCACGTCACACATGGAAAGACGTGTCACACAGAGACAGTCACATCAGAGTCAGAATAATCAGAGTCCTTGTAGAGTCCTGCACGTAGGCCATATTGCTATCTAATACTAACACTCACCCCTTTGATCACATAATCACATGTGATCACTCAATTTGATCAATCAATAAAGTGGAAAAAAAAAAACTTAAAAAAATTATTTAAAAGCAAAGAAAATGTATGCATTAAACTCATAATCATCAACATCAATATCAGTGGATTTTATCCTCTATCCTGGGAAAAAACAAAACAAAAAAAAGTAAATAAATAAACTAAAAACAAAAATAAACCAAAATAAAAACAAACCCATTGGACACAGTTGAACTCAGCAGCATCAGTTAAAACTCAGACAAAAACGAACTGAGTCTCAATTTAGAATCTTAACTTTTCTAATTTAATACTTTTATTCTAATACTAATTGTTTACACTTCACTTAATTCACTTTTTAATCTTACACTGTGTACTTTACTTTTATTATTCACTATAGTTTAAAACTATTCTAATCTATTTACAAATATGTTTGTATATTTTGCATTTTTATTGAGCCATATTCTTAAACATATATATATAATTAGGGCTGTCAAACGATTAGAATGTTTTAGTTGATTAATCGCACAGTAATGATGAGTTAACTCACGATTAATCACATTTTTAACATTCTATTTCAAATCCACTCCTATTGAAGTTTAATGAGATTTTCCAATTTAAAAAAAAAATATTATTCAGACCAAATGTTCTTAAATCTGTTTGACTTGCTCCAAACCTTCTACTTTTGGGCACAACCAACAAGAGCTGTTAATGAAAGGAACAATGTAGGTACCCCAGCTTTAATTTTGTGAGTTTGTTTGCATTTCAGCGTGTCTCCTCCTCTCCTCCATGTGTCACACAACATCAGAGAATGGCCCCTGTGCGTGTTTATATATATATATATGTATATATATGTGTGTATTATATGACCACGTTACCGCTGTCACCATCACACGCACGTGTTCGAGGCATTCTGAGTGATATTATTATAAATGGGCGGGTCATTCGGACCTGCGTTAATTATTTTTTAACGCGTTAATGAAAACGGTAATTAACGTTAATTCACGCGATAATTTTGACAGCCCTAATTTTAATCTAATAAATCTCTCTGTGGTTTACTTTCATTATCAGTGGATTATTGTCAGTGGGATTTTGTTCTAGGTCTACTCTACATTCTCAGGAATAAAACTGTGAACACAGAAAGACAAATGGTCAACATTTACACTTCTATAGTGGTCAGTGATTTATTACTTTTTATTATCTAAAGATATTATTGTCAGGCAGTTTGGGATGAATGTACTTCATTAATCAAATTAGTATTATCCTTACAAGAGCTAATCTATTTTAGCAGGTTTGGGGTCAGTTACTCCACAATGGTGTTTGATTCTCTAATCTGTGCTGACGAATCAACAGCTTTTAAACTTCTCAAAGATCAAAATATCTAAATATCTACTTTTGTGCTATACCCAAATACATTAAAATGCTTTTAAATTTTTTTGAATCTCTGTTGGTTCTAATCTATCTCATTAATCTATCTCATTAATCCATCTCATTAATCCATCTCATTAATCCATCTCATTAATCCATCTCATTAATCCATCTCATTAATCTATCTCATTAATCTATCTCATTAATCTATCTCATTAATCTATCTCATTAATCTATCTCATTAATCTATCTCATTAATCTAAGATACATTAGTCGAGGCTGCACTCATGAACTTTTTGCATTGTCAACATTCACAGATGTTTGAAACAAGTGAATTTGGCAAGTATCTAATAAAACTGTAATTAACTTGATTTACTTTTGAAGTAAATGTTTGTGAAATGGTCCTTTTACCGTTCAAATATTAGCACGGACTACAAATAATCTCTATTTTATGGTTGATGCTTTTATCTATTTCTATTTTTACTCTATCGTGACTCTAAAGCTCGGTTGCAGCTTGAGCAAAGGCATATTTCTAGTTTGTGACTTCTGCCACTTTTAATATCTCTAAAATTATTCTGATTCTAATATTTTAGCTGCTCTTTCAGAGATAACATTGTATAGTTATGATTTTAACTCTTATGTGGAAATGTGTTTATGAAAAACAAAGGAAGGAAAATTCTACTTTTTTACTACTATTTAACATCTAATAAAACGCTACAATACTCATACTTTATCATTTTAAAACATTTTAACAGTTGCTCAGTCTCCCAGACTAAAAAGTCAAAGTTTTTGTCTGTCAGATGTCTGAATACTTTACATGTGTTGCATTTGGTCACAGTTGTGGTTCTGGTTGTAGCCAGTGGGGGCGGTTCACGGCTCAAAAGAGGCCAAAATGACGTGCGCTGACATGCTGCAATACCACCCCGGGCCTGTGGGGGTGGACCCGGAAGAAGAATTAGCCAATGCTAATATATAGCATTGGCAGACCTCTCAAAAACGTCTTTACAGGATGGACCAAAGTTGTCTCTTGGCCCAAAGCTCCGTTCCACATGTGTGTCAATGCTGAGGGGGGTGGATTTTTTTGGTCCACTCTAATTTACTTGCTGTGAATCTTTGAAGTCTCTCGTTCAAATGAATGGAGCTGCGCCGGCTGACGCATGCACAGATGTGTTTTTTCACCATTTTCTTGTGGGCGGGACCACTCGCGGCCATTTTGGATTGCTCCAGTAGAGCACATTTTTTGGCCCATTATAGGCGTGACTCTGTCCGTTTATATATACAGTCTATGGTTGTAGCAATAGCATCGGCAATCAGGCCCGTCGCAAGGGGCGTGCGAGGCCCTGTGTGAACTTAAAACGCGAGGCCCTGACACCTTTTTCCCAGATCTCGGGGAAGTTTTCCCTGTTATAATCTTTGACATGAATTCAGCACCGCCTCGCGCTGTGTGTGAAGAGATCAGCACGCGCACAGCCGAGTGTCTTTGCTCCAATGCAGCGTTACACACACAGACACAGACACAGACACACACAGACACAGACACAGACACAGACACAGACACAGACACAGACACACACAGACACAGACACAGACACAGACACAGACACACACAGACACAGACACAGACACAGACACAGACACAGACACACACAGACACAGACACACACAGACACACACAGACACACACACACAGAGACACAGACACAGACACAGAGACACAGACACAGACACAGAGACACAGACACAGACACAGACACAGAGACACAGACACAGAGACACAGACACAGAGACAGACACAGAGACACAGACACAGAGACACAGACACAGAGACAGAGACACACACAGACACAGAGACACAGAGACACAGACACACACACAGAGACACAGACACACACACAGAGACACAGACACACACACAGAGACACAGACACACACACACAGACACACACAGAGTCACAGAGACACAGACACACACACACAGACACACACAGAGTCACAGAGACACAGACACACACACACAGACACACACAGAGTCACAGAGACACACACACACACAGAGACACACACACAGTCACAGAGTCACAGAGTCACAGAGTCACACACACACACACACACACACACACACACACACACACACACACACACACACACACAGTTTTGTAAAATAAACTTTTACAAGAACAAATCAGACCACAACATTCTGCGTTCATCATATACAAAAATCATGTTTGCATACTCGTTGGACAGAGCCCTGTGAGTCTATATCTGACCGTTTGGGCTGAGAGATAGTTCTTGGTTTCACTTTTCTGTCTGAAAAACCTGATCCAAATATGGAACATGTGAAAACTATGAACTCACTGTATTCAGAGTGAGGCGCTCATTATAGATTGTTTAAATAGATTGTACATGCAGTTACATATAAATAAAGATTACTTACTTACTTACATACTCACATTGTTTGAAGTAACAGTTGTAATCTGTCTGACCTAGCCTGGTTGTACCACACCATAGTACAAATTACATTTCGGACTAAGGTGGAGGAGGTGCTCACTTGAGCTCTGTTAACAGGTGGGAGGGGTTAACTCCTTTTACAGATGGAAACGATTGGATCTGAGTTTACCGTGACGTATTTAATGTAACCAAGTGAGTTGTTAGCATTTAGCATTTAGCCTAGCCATCTCCTTTGCTACTAACGGAGCCCGTGGGGCGTAGCGCCACAATCTTTGCCAGCAATGACTTTTGCTATATATTACTCTTGCTCCGGCTTCAATTTCTTGATAGCACCAGACCTGAATACTTTACTATCGCATTCTTCGCCATTGCCAAACTACAACCTGCCCTTTTAATCAACTCAATTTTGTCAGAGCCGCCTCCTGTCTCTGGGCAGCCAGCAGGAGCAAGGTCACGCGTGTTAGTCAAACTAAAAAGTCACCGCTTGCAATAGAATAGAAAGAATAGATCTTTATTGTCTGTTCAAATTGAGCAGAGATATTGTCTTTTTAACACGGCCGATTCATGTCATTCATAAAAACACACATTAATTACCATTAAATCACATCAAGAAAATACATTCATATTTTTTTACAGTGCTACGGTTGTTTAGAGCATTGACTGCATGAGGGACAAATGATCTCCTTGTAGATGTTTTTTCGGGCCAGCGGGGTTCTGTATCTCATTCCTGATGGCAGCAGAGAGAAGGAGCCAAAAAGCGGGTGTGAGGCATCCTCAGTGTATGAGAGTGCCTTCCTCAGCACTGATTGGCTGTACCAGCTCACAGAGCAGAGTTTGTGGTGTTTGGGTGATTTTGCTGGGCTGCTTTAATACACTTTTGAGTTTTGGCTGTGTTTGAGAGTGCGAAAATTGAACCAGGTGGAGATATTGTTACTGTGAGAATGGATTCAATGAGTGTGGTATACACAGTTGATAAAATGCCTTTGCTAACATTAAAAGAAGATCTGTTTCCTGATGAGATGGAGGCGTTGCTGTGGACTTTTTTAAAAACAGAGTCTGCATGTGCCAAGGGACCTAGCGTGCGATCGCTGTCTATTTTGCCCAAGGTATTTAAAACTGTTCCAACCTGCTCCACCTGCTGGCGTGATGACTAGGGTGGAAAATAAGATGTGAATTGGTTAGAGTTTTAAAACTCAATAATATATTACTTTTACAGTAATCCTAATTGCTCTTTCTTTTAGGACGAAGTCTAGATCAAATAATCACTTTTAATATAGATTCTAATTTAAATGTTTGATAAACGGGATTTTTGTAACTAAAAATGGAAATACAATGAAAAAATTCTCACGAACTGTTATGAAATATATCAGAGATACAATAATGGACTCAAAATAAATAATGCAGCAGATTAAAAAGAAAAGCTATAGCTTTTTGTACTAATCCTTTGGATTGAGATAAATATACTATTCAAAATTCTTTTTACTACATGGTGTTGAAACGTTTAACTGTGTCATAACACAATGTTCAAATTGCAAATTTTAGCAAATTTAAGGAATAACAACTATAAAAAGCCAAAATCCTAACCGCACGTAGGCTCCCCTTTAAATCAGAGAGCAGCGCAGCAGGGCGGGGGGGGTTCCCGTCACACGACGCGACACACACAGGCAGATACAGAAGAAGACTATCAAGATTACTTTTGTAAGCAATATAAAACTGATGTTGTTCTTAACTTTTGTATCCAAGTGTAGAAAATGGCCACTTTCCACACTTGTTGCAAAAGGCATCTTAGTGTTTAACGATTTCCATCTTTTTATACTTTTAATTTTTACACCATGGTTTCACTAAGATACCTTGCTCCAGGACTCAAACCCTGAACTGTGTTTGTCGCAAGGGCCTTAAACCCTGAGAACTGCTCCAAGGGACATAACATGATGACTGCTCCAAGGGACATAAACCATGAGATGCTCCAAGGGGCATAACCCTGAGACTGCTCCAAGGGACTTAAGACTTCTGGACGGTTTGATTTATTTAGAAATACAGTTTTAATCCATTTTATATTTAGAAGAGAACTACTAAAGGTTTCAAAATCAGTTGTTGTTTTTTTGTGTTCTGATACCCCCAATCGAAATAACCCATAGCAACGCCTTAGAACGAAAAATTCACAAGCCCTTGGTGACGTACCGGATACGGGTACGGTTTCAAGGCTGTAAGTTGTTTTCAATTTGGTATTCTGTTCTTTTTTCGCGGAGTATTCAGATGGACAAGGCGTGTACAGCGTGTCTAAATAACTATTAGAATGTAACTTTCGTTGTCATGAGATAGTCCCAGTGGTTTGTGTCGATGACTGCCTATCCAGACACTTGGGTTCATCCAGCTCGGACATTTTTTCACACTCAAAACGGCAATTTATGTGTCGATGAGCAATTGACAACTGTAGGAGGGCGTATGTGTTGGGCATCAGTGGAGAGGTGAGTGAAAAGGCAGTCTGTGGCATAGATCCTGGTTTTCATGCATGGGCGTAACACGCTTTGACGTCACACACAGGTTAGAGCATAGACAACTTAAATTCATGAAACAACTCGTTCTTTTTATAAAATATAGGATTTTTTTTCCGGAATCTCTTTAATTTGACATTGTCATGCGAATTTTGATATCCACTATTTTTTTTTTTAAAACCCGTCTAGGTCTTTAAAAACCTGAGACTGCTCCAAGGGGACTTAAACCCTGAGACTGCTCAAAGGGACTTTATACTGCTCAAGGACATAAAACCCTGAGACTGCTCCAAGGGACATAACCCCAGAGATGCCCAGGGACTCTTAAACCTGAGGACTACTTCTTTTCAATACAATTTAGAGAGTTTGACAACCCCAAAAAAACAGACCAAAATTTAGCTATATAATGCTGGTAAGTAAGTAAAGTAAGTAAGTTTTTATTTATATACCGCCTTTTCACTGCAGATCTGAGTCTCAAAGCGGTTTACAATTGTTAATTTTGGGCATTTGTCTCTCACTCCACACAGAGATGGGAGCGGGGCCAGTACAGGAGGCGCATGCCAGAACTATTGGACATATTTTTAGTGGTAGGGGAAACCGGAGCACCCGGAGGAAACCTACGCAGACACGGGGAGAACATGCAAACTCCACTCAGAAAGGCCCTGGTCCGAATCTAGCTGTAATAGTTTGCAACATTCAAAAGTCTCCTGTTCGCTCGTGAAGGGCAGATGAAGCCCCGTAACAACGAGGCTTTGACTGTCTCATACATAGACATAAAAAGAGTAGACGCCGCATGTACCGCTACCGTCTATCGGCGCTGACGAGCCGTGGGGCCGCCATCTTGGACCGGTCACCTGCTCCTCTCGGTGCCATCTGTTTAGCAGGTGCAGTGACGCGTCAGCACATTTAAAAGGGGCCATATTTCACTTTTTTCTTCATTTTTCACAGTCCATCCTTTGCACATGTGAGATAATAACTTGGGTGATACACAACACTCAAAACTCTAATTATTGCAATTTCATGCATAGAGATGATGTCACCTCATGTGAAACGCTTGGATCTGTGCTCCTCTGCCTGTGAGCCCGACTCCCTATGTCCTCGATCCAGAATCAGACCCTGATTATTTAGTTCACAGTGACGTACAGAGTTAGCTTCATTGTACTCACATAGGCTACTGTTAGCATCTTTTATGTTGGAATAACATGTTTCCAGATCAGCTTTGAGTAGGTCCCGTTTCAAGGAAACTGTAGTTCTGGAACAGTCTTTGGTGGTGACACGTCACTCACAAAGAGACATCTGCGAGTTTTGTAGCGGATTTCGGACTCGCGGATACGAGGCAGATCCTTGTGAACAAAGTCTTCAGAAACAAATACTCTCGTCACATATTTACACCCACAACACATTTTATCCAAGTCACATGAAGCTAACACAAACAAGCACAGAGGCTTTTTTACAGTCTATGGACCACACGCTGGACTCTGAGAGGCTGCAGCTGACCATAGACAGCGCTGATTTGCTGGTTCAGTCTCTCCCCGCTGTCAATCACCTCTTGGAGGCGGGCTTTTGACGTTACAGATTAGGGCTTTGACTTCAAAATTCGATATTCAAATATCAAAAAAAAAAAAGTTTTTATATATATATTTATTATTCGAACGAATATTAGGCAGCCCTTAAAATTCTTAATGTATTTAATGCCTGTAAATAAAATGGTTAGCTCCCAAAGGGGTCGCTGTGACGTGGCTAGGCGGATACCAGCTAAGCTAGCTAGTTCAAAAACTCTCTCAAACTACATAAAAACTGAACAAAGAATTCTGAGCATCAGCGGTGAGTGACCCATTTATACCGAACCTAAATCCATAATCAGATCCTCTTCAAATGTGTCCTAAAATGTTCGTTTCATGTTAATGATTTCGCGCTAGAGGAAGTAGCCGCAGGTTAGCCTCTCTGCACAGACCATGGATCTATAACACAGACAGGCTCCTGCTGGCTCCTGCTGAATAATATTAGGAGCTGTTTAATAAATTATAATTAAATATTCAAATATATTTGAATATTTAAATTACTAAACAAACGAATTTTGAATATGATTTTTGTACAAAAGTCAAAGACCTATTACAGATTGGTGCAGTCACGATTTGAATTCACTCATTTCTGTTTTTCTCGAGGGAATCAATGAAAAAAACTACTCTGGGCATGAAGGCCAAACAGCTGTAATCATGTTTAAACAAGAGAAAAGTCAGAAAGTGTAATATGGGCCCTTTAAAGCTCAGAACCGGGTCAGAACATCCGGAATGCTCTTGTTGCACATTCTGCCACGTTCTAAATGCTGTCACAGTGAAGAAAGTTAAAATCAGGCTCAAGACACGCCTTTTTATTTATTAATTATTGCATTTTCCATATTCTATTTTTTTGGATACATTTTAGTTAAGTTTTATTGTTGTTATGACTATTATTAATATGTATCGTGACCTTTTAGTCTCAAATTTACATGTTTTACTTGTTATGGTGTTAGTATTAGATAGCAATATGGCCTACGTGCAGGACTGTACAAGGACTCTACAAGGACTCCATGTTATGACTATGATGTGACTGTCTCTTTGTGACACGTATGTCTTTCGATGTGTGACGTGACAATGACTATATAAACTGTGTACTGCCTTTATTCTGTCTGAGAGAAAGAAACAGAGTAAACCAGTGGAACTTGAGAGAAACTTAAACTTCCAGAGTTTGGCACACCACGATCCGTCTCTGTCTGCTAAATCCTGACAGATTTGGTGGAGAATGTGCGGCTCGGTTTGTGCCATTCTCTGGATTGTTTTGAGGGAGTTTTCTCTGTTTCTTTTTTTCGGCGTGTGGGAGCAACAGCACGTTATCTGGAAGGGGAGAAATCCCAGCGGACGCTGAAAGGGCTCGCTTTTGGATGGGCTTGCTCTTGCTCCCTCACTTTCTCTGTTTTGTGTTTAAATTGAATTTTTCGACGCGGAAAAGATGTTGGTCGACCTCTCGAACAGTCCGGACAAAGAAAATAAGGTAAGCAGACACCTTTTTTAATATGTAAAGTCTGCATAATTGGATACTAGCTAAATTTTGAGCTGTCCTAGAGGTCTGTCCAAATCTCTCTAAATCAAATTTTCTTTGTTTTGTCTTTGTCACGTCTTTGTCATGTCTTATGTTGTAGAAAACAGGTTAGCTGTGTGGGTAACCAGTCCCTATAGGAAAAAAGGAACCCCTGACGTATCGGGGTCCCTGTCCTTTGAAGTAGTCAGGACAGAGAGAAAAAGGAACCCCTGACGTATCGGGGTCCCTGTCCTTTGAAGTAGCCGGGGCAGAGAATAGAGAATAGAAAATAGTTAGTGAAACCATGGTGTAAAATTAAAAGTAATTATAAAAAGGGAAACGTTAAACACTAGTGCCTTTTGTTACAAGTGTTGAAAGTTATCACTTCTAGACTTGGATGACAAAAGTTTAAAGAACAACATCAGTTATATTCGCTTAACAAAGTAATCTTGAAAGTTATTCTTCTTTCTGTTTTTGCATTTTTGCTAAAACACTACTTTCTGCCTGTGTGTGTGCACTATCTTGCTGCCGTTGTCAGGGAAACGGCCCCCTCCTTCGCTGCTCTGGCTCTGAATCAGAGCAAAGCTACTGCTTTTAGGATTTCTGGCTTTTCATAGTTGTTATTCCGTTAAATTTGCGAAATTTGCCATTGAACATTGTGTTAGACACAGTTAAACGTTTTTAAACACCATTAGGGAATAGAAGTTTTGAATTAGTATGTTTTTGAAATCCAAATATTAGTGCTAAAGCTTTGCTTTTCTTTTTAAAGCTGCTGCTTATTTCTTAACTTTTTGTGAGTTGTGTTTGTTTTTATTTTTTTATTTTAGTTACAAAAGCCGTTTTTCAAACATTTAAATTAGAATCTGTGTTAAAAGTGATTATTGATTATAGACTTCGTCTAAAAAGAAAGAGGGAATTAGCATTAGCTGTAAAAGTATTATATTATTAAGTTAAACTCTACCCAATTCACATGCAAGCGGTGATGTTTTTGTTTTGACTACACGCGTGACCTTGCTGCTGCCCAGAGACAGGAGGAGGCAGCTCCGACGCACAATTGAGTTTTATTGAACCAAATCCAGTTTAGCTGGAGCTAAATCTTTTGTTTGATTTCAAGTTTTGTTTTAAACGTTTTTACAAATTAATGTTCATTTTTATAGAGATTTTTCATAATTTCATTTCATGGCGTCTTTCAAGAAACCCAAGAATGCATAGATAATTAAACACACAGTACAAAAGTACATAATACATATTTTAAAGTTTAAAAAGGTTTTTTTAGATTTGAGTCTTGTTTTTTTTATTAAGAGAGTTTCTGGTCTTAAAAGTTTCACATTAGTAAGATAAAAAGTCATCTTTATGTACATAGCGCATGTTGAAAAACCCAGAGCGCTCCAAAATTGTTTTGACTTCAGAAAGAAAAACAATCTCATTCGCATACTGATATCTATTGTTTTTAAATTGGCCGTCTCAAGGATTGTTTTTCAGACTCTGCCTCACTGTACGAGAGGTCACTGCTGGACACTGGACAGCGCAACGCCCACCCAGCCACAGGTCACAGAGCTAAGAGCAAAGGGGAACAATGCCACCTCTACGCCCCTCCCCCCACTACAGAAGTAAGTGGGAGTGAGACCGGGGCCATGAAAGTGAAGGTTTCTGGAGGCAGTGATGGGTGGAGCGTCAGGTAGAGACCTAGAGGCAGTTGAAAGTGTGTCCACGTGGTTACATCACCACAGTGTGACCTTTGACACGGGTGGTTCGAGGAGTCTGGAGACACAACCCCAAAATTCACACCCTACATACACTCACACACACACACATACACTCACACATTCACATTTACATATAGATACATGAAAAAGCAGAACATGAGAAAAAAAGCATTTTAAAAGTTTACTCCAATGTAAACAAATATTTTTAATTGTCTATCACTTGAATCAGTATTTTTTGAGACCAGAAATGTTCATTTGAATTCTATATTGTCATGGACTTAATTGACGTCTGTCCTGACACTTTTGATTTGTTGATTTTGTACTGTGTGAAGTAATTACATTGATGAGGATTAGATCTGATAAAAATACAAATTAGAGAAGTAAACTGCGCTTGCTTTTGTCTGAGGGACATTAGCAACAGCATGAATAGAAATTGTGTTACATTAGAATCAAAGTGACTAACCATAGAAAGTAACTATTGCATAACAAGCTGTGTACAGGAACTGTGACACTGCACCATTGACCAGGAGTGCATCGCAAATGACCTGATGTGCTTCAAGTGAAAAGACTGTATCTGGAGATCCTGATGTGCATCTGGAGAGACCAGAACCATGGCTTGGACCCTACTGATGTCCAAGATGACATCTCTCTATGACCTGACCTGATGACGACTGAGACTCACCCTCAGGGGACCCTGAGGACCTGAGGACCTGAGGACCGGAGGACCTGAGAGAAAAACTGGGGAGTGATGTTTATATTTTTGAAATCATACATTGATGAGTGCTAAATGAGAGAGATACTCATGATTCTTTCTTTTGTTTTTGTTTGTCCCTAGCTTCTGGACATCTGATGATCTATTGGACACAGACATTTGCAGAACAAGAACCAGCCAATGAAAAATCATCTATTGCCGATGCTATTGCTACAACCAGAACCTGTGACCAAATGCAATATACATGTTAAGTATTCAGACATCTGACAGACAAAAAACTTTGACTTTTTAGTCTGGGAGACTGAGCAACAGTTAAAATGTTTTAAAATGATAAAGTATGAGTATTGTAGCGTTTTAATAGATGTTAAATAGTAGTAAAAAAGTAGAATTTGACTTCCTTTGTTTTTCATAAACACATTTCCACGTAAGAGTTAAAATAGTACCCTACAATAGTTATCCTTTTGATAGATCAGCTATAATATTAGAATCAGAGTATTTTAGAGATATTAAAAGTGACAGAAGTCACAAATTAGAAATATGCCTTGACTCAAGCTGCAACCGAGCTTTGGAGTCAAAAAATAGTGTAGCCTAGATTAAAGCCTAGATCAATGAGATAGATTACATTTAAAAGCATTTTGAAGTATTTGTGTATTGCACAAAAACACAATAGTAGATATTTAGATATTGAGAAGTTTCCAGCGCAAACACCATTGTAGAAGAATAACTGACCCCAACCCCAAACCTGCTAAAATAGATTAGCTCTTGTAAGGATAGTTCCAATTTGATTAATGATTTACATTCATCCCAAACTGTCTGAGAGGAGGAAGTGACAGCACTTCCTGGTTCAACAAATGTATTTGGAAAACTGACCGCCATAATAATGTTAATATTAACCATTTGTCTTTCTGTGTTCACAGTTTTATTCCTGAGAATGAGAATAGACATGGAGCAAAATCCCACTAACACAATGCCACTGATAATGAGAGTATAATACAGTACAGAGAGATTTATTAGTTTAAGAATATGGCTCAATAGAAGCAAATATGCAAACATATTTGTAAATAGATTAGAATAGTTTTAAACTATAGTAAATAGAGAGTAAAGTACACAGTCTAAGATTAGAAAGTGAAAATAATAAAGTGAAATAAGTGAAGTGTAAACAATTAGCATTAGAATAAAAGTATAGAGTAATAAAAGTGAAATTAGCTTCTAAATTGAGACTCAGCTCGTTTTTTGTCTGTGTTTTGACTGAATCTGCTGAGTTCTTGTGTGTCCAATAGTGTTTGTTTGTTTTTACTTTTTATTTACTTTATTTTTGGTTTTGTTTTTTCCCAGGATAGAGGATAAAATCCACTGATTGGATGATTATGAGTTTAATGCATACATTTTCTTTGTTTTTAATAATTTTTAAAAGTTTTTTTTTAGATTTTTTTTTCTTTTTCCACTTTATTGATTGATCGATTTGAGTGATCACATGTGATTATGTGATCAAAGGGGAGGGTGTTAGTATTAGATAGCAATATGGCCTACGTGCAGGACTGTACAAGGACTCTACAAGGACTCCATGTTATGACTATGATGTGACTGTCTCTTTGTGACACGTATGTCTTTCGATGTGTGACGTGACAATGACTATATAAACTGTGTACTGCCTTTATTCTGTCTGAGAGAAAGAAACAAAGTAAACCAGTGGAACTTGAAATAAACTTAAATAAACTTCCAGAGTTTGGCACACCACGATCCGTCTCTGTCTGCTAAATCCTGACAATAGTATTGTTTTCAGTATCCCCAGTGTTTCCTCTGCAGGAACCCTCTGCACTGGGAGCATTGGGCCTCATTCACCAATAACTTTGAAAGAAACTTCTTACATTTCTTCTCAAGTCGTTCTTAAGTAGATTTTGAAGAAGACCCTACGTGGGATTCATCAACGCGCTCGTAAGCCGCTGAATTGTTCCCAGTTGTTCTCTTAGCTTGATGAATGCCATTTCCTCGTAAGTAGAATTTGTATTTACCCAAGAGAAATTCTGGTTACGAGAAAATTTCATGAATGCCACAATCTTCGTAAAATCCTCGTAAGTAGGATTTACGCACACATTTGTTCGTAAGAACCGTTCGTGAATGAGGCCCATTGTTTTTAACCAAACTTTTTAGCACTTTGTGTTGCACCTTCTGTATGAAAAGCGCTTTATAAATAAAATGTCATTGACGTATTGTGTGTGTGTCATGCTGTACCAACTACAGCGATGTACAAACACATGCTCAGCGCCTGCTCTCAGATCAGATCAGATCCAGCCTCGTCCAATATACAGTGCCTTGCGAAAGTATGAACCTTTCAACATTTTGCCACATTTCAGGCTTCAAACATAAAGATAACATTTTAATTTTTTGTCAATAATCAACAACAAGTGGGACACAATCAGTGGAACGAAATGTATTGGATAATTTAAACTTTAACAAATAAAAAACTGAAAAGTGGGGAGTGCAATATTATTCGGTCCCCTTGCTCTAATACCTTGTAGCGCCACCTTTTGCTGCAATTACAGCTGCAAGTCGCGTGGGGTATGTCTTTATCAGTTTTGCACATCGAGAGACTGGAATTCTTTCCCATTCTTCCTTGCAAAACAGCTCGAGCTCAGTGAGGTTGGATGGAGAGCGTTTGTGAACAGCAGTGTTCAGCTCTTTCCACAGATTCTCGATTGGATTCAGGTCTGGACTTTGACTTGGCCATTCTAACACCTGGATACGTCTATTTGTGAACCATTCCATTGTAGATTTGGCTTTATGTTTTGGATCATTGTCCTGTTGGAAGATAAATCTCCGTCCCAGTCTCAGGTCTTTTGCAGACTCCAACAGGTTTTCTTCCAGAATGGTCCTGTATTCTGCTCCATCCATCTTCCCATCAATTTTAGCCATCTTCCCTGTCCCTGCTGAAGAAAAGCAGGCCCAAAGCATGATGCTGCCACCACCATGTTTGACAGTGGGGATGGTGTGTTCAGGGTGATGAGCTGTGTTGCTTTTACGCCAAACATATCGTTTTGCATTGTGGCCAAAAAGTTCGATTTTGGTTTCATCTGACCAGAGCACCTTCTTCCACATGTTTGGTGTGTCTCCCAGGTGGCTTGTGGCAAACTTTAAACGAGACTTTTTATGGATATCTTTGAGAAATTGCTTTCTTCTTGCCACTCTTCCATAAAGGCCAGATTTGTGCAGTGCACGACTGATTGTTGTCCTATGGACAGACTCTCCCACCTCAGCTGTAGTTATCTGCAGTTCATCCAGAGTGATCATGGGCCTCTTGGCTGCATCTCTGATCAGTCTCCTCCTTGTTTGAGATGAAAGTTTGGAGGGACGGCCGGGTCTTGGTAGATTTGCAGTGGTCTGATACTCCTTCCATTTCAATATAATTGCTTGCACAGTGCTCCTTGAGATGTTTAAAGCTTGGGAAATCTTTCCAAATCCAAATCCGGCTTTAAACTTCTCCACAACAGTATCTCGGACCTGCCTGGTGTGTTCCTTTGTCTTCATGGTTCTCTCTGCGCTTTAAACAGAACCCTGAGACTATCAAAGAGCAGGTGCATTTATACGGAGACTTGATTACACACAGGTGCATTCTATTTATCATCATCAGTCATTTAGGACAACATTGGATCATTCAAAGATCCTCACTGAACTTCTGGAGTGAGTTTGCTGCACTGAAAGTAAAGGGGCCGAATAATATTGCACGCCCCACTTTTCAGTTTTTTATTTGTTAAAAAAGTTTAAATTATCCAACACATTTCGTTCCACTTCACGATTGTGTCCCACTTGTTGTTGAGTCATGACAAAAAATTAAAATTTTAATCTTTTTCTTTGAAGCCCGAAATGTGGCGAAATGTTGAAAGGTTACTTTTGCAAGGCACTGTAGCGCGTCAGAGGGGAGTGTGGGTGGGGGAGGTGGAGGGGAAGACCACCATAGACTGAAAAGAGAGGGAGGCAGACATGTAGAAGGGGGGGGGGGGGACTGTAACTGGTGTTCTGGGTTATGAGTCTGAGTTAGATAGAGTCCAGTGTCGGCCTTGAGTAGCCCATGGAAGAGGTTGTCCTCTTCCTGCTCTCCTCGAGGTCAGACGTGTCTCTCCTGCTCTGCTTGCCCTGACTGTCTTTTTTCCTAGACTTCTGCCTGTATACAACTTGAAAAAATGATGGAATTAATCAACTGGTCCCTCAACGCAATTGATACTATTTTTTCATCACGTAAAGGCGGTTCTGGAGATGCCGTTTGCCCGGATGGTACGGCGGCTGCTGGGTACGTTTTTGACAACTGGCAAAAGTGGCACCCCGTCTGTCTGTCGGGACTGTCCATCGAGGACATTGAGGATATATACATTTTTGGATTTATGGTAGCAGGGTTCCTCCTGATTGGATTTGGAGTTGGCTTGATCTACCGCAAAGTTGGAGGGCTGTCCACTCAGAAGATTTACGAGCGGCTGTCCGCGGAAAACAAGGAGAGTTTCCGCGAGTTGGTCAGAGTCGTGGTCGAGGGCACAGTGGGGACACAACGGGGTGTGAGTCGGATCGAACATTCCCTTAACGACCTGGGAGTGAGATCTTTGGATGGACTTAAACGCGTGGAAGGATTGATTGAAGGACTTGGGCCTCACGGTGGAACCTCGTACTGACGTGGTCAACTCCGGATAACGGTGAACGGAGGGTCCAGTTCCAGTATAATTTGGACATATTGGCTTTAGTTTACACTGCCTTTCATTGATCAGCTAAACGTGCTTATTCAAATTTCCCACAAGGCATGTGTTGTTTTGTCTCCAATGTTTGCAGGCACCTGCGCTATCTTTGTCCTTCACATTCCACCACCACACACGGCCACTCAAGGCTGACACTGGACTCTTATCTATCTCAGACTCACAACTCAGAACACCAGTTACAAGTGCCTTCAAAATAAGAGCTTCTGTTTAGAAAGGGAGTAAGAGCAATATAATATAATATTATCTAACAACCCCACTCGCTGTGGGGGTGTTAGAATACACATTTTCTTTGTAAAACCTTTTAGCTTTTGTCAAAAGATCAGCTATGATTTTATCAGTAGGACAACATTCCAAAACCACCTTCCCTGTGGCTACAACACCTATGATGAAATGATCTTTCACATCACATCGCACTGACCTCCCACCTGATGAAGACCATGGAGCGGCTCATCCTCACCCATCTCCGCTCCGTGGTCAGCCCCACCCTGGACCCGCTGCAGTTCGCCTACAGACCCAACATCGGAGTAGAGGACGCCGTCATCTACTTCCTGCAGTGGACGCTCTCCCACCTGGAGCCCGCCGGGAGCGCTGTGAGGGTCATGTTCTTCGACTTCTCCAGCGCTTTCAACACCATCAGGCCGGTACTGCTGCGGGGGAAGATGGAGGACGCGGGAGTGGACAGTAGCCTCACTGCATGGACCATCGACTACCTCTCAGACCGACCACAGTACGTGCGGCTGTGGGTCTGAGGTGGTAGTCTGCAGCACTGGGGCCCCTCAGGGCACTGTCCTCTCAACGTTTCTCTTCACCATCTACACTTCAGACTTCACATACGACACACACAGCTGTCACCTGCAGAAGTTCTCCGACGACTCCGCCATCGTGGGCTGTGTGTCTGAGGGGAACCAACTGGAATATCGGTCGGTTATCAAGGACTTTGTCGACTAGTGTGAGTGCAACCACTTGTGCTTGAACACCAGTAAGACCAAGGAGATGATCGACTTCAGGAGAAAACCACTTTTCCACACGCTGCTGAACATCATTTTTTATGACTCTGTGGTAGCCTCTGCCATATACTACACTGCCGTGTGCTGGGCCTCGGGCAGCACAGAGCCAGACAGAAACAGACTAAAACAAGTTGGTCAGGAGGGCCAGCTCCACTCTGGGCTGCTCCCTGGACTCTGTGGAGCAGGTGTGGGACAGGAGGATGCTAGTCAAAGCCACCTCCATCATGAACAACACCTCCCACTGCACAGGACTGTAGAGGAGCTGAGGAGCTCCTTCAGTGGAAGACTGAGGCACCCTCAGTGTAAGAAGGAGCGCTACCGCAGGGCCTTTATCCCCACTGCTGTCAGACTGTACAATAAGTCACTTTAAATAGTCACTGTTTGAAAACCTGCACTACTATTGACACTGTTTCCAATTGACACTTTTGTCGTACATAATTATCCTGCATGTAACATGTTTGCACATTTCCTCCTTTTGCACAATCTGAGTGTTCTATCCATGCCAAATGTGACATGTACATTTCTCCTCTGTGAGATAAATAAAGCACATCTTATCTTATCTTATCTTATCTTATGTGCTCGCATCTTTGTCTGTTAACAGGATTCTTTGTGAGTGTTATTGTTCCTTAGTTGTCTTCGAACACTTTTGTTTTAACATATTTGTAACTGTCTAAATCTTGAAGTAGCTGTAAAGACACTCCTGTACAGCTGAAGCTAAAGAGATATGCTCGACATGTAGAAAGGGCTACTGTCGGTTGTTTTTGTGTTTTCCATGAAATGAGTGAACTCTCTTTCACATAGACTGGCACAATATCCTGATGTGCTACGTCTGTCTGTCTCGTTTGAGCCCAACTTGCCTCACAGTAAACTTTTAGACCAAGTTTTTCTGTGGTGTTCTTTTTGAAGTATAGTCTTTGTTCAGTAGTACCTTTGAGATCCCTGAACACATGTTTCACTGTATTCCAGTGTTCCACAGTTGGTTCACTAAAGTGTTGAGAAAGTTTACTGACAACATAAGTGACGTCAGGTCTGGTGCAAGTGGATCAGTAAATTATACTTCCCACTGCCTCTCTGTGTTGTCGGGGCTGTTTTAACATTTTAACATTGTCTGTATAATCAAGTTTAGGTTCAAAAGGAGTTTCTCTCATTTTGCATTTCAAACCTTTCTAAAATCTTTTTCACATATCTCTCTTGTGACATCTTGACTTGTCCATTAGTTTGTTCAAAATCCATTCCTAAGAAATGTTTCAATATTCCTAATTATTATATGACTTGGACCGTACGTGCGCTCTTTTGATATCTTTCTTCGGACCGTTACCATGACAATCTGTCCGCAGCGCGTATCACACAAAACCAAGTCGGACATGAACATACTTCACAAATTGGTAAAGACACAGACGAGAGTCATATAATAAAACATTTATTAACCTCGCTTGCTCGGTCTGTACAGAGAAATATCAGACCTTGGCCTTTTTGCACAGACCTCGCCACGGCTCGGTCTGTACATTAAGGCTGCGGTCTGATATTTCTCCATAAAGACCTCGCGCTCGGTTAATAAGCCGTTAATCTTTCATTTTGAACCTCTGAGTCAAAGACGACGAGTTTCTCATGAAGAATCTCATTATTAAGGCTGTTGGTGCAGTGGAGAGGTCGGTTCTTTCCAAAAAATTGTGAAAATCCTCTTGTGCAGCTTTAAGCCAGAAATCTATTTGTGTGTCTGTGATAATGATTAATTTAATAAAATGTAAAGTACAACATTGAACTGTGGAGGAATGGATGAAAAGATGATGACTGTAAAACACGACTGAGGCAGACTCTACACATCTGCCAAACATGACACACAACAACACTACACACAGTTCATATACTCACTGTTCCTTCTGTATCGTCACATTCAGGGTCATGTTCCTCCACTGTCGCTGTGAAGACTTTGATCCAGGGACATGTTCCTTTTGCTGTTGGACATTTATAAATACATGTTTATTTAGTTGCAGAGAATATGAAGGAGTTTGCTCTTTTGGCCGCGTCAGTGTGGTCTTTCTCAGGGCCCACAGGGATTCCTGCGGCAGGAGCCTTCTGAGGTCTCTCCAACCGCTACAACAGCGCTGGCCTGGAGAAGGCCCTCTGTCAGTGGCTCCACAGGTGAGGCTCCTTCTGTTGGACACACTACATCACCATCTAAAGCACAGAACAGTTCACGTTCAAAGTTCACATTTTTAATTCTGAACTAGTTCAAAGTTCAGTTCATTTTGCTTTTTTCGTGAGATACTTAAATAAATATTTGTTTTACACTACGAGATATATATATATATATATATATATATATATATATCTCACGTGACGTCACGATGCCTCGAACTCGCGGGGCATCCGCCATACTGGAGGACAAGCAAACGCTGTATGATAGTGGCGTGCACCCGGGACCGCATAAACATGTTCAAAATGTTTGCCGTTTTTGGCTGCAGCAAAAGGAGAGACAGGGAAAATAAGTTGTGTTACCGACTGCCAGCCGTCCTTACTTCACACGGCTCAAAAACAGAAGAAATCTCAAAGAAACGAGAGAGAAATGGCACAACCATACGCAACAACAAAAAACTAATAGCCCCCAGAGCGCCCGAATATGCTCGGATCATTTCATTTCTGCTAAGTAAAATCAATTTGATGGCGGATTTAGTGTTATTCCGAAACAAACAGAAGTTTAAGGATAAAACATATCTGTCAGACTGCAACGTGGGGTTGCTCCATAGACTGTAGCTTAGCTTGTAGCATAGCTGTTATATATTTGGTCTCACACAGGACCTCACCCGGTTCACAGGGTATCTGACTTACCGAAGGCCAGCAGACATGTGAACGACTGAGCCGTGCTCCAGGGTGCCCCGTACTAGTATTTATTAATAAAATATACGGCTCCTCACAGTAGATGCAGAAAGCTCCATTGATTTGAATGTAATCTCATTATTTCCACTGCAGTGTAGCCACACATAGATCCATGGTGTAACAATAAACCCATTAAATGTTAATCGGAGAATACATTATACATATACATTCTTAATACACGTGCACAGAGGTTTTCAGAATTTTCTGTTCACGTTTTCATGAAAAAACACTGTTTTAATGCGACAATATGCGACCGCGGTAAACCTGGATGTAACGATAAACATTAATAATACATTTTAGGATGCATTTCCAGAGGATCTGATTCATGAATTTAGGTTGAGTATATATTTGGGTCACTAACTGCTGAAGTTTCAAATTCTCTGTTCAGTTTTCATGTAGTTCGAGAGAGTTCTAGTTTTGAACGTCCAGTTATAGATAGCTAGCAGGGCTGTTACTCGCCGGTTGTCCTCCAGTATGGCTGCCGTGGCTGCTAGTCACGTGACCGTAGGATCCCTCTATATAATCTCCTGTACACCTACAGGAGGAGAGCCTTTTGACTACAAAACAGACAAGATTTACATGGTTTTCAATGGGAGCAAAACGGAGTTGTCCCATCTCTGCTCATAAACTACAAACAGTAATGCGCTGCAGTGCGTGTGTCTATACTTTATGTCAAATGTAAACGGTGTAAACTTTGTCGCTAACTCACCCTGTGTTTTCATCACGACTCGGGCACATGTGAAAAGCACCAGCTCACAGTGTCGCACCGCAAACATAGACTGTATATACCGCAACCATAGACTGTATATACCGCAACCATAGACTGTATATATTAACGGACAGAGTAACGCCTATCTCCGCCGTTCATAGGAGTTGGCCATGAAAAGTGCTTTCATGGAGCAATCCAAGATGGCCGCGAGTGGTCCCGCCCACAAGAAAATTGTGAAAAAACGCATCTGCGCATGCGTCAGCCGGCGCAGCTCCATTCATTTGAACGAGAGACTTCAAAAATTCCCCGCGAGTAAACTAGAGTGGACCAAAAAAATCCACCCCCCTCAGCATTGACACACATGTGGAACGGAGCTTTGGGCCAAGAGCCAACTTTTGGTCCATCCTGTAAAGAAGTTTTTGAGAGGTCTGCTAACGCTATATGTCAGCATTGGCTAATTCTACTTCTGGGTCCACCCCCATCGGCCCGGAGTGGTATTGCAAGCATGTCAGCGCACGTCATTTTGGCCACTTTTGAGCTGGGACCCTCCCCCACTGACCGCAACACGAGTCGGGGTGCGTTCACAGACGGTGGAAACCATAGGAATTTTTTGATTTTGGCGGAAAAAGTGCGAGAATACAGGAGGGAGGAACTTTCTCTTGTTGCGTTTCAAAAGAGAAAACAGATTCCAACGTTCATAGTGATGTCTGCCGTTCATGACACATAAAATGAACTAATTCACGTTCAAGTTCTTTTTTTAAAAAATTGTTGCGTTCAGTTTAACGTTCACGAAAAAATGAGCGTGTTCAATGAACGCGTTCTTTTGAACTCGTTCGTGCACAATTCACATTGGAGAGACCCATGAGGAAAATGCCGTTAGACTTAGATTTAAGCATGTTTATTGATTGAGCATGTTTGGCGCCCTAGGCCCGGGAGGGATGCTGTTGAGCACGGCGCTTGCTCGCGTGCATAATCCCCCCCGGGGCCTAGGCACTGGTGGCGGCAGAGGCAGTAGGCAAGAACGCTTTGGTGAGAAAAGGAGGAGGTGGGGCGGCGGAGGCTTGCAGACTTCAGAAGGCCGGGAAGTGGGAGTCTCCGGCTTTTAACTTGCTGTCCTGGTGGTTATTGGTTGGCTGGATGTGGGCGTTGCTGGTCTGATGAGCCGAGGAAGAGCAGCCTGTAGATCTGGGAAAGCAGCAGCCGGGTCTACCACAGTGAACTTTCGCGAAAGCTCCATTTCACATTGGAGAGACCCATGAGGAAAATGCCGTTAGACTTAGATTTCCATCCATCCATCCATCTTCTACCCTTTAATCCATTTCTGGGTCAGGGGGGTGGCAGTCAGAGATGCCACCCAAGTCTCATAGCACCAGCCCCTCACTGACCCTCTGCAGGTGGTGAGTCCACAGGAGGACGGCTGCTCTCTGAGTGTGGGCATAGCCTTGATCTTTCAGCTGGGGCTTTGGGCAAAGTGGGGTTAAGTGTCTTGCCCAAGGACACAACGACAGCAGTCATCAGTGGGAGTCGATGGAGAAGGTGCAGAGGTGGGAATTGAACCCACGACCATCTGGCCTTAAGGCCAATGCTCTACCAACTGAGCTACTGTCCAACTGAGCTACTGTAGACTTAGATTTAAGCATGTTTATTGATTGAGCATGTTTGGCGCCCTAGGCCCGGGAGGGATGCTGTTGAGCACGGCGCTTGCTCGCGTGCATAATCCCCAAAAAGCGGGCCTGCGATTGGGATAGCAGGACATACTGCGCGGGCCTGAGAGCATGAGTGAGAGGCTTCTCGCCCCGTCGCTCAGCCAGGCTGCGTCCGCTGGGGCCCGTGTTTGTTTAGGCAGAGCGAGCTGAGAATATGAGCGGGCTCATATTCAGCAAGACGCTGAAGCAGAGGAATCTTTGGGCGAGCTGAAAATATGAGATGCATGCTCATATTCGCCAGACGCTGAAGCAGAGGAATCTGAGCGAGCTGAGAACATGCGCGCACGCGCATGTTCAGCCAGACGCTGCAGCCGGGCAATCTTTAAGCGAGCTGAGAATACGAGCGCATGCTCGTATTCAGCCAGACGCTGAAGCAGGGGAATCTTTGAGCGAGCTGAGAACATGCGCGCACGCGCATGTTCAGCCAGATGCTGCAACAGGGGAAATCTTTGAGCGTTTGAGGAAAGTGCGTGCCGCCACCAGAATCTTATTGCTTACTTGCTTTGCAGGGAGCTTACGAGGAAGCCGGTAGACGTTGTGCTGCCATGATAGCGGTCGCATCTGGCCTGATGTAGGTGGAGAAAGCCGAAGAGGACCAGCGCCCCAGCTGTTGCAGAGAGGTGTGGGGGAGCCCCAGCGAGGTCGCGCGCGTGGCGGCGCCTATCCTGAAGGAGTGGGCTGTATAGAGCTGGGGAGACAAATTGCAGAGGAGCAGTAGGGATCTTAGCTGAGCTCTGAACCAGGTTGCTGTTATGGGAAGGTTGTCTGGAGCGGGAATTAGAGGTCCGTTAAAATCTTTTTGCGGCGGAGGCGAGTGTAACGCATCATGGACCTGTAGGGGCAGAGAGATGTGTCGGAGCGAGCTGTTATTGTGTTGCAGGCGCCTTTGATCTTTAAATGTTTGAGATGAAGGTTGAAATGGTCAGGGGACATTATGTTGGGTGAGAAGAGCGACCTTTGTTTAATGCTTCCACTACGTCGAGATTATCACGCATGACAGAGATCCTCTTTCTCTGCCACGTGTGATTCCACGCGCGCAGGCCACGACCACTGGGAATGTCTCGTGTAGGGCAGAAGAGATGCTCCGGTGGAAAGTAGCGGCCACGGCCAGGCAAACCAATGGTCCTGGAAGAATCCCCCAAAACCCACGGAAGGGGCAGCGTCCGTGTAGAAGCGGAGACCTGTAGGGGCAGAGAGACATACCGAAGAGGGCCATTGATGTTGCAGGCGCCCTTACGCTTAGAATCTTAGGTTGGAGATTAGATAATCAGGACAGTAGGATAGGTTGGGAAAAGCCGTATCTCGGACCGCATTAAAGGTTGAGTGAGCAGTAGTGAAACGCTTATGCAGAGAAGCCATAGAAGGCGAGCAGGAAGATGCTGCGAGGAGGGCAGACATGTACTTGGAAGATGAGCCGGAATTCAGTGCCGCTCAGAGCTGCTGCAGGATGGGCAGCAGGATGGGGAGCCTGCAATCAGAAGAGTGAAGAATACAGGTATGGATGCCTTTGATTAAGAGTCCGATTGACAGCTCAGCGCAGCTACTCGGCCAGCTGCATCTGATAGAATCAGAAGATTAAGCAGGGAGATGAAGCATGACCGCCGAAGCGACCCTGGGAGCATAGGTGCCAGCGCAGCGCGGCATACTCAGCCGGGCTGCATCCATTAGAAGCAGGGTAAGCTTCTGAGAGAGTGGGTTGCAGCAGTAGCGGTAGCAGCAGCGGCAGCAGCAGTAACCTCAGATAATAACAGCAATAATCCTGTATCAAGCCGCGGCAGCAGCAGTAGCAGCAGCAGCAGCATCCTTAGAAAATAACAGTAATAAATCCTGTATCAAAGCCACAGCAGTAGAATGTTGTTGTAGCTGTTCAGTGTTTCAGTAAAAGAGATGCAAGTGAAGAGGTGTCAAAGTAAAGAAGCAGCAGCAGCACGGCAGCAGTAGCAGTATGAAGCAGCAGCAGCAGTATGAAGCAGCAGCAGTAGCAGCAGTAGCAGTATGAAGCAGCAGCAGCGGTTGCAGCATCCGTAGATAATAACAGCAATAATCCTGTATCAAAGCCACAGCAGTAGAATATTGTTGTAGCTGTTTAGTGATTCAGTAAAAGAGATGCGAAGTGAAGAGGTGTCAAAGTAAAGAAGCAGCAGCAGCACGGCAGCAGTAGCAGTATGAAGCAGCAGCGGCAGCAATAGCAGCAGTAGCGGTAGCAGTATGAAGCAGCGGAAGCAGCATTAGCAGGAGCAGTAGCACCACAATGCGATTCATACGAACAAACAGACGTGTCACGCCAGCGTGCGCCGCTTGTCTCCGTGAGCCAGGTTACATACGTGTCTGAAAGAGCCGAGCCGTAGAGACAGGTGCAGCCTGGGAGCCCGCGGAGCGGCAGCGGTAGGAACAGCAGCAGCGGCACATGTAGTAGTAGGAGCAGCAGGAGCAGGCAGCAGGGACAGCCAGCAGCAGGAGCGGCAGCAGGAGCAGGCAGCAGCAGGAGCGGCAGCAGGAGCAGGCAGCAGCAGGAGCGGCAGCAGCGGGAACAGGCAGCAGCGGGATCAGGCATCAGTAGGAACGGCAGCAGGGACCGCAGCAGCGGCGGTCAGAGAACCACGCCCACGGTTGTTTAACAGCCTGAGGAAATAAATTAACCCGAATCCGAAACATTCCCATGCGAATAACAGATGTCCCCTGGAGCCATCTTGCTGCTTTGGTTATGGCAGATACGCATGAACGATCACTTTTCCATGCGTTCATTAGCTCCAACTCCACTTCAAACCCATTGCAGATTCACATTGGGCCCTTTTTCTTTCTGCTGCACTTTCAAAATGCAACAACTGCAGTTTAGTTACCTAATTTAATACTAGTGACCTAGCTATTTAAATGCATGGCCCCTCCTTCCTCCCGCAGATAGACGAATTTAAATACATTCATTTAACAATAGTGACCTGCGAGTAATGAGATTAATGCTGTAAAGATGGCGCCGTGGCAAGAGCTCTGGTGTGTGCCGTCTGGAGCACGATGGGGTAGTCTTTGCACATTTTTCCAACGTGGTTTTACTGCAAGTGGCAGAACATGAATCTGAATTAATGCACATTGCTCCTCTTATATCCCTCAGACAATAGAGATTGATGCCATTTAACATGCATTGCCCCTCAGTTAGCTCAAACACGTGTGAAAAGCGGAGCCTGCAGACCAAGCACGGGGCAAAAACTGACGCCTGCAGTCAAGTGCGCAGGGCAAAAACCAGCCGCTTGCAGCCCAAACTCCGGGATTAATCCGTCCGCGGTCAGCACACTCACTGTACTCACATGCCAGGAGACTTGGGAAAAGCAACGGGACAACGCGGCACCGCCAATCGGAGGCAGGGACACGCACGGCACCGCCAGACCGTCTGCGCGCGGCAGCAGACCACGAGGAACAAGCAGCACAGGAACCCGCGGAGGGGCCCCGCGGAGCAGCCCGCAGAGGAGGAGAGCAGTGGAGACACGCGAACCACAGCAGGTGCAGGGACGCGGAGGAGGAGCAGACCACAAGCAGCCAGACTGAGGACAGCCGGGCCACGCGCACGAGCAACACGTGAGCAGAAGCGACCCCTCCAGAACAACGCATGCATTTGCGAACAGGTGCGTTAGCGACATGCACCTTGCAGACTTCAGAAGTTTGCAAACTTCAGAAGGCCGGGAAGTGGGCGTCTCCGGCTTTTAACTTGGTGTCTTGGTGGTTATTGGTGGATTAGATGTGGGCGTTTTGCTGGTGTAATGAGTAGAGGATGAGCAGGCTTGTAGATCTGGCAGCAGTGGCCGGGTCTACCACAGTGAACTTTCGCGAAGAGCTCCATATCCATGACTAGATCATATACGGAATCTGGACGGAAGCGGAAGTAAATATTACAAATTACCTATTCATGCCTAAACTTAACCAGCCATTCCCATAAAATAACCCCAACCCACCCTTAACCCTAACCTTAACCATCTTAATCAGACGCCTAAAACTTAACCAGTCACCACTTAAAGAGGTTCTCACCCCCGCTCCTCGAGGCTTACGTCACTCACATTTCCTGTTCAAATCTCCCTCCAAATGGGCGTAGCCTGGAGGACCAAAGGGGACAGGCGGGGGGGTGAATGTTGGGCGGGTCTAAGCTGTGATTGACACTTGACATCAGCATTGGCCGTGTCAATGATGGAGAGTGAACACAGCGACGCCAGCTCCACAGCTTCTGTGCGGTCTTGGGAGGTGGAGGACTTCTCTCCACCGTCCTCACCGGAGGTTGAGAGAGAGGAGTTTGAAAGAGAGGAGGCAGACAGCGGTCCTCAGCCCTATCAATTTGAGCCCTATCACCGGAGGAGCCGATGCTGCGGAGGCAGCGGAGGCAACAGACCGCCACAGAATGGGGCCTGTTTCTGAATGGTATATATAGATTCGAGTGGAATAAAAAGTATGAAATGCTTGTCACATGTCTTGAAGAGCAATCATGTAGGGATCCGGACCCCGAAATGCTAATCTGTCTGAACTGAACCTTTTGACAAGAGTTATGTAGCCAACACATTCCCATACAACCCCTTATGTTGCGTTGCTTTGCTAGACATTTTCGTCTGTACATTTTATTTATGAACCCAGACCAAGATAAACTATATGTTTTGGGGTAATATAGTTATATTATAAACTCTGCCACAATAGGTGCACCTGCGGCCACTGCACCTCCCTTTCCCCAAGGGAAATGTGTGCTGCATGGAAACCCCAAAGGTATTTTGAATAGAAATTATACCCCAATGTGCACATAAGAGACAGTAATTTAACACACGCTCAAACATCTTGGCTACAATACAGTCTTGGCTCTGACTTATTAATGTCATAGGTAATGCTCCGATGTCAGCAGGTGGGTCATGCCACCTGCATAATCCAGCACCCTGGATTTGAGCCAGTGGCTTTACATCCGTATGTGCTCCAAGCAGTACATGCAACTTACATGCAGCTGTTTGGAGACATGCCTGAGACCATAATCAACAGGTTAGTTTAGTATGATAATGTGTGAGCTCATTATTCAAAAACAAAATCCACTTTCCATCTTTCTTTCAGCTGTTATAGATTTCTTGCCTACAGGAATTTTGTCCGGTGGTGCTGGGGATACTTAGGGCAGCATATCCGTGTAGTCATCCCCTCCTGTGCTGTGAGCAGAATAAGATGCAAATTCCCAGAAGACGGAGAATACACTGGATTCCTCCCACCACTGCAATTTGTGTAGTTGAATAACGTATTGTTTTATTGTATAGTTTTTCATTTTATTTAAATTATGTTCTTCAGATAAAATTTCCTGAATATAATTGCAGTAGTTAGTTATTGGTCCATTATAACACCTTTCTTGGTATCAATTTGAAATCATAATTGTATGCTGCACTCAATATCCAAGCGGGCAACTTTTGGAAGATGTGCTGCACCCCTAACAATAATAGTGTTTCTTGTTGCAGTGTAAGCAGTCAGGGAATGTAGTTACTACAGTGACAGCTTTGAGGTGCAAATGATCATAAAGAAAAAAAGTAATTTAATAAATAATACTTAACAGAATAAAAATCCTTTATCTAAAATGGATAAAACACTTGCAAAGGAAGCATAAAGTAGAACTTACATAAAATAAAATAAAAAGTCATTGACTGTCCATTGTCCTGTTTGTCTGATCCTTCAAAATAGACACAAAGACATTATATATGAAGCAGGGTTGGTCTTGGCTCTCACAGTGTAGTCTCCATGCTTGAATTTTAGATAGATGACGATTTGCCTTTTTTAATCATAATTGAAGACACAACCTGCACCCTGAAATTAAACAACAAAATGATGAGTATACAGTATGTATCTATAAAATAACTCAAGTGAATATTAGTATTATTTACCTGGCCAGCTTTCCTTGGAATAAGGCTGCAGAATGTCCCAATATGCAAAGTCAGGTATTGCGGTCTTATTTTAATTACAGCTTTCAAAAAATGTGGTGTAAAAACAATTGGTCATGAGTCTCTCACATGCTGCTGTGCCTACATGGAATCATACAGAATTACAAAGAATAATTCATTGATATGGCGAGTGTAAATATATTTATATAAATTAGATATAGGGATAAAAACTTGTAATTACATACTTGATTTTGGCCACACTCTTGCATCCACCACCAAAGGCCTGTGAAGACAGCAAGGGAACAGGTTTTTTCCTTAGCGTGGACATTCTGAATGTAATGGCCCACAGATGTCCACTTGGCCACAGCCTCGTCATCACCTGAGGACTTTGATGGCGATCAGTAGATGGTTCATATCAATGGTTTACAACACCTTCCTTGCACCTCGTCAGTTCCTCAGTTCACCTTCTCTTGCCCAGCTCCAGAAATATTTCCGATCATTGGGACAACTAACAAAAAATAAATATTATTTTTTAACATGACATATACAATTACATCACAAGACTTTGTTTAAAGGTTAGCACAGTAGTTTAGCACTATAATCTAAGTCATGTATTTGCCATACAACATGATCAAAGTCCCCACTTTCTTAAAATCTGATTGCAGTACAGGTGCATTGGTCACCTTATGTCTTATTGAAGAATCTGGACCTGTGCCTGCTCACAGCTTCCTGTTTGTCTGGCTTCTCATATTATGCACAGAGTGGTTCAGGCACAGGGACCTTTTCAGAGTGCTCTTGATACAGGAGAGGATCCACCACCACATTTTCAAAGAGTTGAGCCATCAGCTTGTCAATATACAGTAGACTGTAAAAAAAAAGAAATACAATTTGTCCTCACTGACTTTTACGAGTTGAACTCATGGTGTACATGTGACACACATGAGGTAGGTTTCGTCTTCAAGGCTCTCACAGTGTAGTCTCCTTTTTTGTACTTTGGGTATAAAATTGCATACCTAAGCACACCCTCTAAGGTTGTAGCCTGAGACCTGTTAGCATTTTCATTGTAATGCAAGGCAGCAACTTGCAACCTGAGAACAAAATATATATATTTACATATATATACACAGAACATAAAATAATGTAATACTTTCTGTAGGTATTACCGAGCCAACATTCCTTTGAAGGAGAAGCCCACGCTTTTTGGGGAGAATCTAATGATAAGACTGTGGAAGGCCTCCAGGGTTGATGTGTGGTACACAGGACTAATCTTTTCCACATCCTTCACAAAACGCGGGGCTAATAGGATGTCCGTCAGTCTCTCACACGCTGCTGTACCTAGAGTAAAGCATTTTATAGAATTACATTTGACCTTGAATCTATGTAATAGACATAAAGCACAGTCATACAAATACTGATAACAAATGCTATACTTACTTGGGTTGAGCCACACCCTTGACCCTTCCCCAACCAGAGGCCCGTGTAGGCACTGAGGGAACAGGGCTTTGTCATGAATGTGGACATTCTGCATGTGGTTGGCCACAGATGTCCACTTGGCGACAGCCTCTTGTCCCGAGGTGGAGGTGGAAGCCGACCAGTACAGGTGGTTTACCACACTTTTCCTCCACAGACCCACATCTTGCATTCCTTTTTTCTTTCCCAGCTCATCCACTTTCTTCCCAATTCCTAGGTATTACAATATATATTTACTAAATGCACAATAACCATGACATAACACAGGAATCCCAAATGCATACCCTTTCCCATGTGCCATGGGTCAAAGTAGTGACGAATCTTCGGTCTTTCCTCCCGTAAAAACGTTTGCACCCCAGTGTGTCGGTCCGTCACAATGGCCTCCACATTGACACCCCACTCCTCCAGCATGGTCGGACTCCGCACAAGACCCTCCTTCTCCATGCGCACACTGTTTCCAACCTCATTGCTCTATTCATAAAAAAACAAAAAATTAATTAAAAACAAAAGTACAAATAAATAATTATGTCACTAAGCAAAGACTTAGCACAAATAAAATATTCATGTTTTTATTTGGTTTGTTACTCCTTAGATTCATCATTGTGTAACTCCCATACTTGGCTGAATGTCCTACACAAATGCAAGTTGTACATTAGCTGACTTGTATTAATACTTCCAAAAAAAGTTGATGAAATGTATTTACCAGGTGAATCAGCCCGCATGTCCCCACCCAGTGTTACGGAGCCGCTTTCAAGAGCCTCCCTGATGAGGTCATCTTGCTCCAGCTTCCACTGCCAGTTAATCGTAGGGATGAGCAGCTTTGCCTGATGCCTGTAGAAGCATTGCTCAGACAGTCCCTGAATATTGAAGGCCCCCAAGAACTGTAACATGAAAAGATCTGTTATCACCTGATATAACATTGAAATGTTTTTTAAACAATAACACCATTCCTCTGTTTTAGTAGTACCTTTGAAATCTGACTAAATGATGAGCCGGTGAACAGCACAGCAGCACAGAGCTGTAGGTTCCCAGCCGGGATGTTGTTCACCATTGGTTGACTGGACCACTCATTGGTGTACTCACAGCGAGGACATCGCTGAGTGACCCGAAGCAGTGTACCAATAGTGATCGTGTCCACAGTACAACACCCAGTGCAGACAGGGCATCGCCTGAACAGCTCCAGCAGGTGGTCCTCATGGACGATATATTTTTTGTCCTTGTGTGGAGGGACTTCACCAGGAAGGCTATATACAAGAAAGAGGCATATATAATCCCTCAACAATTGACGCAGTATGTATATGTATTTGTGTATATATTAACATACATACACATATATCTATTACAAAGCTAGATTTCTTTTATACCTTGAGCAGTTCACAGTGCTAACACTGTCATCGATGTGGAAGCTGGGGTCAGACGCTGGCACCTCACACCTTTTCCTTTTTAAAGGTGTAGAGGCTGCTCTAGGACTGTCAGGAAGAGGGATTTCCATCAGGTCCCCAGTGCCACAACTGACACTTGTGTATGCACTTCGGGCTTGAATAGCTTTATAAAAGAAAAAAGACAAAATAACCATAAGTGGTGAAATGAGGTTATGATCATTTAAATTTTACATAACTTGAGTCTGGCCACATCAAAAAATAGACATAAAATGACTGAGCGGTTTGAACAACAATCAATAAGAGATATTACCTTTGCTTCGTCTGCTCGGCTTCACATTGGCCTGGACACTAGCATGCCGTCCAATGACTGGATCAGTCTGGCAACCAATTTCTCTAGTCACTGGCTGAACACAAAATAATAAATAACATTTATAAAATGTTGACTATGGTAGAAGGATAATGTGTTACATTTCTTTAGTGCATTTCATTGTTGTCTAATTATGATGAGTGAATATAAGCACAGATGAAGATCCCAGCACCTGAGCACACAATAACCACACAGTCCACCTGGAGTGGTCAGCCCTCTCACGCGCCACACGAGTGCAGAGCGCACACATATTCAGTTTAGCTTCACAGTAATGATAACTTTGTGTTTGCTTTATAGCTTAGCTTGTAGATGCACTCACGTTTCACGCAGCTGTTGTCCAATATAAAAGCTGACCAATAGGTGCTGACTGAAGTTTTAGCCACTGCTTATAAGTAAAGTCAGTAAAAATCCAGTTCTTTGCCAACACCGTGTAGCTCTCGATTTATCGGTCAATCTTTGTTCCCTCCCTCACCTATGGTCATGAGCTTTGGGTAATGACTGAAAGCTGGGACAATGTCTCCCAGCTAGCATGAGAATACCTTGGGGTTCCCCTGGACGAGCTGGATGAAGTTTTTGTGGATAAGCAAGTCTAGGCGTCTCTGCTTAGACTGCTGCCCCCGCGACCCGGCAACGGATAAAGCGGAAGAAACTGGATGGATGGATGGGTAGAAATTTAAATGTAAAAAAAAGAGGTGTACCCCTTGCAGCTCAATAGCTTCCAGGTCATGTGAGCTATTGACTCCAAATTAGTCAGGATCATAATCCTCCACTAGCTGTAGGAGGTACACCTCTTCTTTGATCATTTAAATGTTTTAAGTATTTTTAATACATTTTTAAAATACCAGCGTAAATGTCTCCGTGTGTTTACCGTACTGTCTGTAGTACGGGTGCACTTAAATGTTGCGGCCAATGTCTGTCGGATATCCAACATCAAACTAACTTCACCGCGGTCAGTAATACACCATTTCTGTCTTGGATGAATAAACTACTTACATGTGCTGGAACTAAAGCTGATTTCGAGTCAATTTAGATTATTTAAAAATAAGATCTACCTATGAAAGAAGCTCATGTTTTCTTGCTTTTAACTTGCTTTTTTTTCTCAATTCAAGTGATTTTTGGCTGAAACAATTTAAAGTGGCAGTCACATCTTTGTTGCTCTTTTAATCTCTCTATAATCAAAAGAAAAATAAATGTATTTAATTACTTTGGATAAATCGCATGTCTGAAATTAGAATAATCATTCATTTTGCTCTGAATTATTCTGCAGGATTTGTCAACGAGCTGTTCACCGAGGAACAAAGACGTAATCGATGAGGGTCACTTCCGCCATAAAAGAAAGGTATTTAGTATTTTAATTTTGTTTAACTTTTATTTAACCAGGAAAATACCCATTGAGATCGAGATCTCTTTTTCAAGGGAGTCCTGGCCAAGAGGTCTGTAGCACACGTCAAGGGCACTTTACAGAACAATAAAAACAATACAATAATACAGCAAAATACAAACAGTGAAATTACAAACATTTACATCATCCAAAAAAACTAAAGGCAACAATGTGACAAGTTAAAGTTTAAAAGCATGAGCACTTGGCAATGGTTGAGAGTTGTTTTTTAAATACAAGTGAACGAAATGTGTTTATTGAAAACAATTTGGACCACTTCAGTTCTGACTGCAGACTGTTCCATGCAGCGGGAGCAGAATAACTAAATGCCTGCTTTCCCAGCTCCGACACGTGGAAAATTCAGAAGGTAAAAATCATTTGAACGTAAACTGTACAGGCTCTTGTTTCTCTGAAGGAGGGAGCACAGACAGACAGGAACCAAACCAAGAAGAGCTTTGTACACCAACAGCATCCAGTGCGTGTACCTCCTCACTGCCAGTGAAGGCCACTGGGCTTTAGCATAAAGTTCACAGTGATGTGTGAGGCGACTACATCCTGTCACGTACCTCAAAGCACTGTGATACACAGCGTTTAGCGACTGCAGACACTGAGCTCATGCAGACATATAAATAACATCACCATAGTCAATTAAAGGAGCTATACCCGTTTCTGCAAGGTTTGAATGTTTAGCACCGCCCCCCAACTCGCTCAATGGCTTCTCATTTCCCCTACGCTCTCGCTCTCATAACACAGAGCCATCCACCTCAATTTGCGATCTGACATGTATGCTAACATTAGCATTAGCACAACTTCTTGTAAGCTCAACAACAATCACTGATGAAATGGTACAAAAGCAACGCACTGCTAACACAATATATAGGTAAAAGAATACTGCTAGTTTCGCATCCGAATTTATTCATTAAAACATTAGAATATATTTGAATATTTAATTATAATTTATTATACAGCTCCTCACAGCAGCAGTAGAACACTCCATTGACTTGAATGTCATTCTACCCATAATTTTTTCTTGATAACAGAACTCTCAAATCAATGATGGCCGCTGCCCTTTGACAATGCAATCTCTGTTTGTAATTCAGGTGTGTAAAATACTAACATTACTCTGCAAGTACAACGAGAGAAGCTCGCAGAGCTAGCCGAGCTATATACCAACTAGCTTACATATCTATCAATCAACACCATTAAATGTTAATCGGACAATACAGTATACATATACATCCTTAACACGCATGCACGGCATGACAGAAAGCGATTGCGAAAAACCCGGAAGTAACCATTAACATGTAGTTCCAGGGAGCTAGCTAGCTTAGCTGTTACCTGCCTAGCACATCCCGGTGGAACCTTTGGGAGCGAACTATTTTATTTGCAGTTATTGAATACATTTCGAAATTGTAAGGGCTGTGTTGGGTTTGGGTTTTGCTCTGCCTCCCCCCTCCCTTTCTGTTGTTTTAAAGGCATGTGTGAGACCGGGGGCGTGGCTGGCTCAGCAGCAGGTGTGTGTGGGCTCACACACCTGTTCCTCATAATCACCCTGGCTTCAAGTACCTGGTTGGAACTTCACATCGCTGCCAGGCGGGTGTTTTGAAGTTGGCGCGGGGGGAAGTCCACAGCGTTCGTCAGTCTCGTCGGTTTGCGTCATGGACATAGACTGTATTTGATTTTCGTTTACTGTCTGTGGGCATTTTTTCAGTCTCAAGCCCGTGCTTGGTTGCAGTGTGCACTTTCCCATTGTTAAGGCTCTGTATATGATTTGTATGTTGGATTGGTTTAGTTTGTTGAAGGTTAGTGTGCGGTGGGTGTAGGGTAGGGGTGCACTAGCCGTTGTCGCTGCAGCTTGTTGCTAGCGTCGGCGTATGGGGGGAGGACGTCGGAAAAGGAATAGACCAGGGATTGACAGTGGAGACGAGTGTAACGAGGAAGCGAGGAAAATGTCTCGTCTGGAGGATCAAAATAGTGAATTCAAGATTATCGTTAAATTCAAGGACAAAAGTGATAGGGCCGTTAATCCACTTAAGCTGTCCGAAGACATTCGAGACAAATTGGGAGGAGTTTTAAATGTAAAAATGTTAATGAACGGAAACTTCCTGATTATGTGTAAAACTGAGAACCAGCGGGCAAAAGCTCTGAAGGTGAAATCCTTTGTAAACCGCCCTGTGGAGAGTTTTGTTCCAGACCAAGGAGGCAGTGTTAAAGGGGTCATTTATGTGAGCCCTGAGATTTCAGAAAGCTCTATTGTGCAAAATGTTAAAGGGGCTGAGGTGGAGTCTGCAAGGAGGTTTAGGAGCATAGGTGCAGCTGTTCTGCTCACCTTCAAAGAGGATACTCTCCCTGACCGAGTCATGCTGGGATACATGAGCTATCCAGTCAAGCAGTACATTAGACCCCCTCTCCGCTGTTACAAGTGCCAACGTTTTGGCCATGTGGCGGCAGTATGTAGAGGGGCTGAAAGATGTGGTAAATGTGGAGGAAACCATGCGTTTACTGAATGTGAGAGTGACCAGGCTAAGTGCTGCAACTGTGGGGGCAACCACACCTCTTCATCCAGAGAGTGTAGTTTCCATCAGCGAGCTGTAGTAGTAGAGAAAGTTAGAGCAGAGGGTAAATTGTCGTATGCTGAAGCACTTAAAAAGGTTGGGGAGGGTAGATCACCCAGAGGTGCAGTCCATGCTGCTCCTGCACGTAAAGTGGCAATTGTTACTGTGTCTCAACCAATGCTATCCTTCATGGTGGATATTCTCTGGGCTGCAAAGAAGTGTGCGAGAAGGTCAGATTTGATTAAAGTAGTGACTGGGGCAGCAGAGAGATTTCTTGACGGGGACAGAGTAGTGCCTGAGGATCTTTTTTACTTTATGAAACAGAGAATGGAAGGAGCTAAGGAGGGAAGGGATAGATCTCAAAGTGCACAAGCAAGTGCAGATGTCATAGTTGCTGAGGATGGAAGTATTGAGGTTAATGATGGAGGTTTTGACACCAGTTGAGCAGTATGTTTGAATGGTCAAGAGCTGAAGAGATTTTTATGTGATTTTATGCCACCTCCTGAGATTATTTGTATTCAAGAAACATGGTTAAACCATGCTTAGATTGTGTAATTCCTGGGTATGATAGTGTCAGGTTAGATAGGGGTGAGAGAGCTGGTGGAGGTTGTGCAACCTTTATTAACCCTTGTATTATGTTGAAAAAAAATGACATTGTTTATGTTGCGGGTCATTTTGACCCGTACTGTGTAAATGCACTCAAAACAGTCAAGAAAACATGTTAAACCAACAACAACTTTATTTTAGGTTATATAAATATTTAGAAAAGTGACATACAATACATTTTTAATTCCAACACTATATTTAAGAAAGATTTAGTCTAATCTTCTTGTCCTCCTCTCGGGTCAAAATGACAATTCTTCCCTCCTTCTTTCCTCCTGCCATGCTTTCTTCTTCCGTCTTCTCATCCTGTTTTCCTTCTCTCTGTTTATCCTCCTCTATTCCCTTCCTTCCTTCCGTTCTTTCCTTCCTATCTTACTTCATTCTTCCCATCCTCCTTCCTTGACCAAAGATTCGTCCTCTGAATCCTCCTTATCGTAGGAAAATTGATAATCTGGATCAGCAATAACACTGTCCTCTGTCTCCTCTGTTTCTGAAATCTCTTCCTCCACATCATTATCCCAGTTAAAAATCTGTGAAAAAGCCTCCTCAGATGTCATCCTTCTGGAGCTCATTTTTGGTGAGTTTGTCTAAAGCCTAGCGTACATGGACAGAGTAACTGGAGACAACTAGTTGAAGGCGGCTTTTGGCGACTGAGAGTAGATGATGGGAGATGATCAGTTAAAATTGGTCGATGTGCGCGCTCTCACAACTGGAGATAAACTGTCGATCTCCGGATTCAGTCAGTTGCCCGTGTTCTACTTTTTGGCAACTAGTTGTCCTCAGATCCGGAGATATCACCGATGTGCGCGCTCCAACAACATGTGTGTATTGCGTGTATTGCGCGCTCTCTACACTTTATGTCAGAAAACACTGTAGTTGACGGCCAGTTGCTGTTGATGTACGCGCTGTTTTTCCCGAGACTGGCCAACTAGTAGGAGTTGCCCGTTTTCGCCACATTGTCGCTGTGTGCGGGGCAGCAACTCAAAGGCGACGGATATAATGAGTTGCCAGTCCGACGTACGCTAGGCAAAAGAGATGACATGAGAACAGTGACAAGGACAAGTGTGAGAAAGTTCCCTCTCTTCACACACCTGGCTCTGGGTCTCAGAGGCAATCAAAATACAATGTCAAAGAGACATGTTTTTTTGGATCAGAACAACTATTTACCCACATTAAAGCGTCTGGGTCAAAATGACCCGCAACATCATCTTTGTATACAAACTCCGCACAGACATTCCACTGCACATCAAAGTGTCCAGATTTTACACACCAGTTCATGACCCTAGATGAGGAAAAGTCACCAAATTTCAGCAAGAAAAATAAAGGATAACCAGTACTTTGATCAACACAAAAACTGAAATGGGTCAAATTGACCCTTAACATAATACAAGGGTTAAAAATGAGGTCCAGTTTCAAAAAGTGGATCTTAAGACCTAACTCGAGTGTGTAGCAGTCAGGGTGTGGGGTGAGGAGGGATGGATTACTGTAGTAAATATGTATAACCCATGTATCCAGATTCAGCTGTCGGAGCTTGAGGACGTGAAAGCACAGATTGGGCGTCACATAGTTTGGGTGGGGGATTTTAATGGACATAACCCTCTTTGGGGGAGTGGTAGTAGGGATGTAAATGGAGGTGTTATTGAAGATTTTATGGAGTCAAGTGGGTTAGTTTGTTTGAATGATGGAAGGCCTACACGTTTTAACATCCAGTCAGGAACAGTCTCAAGTATTGATTTAGCCTTTGTGTCCAGTGGTTTGGCCAGAGTGGGAGAGTGGGAGGTTATGGAGGATAATGTTGGAAGTGACCATTGGCCTATTCTCTTGAGGTTTGGGAAATCTTTATTGAAGAGGAAGGAGCATAATCCTGAGTATTTTAATTATGAGCGGGTGGATTGGGATAAATTTAGTAAGTTATGTGATGAACGAATAGATGGAGTAATTGAGGAAGGTACACTCAGTGAATGGAATGATAGTTTGTGTAGGATTATTATGGATAGTGCGTATGAGTGTATTCCTGTAAAGTGTCAAAAAGAACGTGCCAAAGTACCATGGTGGAATAGAGACTGTGAAGATGCTGTGAGGGAGAGGAAAAGGGCTTTTAGAGTGTGTGGCGGACACTAGGGGTCGCCACCACCACAGTGGTACTTGCCTGGCATCCGGGGTACAGCCTGCTACTGTTTTGTAGGGTTTTGGTTTTGCCTTTAGTTTACTGTTTTGTGTTTTTTTTTAATCCAGCACTGCACTTTTAAATAAAGGTTTTTAGGTTTTAATGCTGTAGACTCTGGAGCTTAGGTGTATAGTTTAGTTATATTTAGTTCTCCCGGGGCGCGCCTGAGGGGGACCTAGCCTAGTTTCTTTCAGTTATTTGCACTATTGGGTCTTCAGTTGTTTTGTTGTGAGTGAAGGTAGCACTTTCAGTTTTGTTACGGGTGGGGCTACTCCCCGCGCAGGTCGCCCTCGTTGGATTGATTTAGTTATTAGTTTATTTTAGTATATTGAATTTTTATGATGCCCAGGGGCTGCAGCTTTTAAACCTTTTGGTGGGTTTTTAATATTTTGACTTCTGGACTTTTAAATAATTACATTGCAATGAATTAAAATCTTTTTTAAAAACTCTTAATTGCTCCAGCTCTTTAATAAAATTCTAATCGCACATTTTAAGTCTTGTCTCTGTCGTTGTTTTTACATACTTACCTGTGTCCTTGGTTTTAGTTCCTGGTTTATTTACTTGTAGCGGGCAGTAGGGGGCTCCCTTTCCTAAATGAGGAGTTGCCGCTTCCTGCCTAATAGGGGAAGTGGCCTCCCCTTTAAATATTCCCCCGCGCCTGGTGCTCAGTCTCGACTGCTGCTGGCTGGTGACAGGTGTGTTTTACCCTCCCTCGCTTTTAGCATTTTTAATCAGTTCTTAATTTACTTCTCTGGTTTTAGAGTCTTTTTGTAGGACTCCGGTGGTGGCTATTTTCCCCCGTTTTATCGCAATTTTAAGGTGGGACAAGCGTTTTAGCACTTTGTTTACATTTTATTGCATTTGAGTTTAACGTTTGTTTCCATTTTAATTGCAGATTTTAGCCCGCTACTGTTTTGTTTAGAGTTTGTTTTTGGGTTTTCTTTTCGAGTTGTATCATTTTTGTAGCTTTTAGAAACCCTTTTAGCTCTGCACCAGTCCTGTATAGCAGTCCCTGGGTCTTTTAGCCTTTTAGATTTAGTTTCCCTTGGATGTGCTTGGGCGGGGGATTTGGCCCATTTTTCTGTTTGCACTTGGTATTTTTGTTATTTAGTGCGTTTGTGGGTAGCACTTTCTGTTTTGTTTGGGGTGGGGCTACCCCCTCTCAAGCCATCCTTGTTTGGTTTCTGTTTAAGACTGGTCTGCTTTCAGATTTCGTTTGGCTCTGGCCCAGGGGCTGCCAGATTTTAATTGAACTTTACTTTTATCATATTGGCCATTTTAACCTGAATGTTACTTTTTATAAATAAATATCATCCTTTTTAAACCTAATTCTGTTATAAATAAACTTTTAATTGCATATTTTAAAAGCACTGTCTCTGCCTGTCTTTTACAAAACTTACCTGTGTGTGTCCTTTGGTTTTATTAATACTTTAGTTATTTTATTGGTTATTTTTAAGTACCTCGGGTCACATACTGTTACTGTGAACTTTTAAAAAGGTACCTCAGGTGACAAACGTGGCGTTACTGGCAGGATTTGTAAAACAGAGACTTGTGCTCCCCCCCTGGACTGCCACCTTAACGTGGTGGGGGAGTTTGAGTACTCGGATGATCCTGGGAGCTATGCTGTCTGGGGCTTCATGCCCCTGGTAGGGCCTCCCATGGCAGACAGGTCTCAAGTGACAAGTCAGACGAAGAGCAGTCAGAAGCCAACATGGACAGCACAAAGAGGAAATCAGTGACGTCGCCCGGCATGGCGCAGCCGGGGCCCCACCCTGGAGCCAGGCCTGGGGTCGGGGCTCGTATGCGAGCGCCTGGTGGCCGGGCCTTAGCCCACGGGGCCCGGCCGGGCTCAGCCCGAATGGACGACGTGGGCAGTCCCCCCTGTGGGCCCACCACCCGCAGAGGGGTCCGTGGTGGCGAAGCGGTGCAGAGAGGACTGGGCAGCGGTCGAAGGCGGAGACCTCGGTGACCCAGTCCGCACACACAACAGCTGGCACTTGGGACGTGGAACGTCACCTCACTGGGGGGGAAGGAGCCCGAGCTTGTGGGGGAGGTTGAGCGATACCGACTAGAGATAGTCGGCCTCACCTCCACACACAGCTTGGGCTCTGGAACCCAACTCCTTGAGAGGGGTTGGACGCTCCACTTTTCTGGAGTTTCCCGCGGGGAGAGGCGGCGAGCTGGGGTGGCCATTCTCATTGCCCCCCATCTCAGCCGCCACGTGTTGGAGTTCTCCCCGGTGAATGAGAGGGTCGCGTCCCTCCGCCTCCGGGTGGGGGACAAGTCTCTCATTGTTGTGACGGCCTACGGGCCTAACAGCAGTGCAGAGTACCCGGCCTTCTTAGAGTCCTTGGGAGGGGTACTGGACGGTGCACCGCCCAGGGACTCCGTTATTCTCCTGGGGGACTTCAACGCCCATGTGGGAAACGCCAGTGACACTTGGAGAGGGGTGATCGGGAAGAGCGGCCCCCCTGATCTGAACCCTGATGGACAAACCGTGACTGGCACAGAAGTCCAACAACTGAACACCGCCAGTTGTTGGACTTCTGTGCCAGTCACGGTTTGTCCATCACGAACACCATGTTCGAGCACAAAGGTGTCGACCAGTGCACGTGGCACCAGGACACCCTAGGCCGGAGGTCGATGATCGACTTTGTTGTCGTATCATCTGACCTTCGACCGCGTGTCTCGGACACTCGGGTAAAGAGAGGGGCGGAGCTGTCAACCGATCATCACCTGGTCGTGAGTTGGATCCGCTGGCAGGGGAAGAAGCCGGTCAGACCTGGCAGACCCAAGCGTATAGTGAGGGTCTGCTGGGAACGTCTCGCTGAGCCCCCTGTCAGACGGACTTTCAACTCACACCTCCGGGAGAGTTTCTCCCAGGTCCCGGCGGAGGAGGGGGACGTGGAGTCCGAGTGGACCATGTTCTCTGCCTCAATCAACGATGCGGCGGCTCGTAGCTGTGGTCACAAGGTCTCTGGTGCTGGTCCCGGCGGCAACCCCCGAACCCGGTGGTGGACACCGGCAGCAAGGGATGCTGTCAGGCTGAAGAAGGAGTCCTATCGAGCCATGATGGTTCGGGGGACTCCTGAGGCAGCTGTCCAGTACCGGCAGGCCAAGCGTGCCGCGGCCCGGGCTGTTGCAGAGGCAAAAACCCGGGACTGGGAGGAGTTTGGAGAGTCCATGGAGCATGACTATCGGTCGGCCTCGAAGAGATTCTGGCAAACCATCCGGCGCCTCAGGAGGGGGAAGCAGTTCTTTGCCAGCACCATGTACGGTGCGGGTGGAGAGCTGCTGACCCCCGTCATGTCCTCTGTTACAGAGGCAGAGGCTGAGGATGTTGGGGCGGATACATCCATCTCCCTGGCTGAGGTCACCAAGGTGGTTGGTAGCCTCCATGGTGGCAAGGCTCCGGGTGTGGATGAGATCGGTCCTGATTATCTAAAGTCTCTGGATGTTGTAGGACTGTCTTGGCTGACACGTCTCTGCAACATCGGGTGGCGATCGGGGGCAGTGCCAATGGAGTGGCAGACCGGGGTGGTGGTCCCTCTCTACAAGAAGGGGGACCGGAGGGTGTGTTCCAATTATCGTGGGATCACACTCCTCAGCCTCCCCGGTAAGGTCTACTCCAAGGTACTGGAGAGGAGGCTACGGCCGATGGTCGAATCTCGGATCCAGGAGGGGCAGTGTGGTTTTCGTCCCGGTCGCGGAACACTGGACCAGCTCTATACTCTCCATCGGATACTCGAGGGTTCATGGGAGTTCGCCCAACCTGTCCACATGTGCTTTGTGGATTTGGAGAAGGCGTTCGACTGTGTTCCCCGGGGTGTCCTTTGGGGGGTTCTCCGGGAGTACGGGGTCGGAGGTCCTCTGCTGAGGGCCATCCGATCCCTGTATGACCGGAGCCAGAGCTGTGTTCGCATTGCCGGCAGTAAGTCAGACCTGTTCCCGGTGAATGTTGGCCTTCGACAGGGCTGCCCTTTGTCACCGGTTCTGTTCACTGTATTTATGGACAGAATATCTAGGCGCAGCCAGGGGTCGGTAGGGGGTCCGGTTCGGAGACCACAGGATTTAATCTCTGCTGTTTGCGGACGATGTTGTCCTGTTGGCTCCAACGAACCAGGACCTGCAGCATGCACTGGGGCGGTTGGCAGCCGAGTGTGAAGCGGCTGGGATGAGAATCAGCACCTCCAAATCCGAGGCCATGGTGCTTGACCGGAAAAAGGTGCCTTGCCCTCTGCAGGTGGGTGGAGAGGTCCTTCCTCAAGTGGAGGAGTTCAAGTATCTCGGGGTGTTGTTCACGAGTGAGGGAAGAATGGAGCGTGAGATTGACAAGCGGATCGGTGCAGCGTGCGCAGTGATGCAGTCGCTGTATCGGACCGTTGTGGTAAAGAGGGAGCTGAGCCGAAAGGCAAAGCTCTCGATTTACCGGTCAATCTTCGTTCCCTCCCTCACCTATGGTCATGAGCTTTGGGTAATGACCGAAAGAACGAGATCGCGGATACAAGCGGTCGAAATGAGCTTCCTCCGCAGAGTGGCTGGGCGCTCCCTTAGAGATAGGGTGAGGAGCTCAGTCACACGGGAGGAGCTCGGAGTAGAGCCGCTGCTTCTCCACGTCGAGAGGAACCAGTTGAGGTGACTTGGGCATCTGTTCCGGATGCCTCCTGGACGCCTCCCTGGGGAGGTGTTCCGGGCACGTCCCACCGGGAGGAGGCCCCGGACACGCTGGAGGGACTATGTCTCTCAGCTGGCCTGGGAACGCCTTGGGGTCCCCCCGGACGAGCTGGAGGAAGTGTGTGTGGATAGGGAAGTCTGGGCGTCTCTGCTTAGACTGCTGCCCCCGCGACCCGGCAACGGATAAAGCGGAAGAAGATGGATGGATGGAGACTTGTGCTTTTAATGTATGATTTTTATTTATTTGTGCAGTAGCTTTAGACTGTAGACTCAGGCACGTTTTTTTTAGAAAACAGTAGCAGGCCGTCGGTGGACCGAGGCCTGGCAGTACCTGCTCGTTTGCTCTGCTTTCTGTGTACACTGTCATCTGTAACAGGAATGGATGCTGAAGAAGCGCAGCAGCTAATGGACTTGGTCAAGAAGCTACAAGCTGACAATGAACTTTTGAGACGGGAGCGTACAAACATGGACAATGGTGGCGAAGCTTCTTCTTCCCGGGCTCACCTGCGGCAAGGGCCAAGCACTCAAACCGCTGGTGAACGTATATTGTATATTCCCCGTGAACGTAAATGTCCTGTTTTTAGGGGTAATGTTGGTATTGGGGTTAATGACTGGGTAGAGGAGGTGAGGGCTAGCATGAGGGCCAGGCATCTTAATCTGCTCGATCAATCTTATTTTATTTACGACCATCTAGAGGGAGAAGCTAAGGAGGAAATCTGCTATAGGCCCCAGGAGGAGCGGGAGGACCCAGAGGCCATTTTAATGATCTTACAAGAACTCTATGGCTGCTCTAAATCATACATTGCACTACAGGAGAATTTCTTTTCACGTAAACAGTTACAAGGTGAAACTCTACAAGAGTATTCACATGCTTTATTTTGTTTAATGGAAAAGGTTACTAGGAGCGCCCGTGGTGGCTTGAGAAATGCCCCTACCCTCCTGAGAGATCAATTTGTAGAGCATGTTCTAGACCCATCATTACGCAGATTACCCATAATTTGTTGACCCAAAATATGCTTCAGCTACAAAGTGCTAAATCTCCTGGTTTTAACAGAGGCGGTCCCCTTATTTGCAGGCAGTGTCAGCGGCCCGGTCTCATCGCTCGTTACTGCCGCCAGCCACAGAGCAGCCAGAGGTCAGGGCAAATTCCTCCCACGGGACAGGCAGTTTCAGCCAGTCAGGAGGCGGAAAACTAGCTCCTTCTGTTTTGCAGAGCCACTTAGCAGAAGGGAGCAACACTGGCTCCTCCGTCCCAAAGCTCATAGGATCATGTCCCACCGTAACAGTGAGTCTGGGCGGGGTAGAATTGCAATGTCTGCTCGACACGGGCTCGATGGTAACTACAATTACCGAAAGCTTTTTTAGTCAACACTTTAGGGAAAAGTTGGCCTCCTGTCGCTGGCTTGAACTACGAGCCGCCAATGGGATTGACATACCTTGTGCAGGCTATTTTGAAGCAGACGTTAATGTGCTGGGTAAAGTTGTAACTGGCCGCGGCATCTTGGTGGTGAAAGATCCCCCTAGTAATTTACCCCGACCCAAGGTCCCAGGGATATTGGGCATGAACGTGATCCAAGAGTGTTTTAAAGAGCTTTTTAATCAGCATGGGCCTTCACTTTTTGAACTTCCCTTGCTTTCAGACGTTCCCTCACCATGGTTAAATGCATTTCAACACTGTCAGAGGGCGCAGGTAGAAGTCACCCCCCCAAAGGCAGGCATGGTGAGGATACGTGGGCGGAGACCAGTATGTATTCCTCCAGGCACAGTAAAAATGGTGCCAACCACATGTCCCCAAGGCAGGTTTGGCCCCGGTGAGTCAGGCCTTTTTGAGCCTTTTACAAGTATGTGCTCTCTCCCAGCAGGTGTAGTCATATCCACTGCTATGGTGACTGTGCATAGGGGAACCGCATACATCCCAGTGTTAAATGTGAGCACCACAGAGGCTATACTTCACGCCCGTACTGCGATAGGCATGTTGTGTCCAGCTGATATAGTGAGTCTACCGGAGGGAGTTACTGAGGTAGCGGGGTCCCCTGGTGAGAGAGCGAGGGCGACAGTTTTCTCCCAGGTCAGTTCAGAGCCAACTCGGCAGACTGACCCGGTGGAGGCCCTGGATCTATCCAACCTGTCCCATGAAGAACAGGCTAAGGTCAAAAGTTTACTAGGGAATTACAGGTCTGTTTTTGCCCGAGATGAGAGTGACTTAGGCTGCACTAAGCTCATTAGTCACGAGATCCCCTTAACTGACGACACTCCCGTAAGGCAGAAGTTTAGGAGAATACCCCCCTCTGAGTACGAAGCAGTCAAGGCTCACATAAGACAGCTACTTGATGGTCAGGTGATCCAGGAGAGTAGCAGCCCCTATGCGTCCCCTACAGTCATAGTCAAAAAGAAGGATGGATCCATAAGACTCTGTATTGACTATCGTCTATTAAACAGCAAGACGCGCAAGGATGCCTTCCCCTTACCCAGGATTGAAGAGTCCCTTGATGCACTCTGCGGAGCAAAATGGTTCTCGACAATAGACCTCGCCAGTGGCTATAACCAAGTCCCAATGGCTGAAAAGGACAAATATAAGACAGCTTTTTGCACCCCGTTTGGCCTATTTGAGTTTAACCGGATGCCATTCGGTTTATGCAATGCACCTAGCACTTTCCAGAGGCTAATGGAGCGAATGTTTGGCTCAGAGCACTGTCAATCACTACTACTGTACCTCGACGATGTGGTTATCTACTCCTCCTCCATAGATGACCACCTCCCTCGCCTCGAAGCTGTCCTGAGTTGACTCCAAAAAGAGGGTCTCAAGGTAAAGCTGTCGAAGTGCGAGTTCTTCAAGAGAGAAGTAAAATACCTTGGTCATGTGATTTCTGGAGAGGGAGTGTCCACAGACCCAGACAAGATAGCCGCTGTGGCTGGTTGGCCCAGGCCTAACACTGTCCGAGAACTGAGGTCTTTTCTGGGCTTCGCCAGCTATTACCGGCGCTTTGTCTGTGGATTCGCAAAGATGGCGGGCCCTCTCCATCGCCTGGTTGCAGAAGAGCAGAGAAGGGCCGGGCGACAAAAACACAAACCCCTGACCACTGATTGGACACGTGAGTGCGAGCAGAGCTTCAATGACCTCCGAGCAGCACTGGTGAGTGCCCCTGTGCTTACTTACGCAAATTTCTCTCTGCCCTTTATACTCGACATTGATGCCAGCTTTAGTGGCCTGGGAGCAGTTCTTTCACAAGAACAAGACGGAAAAGTGCGGCCAATAGCCTTCGCAAGTCGTGCCCTTAGCCCAAATGAAAGGAACATGTCAAATTATAGCTCAATGAAGCTGGAGTTCCTAGCGCTAAAGTGGGCACTGACAGAGAAATTCCGTGACTATTTGCTTGGCCAAAAATGCACTGTATGGACAGACAATAATCCATTGAGCCACTTGGAAACTGCAAAACTGGGGGCAACAGAACAGAGGTGGGCCGCTCAATTGTCATCTTTTGATTTTACCCTGCGTTACAGATCTGGTAGGGCTAACACCAATGCAGACGCCCTCTCCCGATGCCCCCCTTCAGAGAAACTGGAGCAGGTTCTACCTGGCACCACCCTCCCAAAATCGCTGCGGGCCCCCACACCACCTGGCGCGGCCCTACAGGTAACGCAAGCTGCCATCTCTGCCTTTCCCTCCCATTCAGCAACAGAGCTTGCGGCCCTCCAACAAGCCGACCCCGTAATTGGGACATTTCTGACCTTCTGGGGCAGCCGGAAGCGCCCCGACAGAAGACAGGGCTGGCCTCTCTCCCCAGGTGCTGGAGTTGTGTCGGCAGTGGGACCGGGTCGAGGAAAGGAATGGGGTGCTGTACCGTCGCACACAGCGGTCAGACGGGGGAGAGGACCGGTACCAGCTGCTGCTCCCGGCCTGCCTTCAACAGGACGTGCTTCAACAGTTGCACCATGGGCATGGCCATCAGGGTCTGGAGAGGACAACTGATCTGGTCCGGCAGCGATGTTATTGGCCCCTCATGCACCAGGACATAAAGGACTGGTGCCAGCAGTGTGAGCGCTGCACCCTAGCTAAAGCCTCACTACCCCAGACCAGAGTAGCGATGGGCCACCTGTTAGCATCAAGGCCAAATGAAGTGCTGCCATGGACTTTACCCTGCTTGAACCTTCACGAGATGGGAAGGAAAATGTTCTTATCATGACCGATGTGTTTTCTAAGTTCACGCAGGCTGTGGCGACACATGACCAATGGGCCTCAACAGTGGCAGACATCCTTGTACAGGAGTGGTTCTATAAGTTCGGGGTCCCAGCGCGGCTACATTCTGACCAAGACAGGAACTTCGAAAGCGCCCTAATCAGTCAACTCTGCAGCATGTATGGCACGCAAAAGACCAGGACGACGCCGTATCATCCGCAGGGAAACGGTCAGTGTGAACGTTTCAATAGAACCCTCCATGACCTTCTTAGAACGCTCCCAATAGAAAAGAAACAGAATTGGTCCAGATGCCTGCCGCAAGTAACCTTTGCCTATAATACCACGGTCCACCAATCCACCGGTGAGTGCCCGCATTTCTTGATGTTTGGACAAGAGCCCCACCTGCCAGTTGACTTCCTCCTTGGTCGGATCCCCGATTCTGCCAGTGGCAGAGTTGAGGACTGGGTCCAAGAGCACCAAAGGAGACTGAAAGTGGCTTTCGCTGGTGCCCAGCAGCGACTCAGAGCAGCGGCTGTCCGACGGAAAGCGCGCCATGACGTGGGTGTAAATGCCACTGATCTACGTGAAAAACAGTTTGTTTATGTCCAGGACCACAGAAGGAGAGGTCGCTCGAAGATACAGGACGTGTGGAGTCCAGAGATCCACGTTGTGGTGAAAGCCCCGAGTGTAGGTGGTCCGGTATACTCTGTTGCGCCTATCCATGATCCACAGAGGGTAAGGACTGTACACCGAAGCATGCTCAAGCCTGTGCCAGATAACCTCTGCCCTCAGGAACAGCCCAGTCCATTACCTGGGAACAGGATCGAGACCGAAGAAGAGGACGAGGAGCCATTTGTTTTTGTGGTCCGCGGACCTGTCCCAGGAGTAGCGGCTACAACCTCTCCACCACAGGCAGGTATAACCGCCCCTACAGTTAATGACTCTCCTCCCTCTGCTATGCACTCAGTGGCCCTCGCAGGCCAAGAGCCGGAGTCGGGAGGTCACAGAAGAACAACCCGGGTCACAGCTGGTCGACATCCAAATCCCCATCGTCTCCCTGCTACGTTGGGAGGGGCTGCTACCTCCCGGGTCGGGGGTGTGAGTGGTGCAGTTAGGGCATATTTTAGGCCATGGGATTAGGGGCATTGCCGGGTCGCCAATGACAAACTGGGGGCAGATTGTAGCGGACACTAGGGGTCGCCACCGCCACAGTGGTACTTGCCTGGCATCCGAGGGGGGGGGGGGGGGGGGGGGGCTGGCTGAGCATAAAAATGGCGACCACGTTATGCTCAGTCTTGGCTCCCTGCTCGCTGGTGTCAGGTAAGGGCTTAACTCTCCCCCACCCTTATTTTAACGTCTGGTTTCTAATGTAATTTAATAATTTGTCAGGGCTGGATTACCTGGTGGCAGATTTCCCCCAGTGTAAACAGCATTGAGGAGTAGCCTGCTACTGTTTTGTAGGGTTTTGGTTTTGCCTTTAGTTTACTGTTTTGTGTTTTTTTTTTAAATCCAGCACTGCACTTTTAAATTAAGGTTTTTAGGTTTTAATGCTGTAGACTCTGGAGCTTAGGTGTATAGTTTAGTTATATTTAGTTCTCCCGGGGCGCGCCTGAGGGGGACCTAGCCCAGTTTCTTTCAGTTATTTGCACTATTGGGTCTTCAGTTGTTTTGTTGTGAGTGAGGGTAGCACTTTCAGTTTTGTTACGGGTGGGGCTACTCCCCGCGCAGGTCGCCCTCGTTGGATTCATTTAGTTATTAGTTTATTTTAGTATATTGAATTTTTATGATGCCCAGGGGCTGCAGCTTTTAAACCTTTTGGTGGGCTTTTATATTTTGACTTCTGGACTTTTAAATAATTACATTGCAATGAATTAAAATCTTTTTTTAAAACTCTTAATTGCTCCAGCTTTTTAATAAAATTCTAATCACACATTTTAAGTCTTGTCTCTGTCGTTGTTTTTACATACTTACCTGTGTCCTTGGTTTTAGTTCCTGGTTTATTTACTGTTACTGTGAACTTTTAAAAAGGTACCTCAGGTGACGAGTGCTTAAAAAATATCCAACACAAGAAAATGGAATAGTGTTTAAAAGATTAAGGGCTTCAGCCAGGAGAATAATTAAGTCAGCTAAAAGAGAGAGCTGGAGGAAGTATTGTAGTACACTGGGAGTAGAGACCTCGCTGAAAGATATTTGGAGGGCTGTGAAACGTATGTCAGGAGTCAGTCGGAAAATGGACATTCCAGTTTTAGAAGACAAAGGGTTATCAGTATCAACAAATTTGGGAAAGGCCAGGGTGCTCCAAGATAAGTTCAGAGCCTTTCATAGTGGTGAAAATTTTCAATTAGAGGATAGGAGGAAGAGAGATGTCACTTTGGATGTAAACAGGCATAAGCTCGAAGTTAGTGATGACAACTCTGATGTGTGTAATGTGTACTTCTCCTTGGAGGAGCTGGAAAGCGCTATTGGTAAAGGGAAAAGGTCTGCTCCTGGGAAAGATGGGATTAGTTATGAGTTACTTAAAAGACTGAGTGAGAATGTGTTATATGAATTGTTGGCTCTTATTAATAATGTTTGGGAGCAGGGGAAGCTTCCGTCAGCGTGGAAGCAGGCAGTAGTCGCGCCTATTCTTAAACCTGGAAAGAATGCGTCTGAGGCAGGCTCGTATCGGCCAATTGCTCTAACCTCTGTTTTGTGTAAGGTTATGGAGAGAATGGTTACTAACAGGCTTGTCTATAGACTCGAAAGGGAGGGCAAACTATCACCTGTGCAAAGTGGGTTTCGAAAAGGTCGGGGTACTATGGATTCTGTCCTCAGCCTGGATTGTGACATAAGGAAGGCTTTGGTCAATAAGCAAAGTTTGGTGGCTGTCTTCATAGACATTGAAAAAGCCTATGATATGTTATGGCGGGATGGCCTGGGGATTAAGCTCTATGACAGTGGTATTCATGGACGTATGCTCAACTGGATTCAAGACTTCCTTTGCAACAGAGTGATCCAAGTCAGGGTGGGAAAGGACCTTTCAGAGGGAACAGAGATTGATAATGGTGCACCACAAGGAAGTGTGATCAGTTCAATTTTATTCAATGTCATGGTCAATGATATTTTTAACTCCCTAGGTCCTTCATTTGGCACATCTCTCTTTGCGGAGGATGGAGCTATTTGGAAAAGAGGAAGAAACGTAGACAATGTGGTAGGGCAGATGCAGGCAGCTGTTAATAAAGTGGTGCAATGGGGGCAGGACTGGGGGTTTAGAATTTCTGTTGAGAGAAGTAAATGTGTGATTTTTGGAGATAAAAAGGTTGGCAGTCAGGAGCTGAGGATGTATGGGCAGCAAATTGAAAGGGTGAGGGACATTAACTTTCTTGGAGTAATCCTTGATGAAAAGTGCCTGTGGAAAAAGCATATTGAAAATGTTATAGTTAAATGTGAAAAGGTGATAAATGTGATGAGGGCTCTGTCGGGAAGTTGTTGGGGGGCTCTGAGAGAAACCCAAATGCAGTTTTATCGGGCAATGGTAAGGTCAAGATTAGATTATGGGTGTTCAGCATACGGTAGCGCAGCAATGTCTCATTTAAACAGACTGGATGTTGTTCAGGCTAAAGCACTGAGGGTTTGCTGCGGAGCCTGCAGGTCCTTTCCAATTCCTGCACTACTGGTAGAGGTAGGGGAATCACCTTTAAGCATTAGACGAGACAAGCTAGCTATGCAGTACCTGGTTAAAGAGCGTGTATTGGGGACTTCCCAGCGAAACGGTTGCTAGATCCATCATGGGAGTTGGGAGCAAGAAGGAACCATGAACCCTTTGTGATTACTGTATGTAAAGAAATGGAGAAGTTGAGCTTTAGAGAGGTGGGGGTTGCCCCTCAGCTGATATGGCCAGCCATTCCTCCTTGGACTTTACCATCCCCTGACATTGACATGTCAGTGTTAGAAGGTAAAAGGGGAAATAATGACCCTGAATATTTTAACCTTGTAGAACAGGCGTTGGGAGGGAGATGGGAAGGCCATTTACAGATCTATACAGACGGCTCAAAGGAAAAGGAGTCTGGAAGGACGGGGTGTGCCTTTTTTGTGCCTCAGTTAGAGGTTACTTTCAGTATGAGATGTCTGTGCACACTGCAGAAATCACAGCAATAACATGTGCCCTTCAGTGGGCAAAGGCATCTAAACAAGACCAAATTGTTGTATGTTCTGACTCAGCTGCGGTGTTAAACTCAATAGGTTTTGACAAAGGCAATGCCAGGCCAGATTTAGTGACTGAGGTACTAACTGAAATATCTGAGATTGAGCAATCTAAGGGTCGGTGGGGTTTCTTTGGGAGCCGGCTCATGTTGGTATCTGGGGCAATGAAGTGGCAGATATGGCGGCAAAACATGAGTGAGTGGAAAACTAAGATAAAAATGCATGTTACAGCTGCTTGGCAAGCAATGTGGGATGGAGACAGCAGGGGGCGTCATTTATACTCTATTCATTCCTCTCTCAAATGTAAACCAGTAATAATTGTTACGGATAGGAGGTCTGAGGTCATCCTTACTAGACTGAGACTTGGGCATTGTGGGCTAGCGTGGGACAGATACAGTACCTTGCGAAAGTATTCGCCCCCCTTGAACCTTTCAACATTTCGCCACATTTCAGGCTTCAAACGTAAAGATATAAAAAATATTTTTTTGTCATGAATCAACAACATGATTGATGACTTGCAGCTGTAATTGCAGCAAAAGGTGGCGCTACAAAGTATTAGCGCAAGGGGGCCGAATAATATTGCACGCCCCACTTTTCAGTTTTTTATTTGTTAAAAAAGTTTAAATTATCCAATAAATTTTGTTCCACTTCACGATTGTGTCCCACTTGTTGTTGATTCATGACAAAAAATTACAATTTTATATCTTTATGTTTGAAGCCTGAAATGTGGCGAAATGTTGAAAGGTTCAAGGGGGCCGAATACTTTCGCAAGGCACTGTATATAGAGGGTAAACATCAAAGTGGGTTATGTGCACACTGTAACGAAAATCAAACTGTCGTTGTCATGCATTGTCCAGTATATTTTGGTCAGCGAGCCGTTCTGAAGGAGTTGGTGTCTAAGTTAGCAATGGACTGGAATCTGAAGTCACTCCTGAGCCCAGCTAGAGAACAGAACCATGTTGTGAGAGCGGTTTTGAACTTTGTGCGAGCAGCTGAGCTGAATATCTGGGTATAGGCAATAGGCTTGAAGTCTATAACCTTCAGAAATGAATGCAGTGCACAATATGACCGGGAAAGGCAGCATTGTGCGAAGAGGCGCCAAGTCTGCCGGAAACTAAAAGAAGAAGAAGACCCGGAAGTAAGAACAAGAGCGTTGTTTTTGTTGTTTCCCACGGCCGCATTTTCCTTCAGTCCCTCCTTGGATCTACAACAGACTCCCACAGAGACAGATGTAAGTACAAGACTTTAAACTAGTGATGGCAATATGAAGCCCCATGAAGCCTTGAGGGATCGCAGCCTATTACTCGGCCCATGAGTCGAAGGCTCGAGGTGAATCATGCTCCACTACGCCCATCATGTGGACAAAAAAATACATAACACTCTTAAGTGCAGCTGCTGTTTGTAGCAGTTAGCATTCAATCTATGGTCTAACGTGTTGTGTTTGAAATGAGCTCATGAACTATGAAACTATTTTGAGAGCTAACAGAAGCTAAAGTCAAGAGTCCCGAAGATTCAAGGAAAAAAAGAGGAAAATGGTGAGAAAACATGGACCAGAACCAGACCAGACCCGGACCTGACTACACCAGGACTAAAGCAGGACTAAAGCAGGTCTAAAGCAGGACTAAAGCAGGACTAAAGCAGGTCTGAAGCAGGACTAAAGCAGGTCTGAAGCAGGACTAAAGCAGGACTAAAGCAGGTCTGAAGCAGGACTAAAGCAGGACTAAAGCAGGACTAAAGCAGGACTAAAGCAGGACTAAAGAAGGTCTAAAGCAGGACTAAAGCAGGACTAAAGCAGGACTAAAGCAGGACTTAAGCAGGACTAAAGCAGGACTAAAGCAGGACTAAAGCAGGACTAAAGCAGGACTAAAGCAGGACTAAAGCAGGACTTAAGCAGGTCTAAAGCAGGTCTAAAGCAGGTCTAAAGCAGGACTAAAGCAGGTCTAAAGCAGGACTAAAGCAGGTCTAAAGCAGGTCTAAAGCAGGTCTAAAGCAGGACTAAAGCAGGTCTAAAGCAGGTCTAAAGCAGGACTAAAGCAGGTCTAAAGCAGGACTAAAGCAGGACTAAAGCAGGACTAAAGCAGGTCTAAAGCAGGACTAAAGCAGGACTAAAGCAGGTCTGAAGCAGGTCTAAAGCAGGACTAAAGCAGGACTAAAGCAGGTCTGAAGCAGGACTAAAGCAGGACTAAAGCAGGACTAAAGCAGGTCTAAAGCAGGACTAAAGCAGGTCTAAAGCAGGACTAAAGCAGGTCTAAAGCAGGACTAAAGCAGGACTTAAGCAGGACTAAAGCAGGACTAAAGCAGGACTAAAGCAGGACTAAAGCAGGACTAAAGCAGGACTAAAGCAGGACTTAAGCAGGTCTAAAGCAGGTCTAAAGCAGGTCTAAAGCAGGTCTAAAGCAGGTCTAAAGCAGGACTAAAGCAGGACTAAAGCAGGTCTAAAGCAGGACTAAAGCAGGTCTAAAGCAGGACTAAAGCAGGTCTAAAGCAGGTCTAAAGCAGGACTAAAGCAGGTCTAAAGCAGGACTAAAGCAGGACTAAAGCAGGTCTAAAGCAGGTCTAAAGCAGGACTAAAGCAGGACTAAAGCAGGTCTAAAGCAGGTCTAAAGCAGGACTAAAGCAGGTCTAAAGCAGGACTAAAGCAGGACTAAAGCAGGACTAAAGCAGGACTAAAGCAGGTCTAAAGCAGGACTAAAGCAGGACTAAAGCAGGTCTAAAGCAGGACTAAAGCAGGTCTAAAGCAGGTCGAAAACAGGTCGAAAACAGGTCTAAAGCAGGGCGAAAGCAGGACTAAAGCAGGTCTAAAGCAGGGCGAAAGCAGGACTAAAGCAGGTCTGAAGCAGGTCTAAAGCAGGACTAAAGCAGGTCTAAAGCAGGTCTAAAGCAGGACTAAAGCAGGACTAAAGCAGGTCTAAAGCAGGTCTAAAGCAGGTCTAAAACAGGTCAAAAGCAGGACTAAAGCAGGTCTGAAGCAGGACTAAAGCAGGACTAAAGCAGGTCTAAAGCAGGACTAAAGCAGGTCTAAAGCAGGACTAAAGCAGGTCTGAAGCAGGACTAAAGCAGGACTAAAGCAGGACTAAAGCAGGACTAAAGCAGGTCTAAAGCAGGACTAAAGCAGGTCTGAAGCAGGACTAAAGCAGGACTAAAGCAGGTCTAAAGCAGGACTAAAGCAGGACTAAAGCAGGACTAAAGCAGGACTAAAGCAGGATAAAGCAGGTCTAAAGCAGGTCTAAAGCAGGACTAAAGCAGGTCTAAAGCAGGTCTAAAGCAGGACTAAAGCAGGTCTAAAGCAGGACTAAAGCAGGACTAAAGCAGGACTAAAGCAGGACTAAAGCAGGTCTAAAGCAGGACTAAAGCAGGACTAAAGCAGGTCTAAAGCAGGACTAAAACAGGTCGAAAACAGGTCGAAAACAGGTCTAAAGCAGGGCGAAAGCAGGACTAAAGCAGGTCTAAAGCAGGGCGAAAGCAGGACTAAAGCAGGTCTGAAGCAGGTCTAAAGCAGGACTAAAGCAGGTCTAAAGCAGGACTAAAGCAGGCTAAAGGTCTAAAGCAGGTCTAAAGCAGGACTAAAGCAGGTCTAAAACAGGTCAAAAGCAGGACTAAAGCAGGTCTGAAGCAGGACTAAAGCAGGACTAAAGCAGGTCTAAAGCAGGACTAAAGCAGGTCTAAAGCAGGACTAAAGCAGGTCTGAAGCAGGACTAAAGCAGGACTAAAGCAGGACTAAAGCAGGACTAAAGCAGGTCTAAAGCAGGACTAAAGCAGGTCTGAAGCAGGACTAAAGCAGGACTAAAGCAGGTCTAAAGCAGGTCTAAAGCAGGACTAAAGCAGGACTAAAGCAGGACTAAAGCAGGACTAAAGCAGGACTAAAGCAGGACTAAAGCAGGTCTAAAGCAGGTCTAAAGCAGGTCTAAAACAGGTCAAAAGCAGGACTAAAGCAGGTCTAAAGCAGGACTAAAGCAGGTCTGAAGCAGGACTAAAGCAGGTCTAAAGCAGGTCTAAAGCAGGTCGAAAGCAGGTCTAAAGCAGGACTAGAGAGCAGGTCTAGAGCAGGTCTATAGCAGGTCTATAGCAGGACAAAAGGGGGACAAAGGCGGGACAAAGGCGGGACAAAGGCGGGACTAAGGCAGGACTAAAGCAGGACTAGAGCAGGACTAGAGCAGGTCTAGAGCAGGTCTGAAGCAGGACTAAAGTAAGTAAGTAAGTAAGTAAGTAATCTTTATTTATATACCGCCTAAAGACCTAAAGCAGGACTAAAGCAGGTCTAAAGCAGGACTAAAGCAGGTCTAAAGCAGGACTAAAGCAGGTCTAAAGCAGGTCTAAAGCAGGTCTGAAGCAGGACTAAAGCAGGTCTGAAGCAGGACTAAAGCAGGTCTGAAGCAGGACTAAAGCAGGACTAAAGCAGGACTAAAGCAGGACTAAAGCAGGATTAAAGCCGGATTAAAGCAGGACTAAAGCAGGACTAAAGCAGGTCTAAAGCAGGTCTAAAGCAGGACAAAAGCGGGACAAAAGCGGGACAAAGGCGGGACTAAGGCGGGACTAAGGCAGGACTAGGGCAGGACTAGGGCAGGTCTAAAGCAGGACTAAGGCAGGACTAAAGCAGGACTAGAGCAGGACTAGAGCAGGTCTAGAGCAGGACTAGAGCAAGACTAGAGCAGGTCTATAGCAGGTCTAAAACAGGACTAAAGCGAGTCTCTTGTTACTAGGCGCCCAGGGGGAAGCGTGCAAAGACGAAGGCTCCGACGGTTGTTGATGCTCTGTCCACGGAGGAGATGAACAAAGACCAGGTGAGACACATTCACACACAGACACCTGGTCCAGACTCGGTGCAGACCAGGTCCAGACCCGGCCCAGACCTGGTTCTGTGGTCCACAGTTGGAGGAGCACATCGTCCCCCTCAGGGAGGAGTTGGATCGTGAGCGGGAGGAGAAAAGTTTCTTCCAGTTGGAGCGAGACCGGATCCAGAGTCTGTGGGAGACCAGCCTCCGAGACCTAGACCAGGTCGAGACCGAGCTGAACCAGTCCAGGAGAGAGAGGGAGGAGGCAGAGGAGCGCCACCGCATGGAGCTCAATGTAACTGCAACACACACAGAGGCAGAGAGAGACAGAGAGACAGAGACACAGAGACACAGAGACAGAGAGACAGAGACACAGAGACACAGAGACAGAGGCACAGACAGAGACACAGAGACAGACACAGAGACACAGAGACAGAGGCACAGACAGAGACACAGAGACAGACACAGAGACACAGAGACAGAGGCACAGACAGAGACACAGAGACAGAGAGACAGAGGCACAGAGACAGAGGCACAGACAGAGACACAGAGACAGAGAGACAGAGGCACAGAGACAGAGGCACAGACAGAGACACAGAGACAGACAGAGAGACAGAGGCACAGACAGAGAGACACAGAGACAGAGGCACAGACAGAGACACAGAGACAGACAGAGAGACACAGAGACAGAGAGACAGAAGCACAGAGAGACAGAGACACAGAGACAGACAGAGAGACAGACAGAGAGACACAGAGACAGAGAGAGAGAGACACAGAAACACAGAGAGACACAGACACACAGAGAGACAGACACAGAGAGACACAGAGACAGCGAGACAGAGACACAGAAACACAGAGAGACACAGACACACAGAGAGACAGACACAGAGAGACACAGAGACACAGAGAGACACAGACACACAGAGAGAAAGACACAGAGAGACACAGAGAGACAGACACAGAGACACACAGAGACACAGAGAGACACAGACACACAGAGAGAAAGACACAGAGACACACAGAGACACAGAGAGAGACAGACACACAGAGAGAAAGACACAGAGAGACACAGAGAGACAGACACAGAGACACACAGAGACACAGAGAGAGACAGACAGAGAGACACAGAGACACAGGCACAGGCACAGAGAGACACACACAGACACAGAGAGACACACACAGACACAGAGAGACACACACAGACACGCACTCCTCTCTCTCTCTCACTTCTCTCTCTCCTCTCCCTCCCCCCTATCTCGCTCTGATTTCTTTCCCTCCCTCCCACCCTCACTCTCTCTCTCTCTCCCTCTCTCCCTCTCTGTCTCCTCACTTGTCTCCTCCTCCTATCTCCTCCTGGGTCCTCCTCACTTGTCCTCCTCTTGTGTCCTCCTCACTTGTCTCCTCCTCCTGTCTCCTCCTCAGACATGGAGAAGATGTTTCGGAGCCTCTCCCTGTCCCTCACTCAGCAGCAGGAGAAGAGGATTCAGCAGGAGGTGCAGCAGGTACAGGAGGAGGCCAGCAGGAGGAGCAGTGAGCTGAAGCAGGAGCAGCAGCGCCTCCTGATGGTCACGGAGCAGCACTACAGTAGCCTGAGGAGGAGACTGGAGCAGGAGCAGAAGGAGCTCACGGTGAGGAGGTCCCCCCCAGTCCTTCTGTTCCAACACTCTCCTTTTAAACACCTCCACTTTAGGACCAGCAGCAGGAGCTCAGGGAGGAGCTCTCCAGAGTCCACAAGAAGCTAACCACCTCCCAGAAGGAGAACCTCCGTCTGAAAGAGAAGCTCGAGGAGGCCCAGATGGAGGTCCCAGAGCTGAGGAGGAGATTGGAGCTCAAAGAGGAGGACAAGAGGAAAGAGAAGGTGAGGGGAGGAGCCTGTTGCATTGGGGGTGGAGTGGGAGGAGCCTGTTGCATTAGGGTGGAGTGGGAGGAGCCTGTTGCATTAGGGTGGAGTGGGAGGAGCCTGTTGCATTGGGGGTGGAGTGGGAGGAGCCTGTTGCATTAGGGTGGAGTGGAAGGAGCCTGTTGCATTGGGGTGTAGTGGGAGGAGCCTGTTGCATTAGGGTGGAGTGGGAGGAGCCTGACTCTGCTCTCTTGCATTGGGGGTGGAGTGGGAGGAGTCTGTTGCATTAGGGTGGAGTGGGAGGAGCCTGACTCTGGTCTCTTCCATTGGGGGTGGAGTGGGAGGAGCCTGACTCTGGTCTCTTCCATTGGGGGTGGAGTGGGAGGAGCCTGACTCTGGTCTGTTGCATTGGGGGTGGAGTGGGAGGAGTCTGTTGCATTAGGGTGGAGTGGGAGGAGCCTGACTCTGGTCTCTTGCAGGTGATTGGTCAGAAGCAGAAGGTTGTGGAGCAGCAGCTCAGAGCTTTGAAGACGGAGAAGACTCTGCTGCAGCAGGCGTTTAGACAGGTGACCTCTGATCTCTGGGGCAGCTCTCTCATTGGCTGACAGGTGTGCTGCTCTCTAATTGGCTGACATGTGTTCTGGTCTGATTGGCTGACGGGTGTGCTGTTCTCTGATTGGCTGACGTGGTTGTGCTGCTCTCTGATTGACTGACGTGTGTGTGCTGCTCTCTGATTGACTGACGTGTGTGTGCTGCTCTCTGATTGGCTGACGTGTGTGTGCTGCTCTCTGATTGGCTGACGTGTGTGTGCTGCTCTCTGATTGACTGACGTGTGTGTGCTGCTCTCTGATTGGCTGACGTGTGTGTGCTGCTCTCTGATTGGCTGACGTATGTGTGCTGCTCTCTGATTGGCTGCAGGTGCAGAGGGAGAGGGACCAGCTGAAGGACTCTCACCTGGAGCTGGAGCTGCAGCTGCAGAGGAGGAACGGCCTGAAGGAGGCGCTACTGACACACAAACTGAGAGAGCTACAGACCAGTCTGAACCGGGTCTGAACCGGGTCTGAACCGGGTCTGAACCGGGTCTGAACCAGGGAGAGAGCCCATGTTAATATTTGACAGTGCAGATCTGATTCTTCTGATGTCTGGAGGTTTTTCCGGTTTTTTCTTTTGTGACGTTGAATCAAGTTTAATGAAAATAAATTATGTGTAAAGTTTATTAAACTGTTGTTTTCATCATTTGAGGCTGAGTCGCTGTCTCCAAGAACCAAGTTCTCAAGGTCCTCTGGGTCCTCAGGGTCCTCAGGGCCTGGTTAGCAGAGTTAGCTTAGCTCAGGAAAACCTCGTTAGAGTGAGCTCGGGTTAATCTCATGTGGCTAACCTCATTAGCTCAGATTAGCCACAGTAAACTCAGGTTAGCCACATTAGCACAATTAGCTCGGATTAGCCACATTAGCTGTCAGGATATTAGGCACACACAATGCTTACAGTAACACAAGTTTGATTCTCTATTTTGATACATTTAGACATATTCTGTGAACAATATTCCCTTTATGGGAAGTTAACAGCTGAGCAGAAATAAAACATCTCCCAAGGACATGGTGTTGCTACTTTGTAGAACAGGGACAATAGATGGTTCTTCGATGACGTCACGCACTACCCACAATTCCGCATTGCGCCATCTTGATAGGCAAGCCCTGCTAGTTGTAGCATACAGTCCATGGTTGTAGCTACAGTAAATGCAGCTGCTCTTTGATAGTCTCAGGGTTCTGTTTAAAGCGCAGAGAGAACCATGAAGACAAAGGAACACACCAGGCAGGTCCGAGATACGGTTGTGGAGAAGTTTAAAGCCGGATTTGGATACAAAAAGATTTCCCAAGCTTTAAACATCTCAAGGAGCACTGTGCAAGCAATTATATTTAAATGGAAGGAGTATCAGACCACTGCAAATCTACCAAGACCCGGCTGTCCCTCCAAACTTTCATCTCAAACAAGGAGAAGACTGATCAGAGATGCAGCCAAGAGGCCCATGATCACTCTGGATGAACTGCAGATAACTACAGCTGAGGTGGGAGAGTCTGTCCATAGGACAACAATCAGTCGTGCACTGCACAAATCTGGCCTTTATGGAAGAGTGGCAAGAAGAAAGCCATTTCTCAAAGATATCCATAAAAAGTCTTGTTTAAAGTTTGCCACAAGCCACCTGGGAGACACACCAAACATGTGGAAGAAGGTGCTCTGGTCAGATGAAACCAAAATCAAACTTTTTGGCCACAATGCAAAACGATATGTTTGGCGTAAAAGCAACACAGCTCATCACCCTGAACACACATCCCCACTGTCAAACATGGTGGTGGCAGCATCATGCTTTGGGCCTGCTTTTCTTCAGCAGGGACAGGGAAGATGGCTAAAATTGATGGGAAGATGGATGGAGCCAAATACAGGACCATTCTGGAAGAAAACCTGTTGGAGTCTGCAAAAGACCTGAGACTGGGACGGAGATTTATCTTCCAACAGGACAATGATCCAAAACATAAAGCCAAATCTACAATGGAATGGTTCACAAATAGACGTATCCAGGTGTTAGAAAGGCCAAGTCAAAGTCCAGACCTGAATCCAATCGAGAATCTGTGGAAAGAGCTGAAGACTGCTGTTCACAAACGCTCTCCATCCAACCTCACTGAGCTCGAGCTGTTTTGCAAGGAAGAATGGGCAAGAATTCCAGTCTCTATGTGCAAAACTGATACATACCCCAAGCGACTTGCAGCTGTAATTGCAGCAAAAGGTGGCGCTACAAAGTATTAGCGCAAAGGGGCTGAATAATATTGCACGCCCCACTTTTCAGTTTATTTGTTAAAAAAAGTTTAAATTATCCAATAAATTTCGTTCCACTTCACGATTGTGTCCCACTTGTTGATTCTTGACAAAAAATGTAATGTTTATATCTTTACGATTGAAGCCTGAAATGTGGCAAAATGTTGAAAGGTTCAAGGGGGCCGAATACTTTTGCAAGGCACTGTACATGTAAAAAGTTCATAAATATTAGGGACTGATGGTGTAGCACAAAACACATAAAACTGTTTGAATAACTCAGCTTTTTGATTAGCCAAAACATTTGTCAAACAATACACATAAAGGCAAAATCAAATAAGCAACTGAACATGATGAAGACTAAATTAACACAAAACAAGAGGAACATTTCAGCTGGTGATCAAAGGAGGTAAACAAGACTACACAAAACAAACACATTTACTTAGACTAGCTTAATAAAGGTAAATGACTGTAGCAATGATTAAGGTCAATAATGAGAACATTGGAAACTTATTTACTCATCTATGCTTATAATTTTATTATAAATGGTGTTATTCAATCTGGAGAGACCAGGATTTATTGTTGGCCGCATTGACCCCGGCAGGGACACTAGCAGAGGGGAGATCACTGTTGCTTAGAACGATCTCAGATCCCCCAGGGTCAAGCACTGGTGGTGGCTATAGCACGGTGTGAACGGGGCACGGGCAGAAGTGCTGGGGAAGCGGTGGGTTGCAAGAGCTTCAAAGCGCTGGTTTGTAGGAAGCGGCTGATTTTAAGCTGCCCGCTTTGCCGTCAGTGGTTGGCAGGGGGGGCTGTCAGAGCTGTGTGATTGGCTGAGGCTCGAGGCTGGCCCTGGATGTGCGGCGTGATGTCTTCTCAGTCTGAATATGTTAAAATAATAAAATATGAAAATATACAATAATGAAGGGAAAGTGTAAAACTGGGAGAGCACCTGGACCAGGATGACAGTAACTGGACATAGATATTCTAAAGTGGCAACACTTGAGGACGTATTGATGGCGTAAACTTAAAGTGCCCTGTGGAGATTAAAAATGGTTGTAACAGGCTCTTTGTGCTAATTCTGCTCTGATTGTATGAGACAGACAGATATTCATGAAACTATAAAAACAAAGTCTGTTTTAATCAAAAATACTACATTTTCATGTAATTTTTGCTCTGTTTGAGTCCGTGTGAACCAGAAAACGATTAATTGATTACTAAAATAGTTGTCGACTATTTCAATAATCGATTAGTCGTCGATTAATCGATTAGTTGTTTCAGCCCTATCATAGTCACAACAAGCAGACATCATAGTCACAACAAGCAGACATCATAGAGTCACAACAAGCAGACATCATAGAGTCACAACAAGCAGACATCATAGAGTCTCAACAAGCAGACAGCATAGAGTCTCAACAAGCAGACATCACAGACTCACAACAAGCAGACAGCATAGAGTCACAACAAGCAGACATCATAGAGTCTCAACAAGCAGACATCACAGACTCACAACAAGCAGACAGCATAGAGTCACAACTAGGGATGTAAATCGGTGACCGTTTAACTGGTGGTTGACCGTCACAGCATTAACCGGTCAAAGCTGTCGGTTAAAAAAATAAAAGGGGGAGACGGAAGGTCTCTTAAAGCTGCACTAACTGACTTTATTTTTGTATTCATTACGAAAATTCTATCCATGTCCATGTAGTGCATTGGAATATATGTCCTTTTGAAGAAAAAGTAGCACAGGTTTGTGCTGGCGTGAAATTATATTTTAGAGTTTTGATGAAACAAGGAAGAGATGTGTTTCGGGTCGCAGATTGTGACCAATCACAGCGGACCACTAGCCCCCACTTTCTTGAGAAATCTACAGGTCTCTTGCGCACACACAGCTGAGTTTAGCACAACAAGCAGCGGAGCTAACCTGAAGCTTCGTGTGTCTTCGACCACCGGTTACTGCTTACACAGCGAGACAGCCATCCAAAAGAAAGTCTCCTTCCTCCGCGCTTCCCGGTTCTATTGTTCTATGGTCACGCCATCCACGTGAAAATCAATGTCCATGGATTTATCCATATTGGGAGATGTTAACTCTGAACAAAATCCCAAAGTCAGTTAGTGCAGCTTTAGAAACATTACTTTTTAGCCCTGTTTGCACGGTGTGAAGGAGCGGGTCTGTCTCTAGCTGTGTGCATCAATGTAGTAGTAAACTCTGGGGCAACTTTCATACCGCAAGCGTAGGTGGGCGATATTGACAAAAATAAATATCTCTTTTTTTCCCTACTCCCGATAACGATATTGTCACAATATCTTTAAAATCAATCTTTTTTACACAGAATGATCTGTAATGTTTTGCTGCTAGGGCATCTATAGATAGAGACAGTGTAGATCAAAATAGAAGCTTTTTATTTTCTAAAGTGCTTCACACATTTTTGCAAAACAAGCGCTAACATACAGTGGGGCAAAAAAGTATTTAGTCAGCCACCGATTGTGCAAGTTCTCCCACTTAAAATAATGACAGAGGTCCGTAATTTTTATCATAGGTTTACTTCAACTGTGAGAGACAGAATGTGAAAAAAAATCCAGGAATTCACATTGTAGGATTTTAAAAGATTTTATTTGTAAATGATGGTGGAAAATAAGTATTTGGTCAATAACAAAAATTCAACTCAATACTTTGTTATTGCCAACAAAGGTTATATTACAGAGGTCAAACGATTACTATAGGTCTTTACCAAGTTTGCACACACAGTAGCTGGTATTTTGGCCCATTCCTCCATGCAGATCTTCTCGAGAGCAGTGAACACGGACTTTCAACTCCCTCCACAGATTTTCAATGGGGTTGAGGTCTGGAGGCCGGCTAGGTCACTCCAGGACTTTCAAATGCTTTTTACAGAGCCACTCCTTCGTTGCCCGGGCGGTGTGTTTGGGATCATTGTCATGCTGGAAGACCCAGCCACGTTTCATCTTCAAAGCTCTCACTGATGGAAGGAGGTTTTGGCTCAAAATCTCACGATACATGGCCCCATTCATTCTTTCCTCAACACGGATCAGTCGTCCTGTCCCCTTAGCAGAAAAACAGCCCCAAAGCATGACGTTTCCACCCCCGTCCTTCACAGTAGGTATGGTGTTCTTGGGATGCAACTCTGTATTCTTCTTTCTCCAAACACGACGAGTTGAGTTTATACCAAACAGTTCTACTTTGGTTTCATCTGACCACATGACATTCTCCCAATCCTCTGCTGTATCATCCATGTGCTCTCTGGCAAACTTCAGACGGGCCTGGACATGCACTGGCTTCAGCAGGGGGACACGTCTGGCACTGCAGGATTTGATTCCCTGTCGTCGTAGTGTGTTACTGATGGTAACCTTTGTTACTTTGGTCCCAGCTCTCTGCAGGTCATTCACCAGGTCCCCCCGTGTGGTTCTGGGATATTTGATCACCATTCTCATGATCATTCTGACCCCACGGGATGAGATCTTGCGATCGAGGGAGATTATCAGTGGTCTTGTATGTCTTCCATTTTCTGATAATTGCTCTCACAGTTGATTTGTTCACACCAAGCTGCTTGCCTATTGTAGATTCACTCTTCCCAGTCTGGTGCAGGTCTACAATTCTTTTCCTGGTGTCCTTCGACAGCTCTTGCCCATAGTGGAGTTTGGAGTCTGACTGTTTGAGGCTGTGGACAGGTGTCTTTTATACAGATAACGAGTTCAAACAGGGGCCATTAATACAGGTAACGAGTGGAGGACAGAAGAGCTTCTTAAAGAAGAAGTTACAGGTCTGTGAGAGCCAGAGATCTTCCTTGTTTGAAGTGACCAAATACTTCTTTTCCACCATCATTTACAAATACATTTTTTAAAAATCCTACAATGTGAATTCCTGTTCATGTGAATTTTTTTTTCACATTCTGTCTCTCACAGTTGAAGTGAACCTATTATGAAATTTACAGACCTCTGTCATTATTTTAAGCAGGAGAACTTGCACAATCGGTGGCTGACTAAATACTTTTTTGCCCCACTGTATATTAACATTAAAAATCAAATTCAAGTAACACAGAAAGAACACATCCAAAAAGACTCAATAATTACTGTAATGTACAAATAAAGCAGTGATTGGCTTTTTAGGCACACATGATTAGACCTTCTCTAATTGTAATATATAATGAAAAATGAAAAAGACGATTATGCGAAAAAGCATATCTTCAAATTGAATTTCACGATATTATTGTCTACGATATATTTTGCCCACCCCTACGCGCGCACCAAAGTTGCACACTGGTGCGGGTCACGAGCCGTCGTTTGCTGCCAAAAAGCTTTAACCCGCAGCACAGACAAAAGGTTAAAAAGCAGTTCTCTGTGCGCAAAGGTGGCGAAGCTGTTGCAGGTTTTGGCGCCGCTGTCTTGGCTCTGATCCAGTAGAACGCACAGCTGCACTTATGAAAAGTATGCGGCTCGAAATGGTGATAATAGCGGCTTATTAACCGAGCGCGAGGTCTGTATGGAGAAATATCAGACCGCGGCCTTAACGTACAGACCGAGCCGTGGCGAGGTCTGTGCAAAAAGGCCAAGGTTAGTGAGGTTAGTAAATGTTTTATTATATGACTATTTTTAATTTATGCAAATATCAATCTCTTGGTTTTCCTAATTGTGTTTTTAGCTTTCTGGTCTGTAACAAAGTTCTCAATCGCTTCTTGTCTGTTAGTTATTTTGACTTAGTTATTTTCTGTAATTTCTTCCTCTGGCTCGTCAAACTCGTCCGGACAATAGAATTCACTGGAGAATGCTCCCAGTTGTCGCCCGTTATTTCTTTATTTACCGAGGAAACTCAGGAAAGAAATCAATTGTGATACGCGCTGTTCGGACCAATTGTCATGGTAACGGTCCGAGATGAGAAAATATCAGACCGGTAATTAGCCAATTAGAGCGTGCGTACGGTCCAAGTCATATAATTATTAAAATTAGCTCAATAATTGCTTGTTTGTTTTCCTCGTCTCTCTCTCCCTCTCAGGTTAGAGAGCTGCAAAGTGCTCACAGGAACAGGAGCCAAAACAGGATCTAAACCAGGACTAAACCAGGATTGACAATGGGGCACACAGTCCTCGTGAACATATGCCAGCCTGAGTTCTCATTCTCTAGTAGTGACTAGTGCAGCGTGTTCGCCGATGCGGAGCTACCGTTTAATAAAAAAATAAACTTATGGCGCACATCCGTGAACACATACTCTCTGGAAGGCCTCTTGACAGAGACGCTTCAGAGCTGCATTCTTGGAGAAGAAATGTATACAAAAAGAAGCAAGCTTAACTCCGTTAGCATCACAGTCCGCCCACTACTTCCACCCCTTCCGACTGGCGCCACCGCAGGCCAGGTCTTCTGGTCTGCACCCCTAGCGTCTGAAATTAGAGAATGTGTGTTGGCGTTCTGAACGCACAATTAGATTACAATGAGTTACCCTCATGTCAGTCACATGGTGTGTGGGGAGGCGGGACTACTGCCATAAATTATTTCTAAAACAATTTTTTCATATGGACTATTGACAACTTTGAATAATAATAATAATGCATCGGTTTTATATAGCGCTTTTCTGGACACTCAAAGACGCTTCACATGTGTCATTATTCATTCACTCCATACACGGTGGTGATAAACTACTACAGTAGCCACAGCTGCCCTGGGGCACACTGACAGAAACGAGGCAACCAGTATGTGCCATCGGCCCCTCCGACCACCACCAACCATTCACACACACACCAGACTCGTTCTAGGCAATGGGGGTGAAGTGTCTTGCCTAAGGACACAACGGCAGTTTGGCACTTTACAGCCTCAGCCGCCCCACCGAGGCTGGTGTTCCCAGAGGTTAAGTGTCTTGCCAAGGACACAATGACAGTCAGTGGGAGTCGATGGTGAAAGTCCTGAGCGGGGCTTGAACCCACGAACTTCTGGCTCAAAGGCCAACGCTCTACCAACTGAGCTACTGCCGCCCTAATGACTTAGTTTTATTCCAGATCATTTTTTGTTAACAGACTGAGTCTATTTTATTCATTGTTTTTGGTTGTTTTTTCCTTTATTGTATTCTTGTGTTTGATATTCTTTAAAGATAAAAGTTATTTCTTCAAGGTTTATCATTATCATTGTTTTAGATGAAAATTATCTCTATTGCTTATCACAATAATTTCTGAGACATTTTAAAATGTCTCAGAAATGTGTTATCGTGACAGGTCTAGTCACAACAATCAGACATAGAGTCACCACAATCAGACATAGAGTCACCACAATCAGACATAGAGTCACAACAATCAGACATAGAGTCACCACAATCAGACATAGAGTCACAACAATCAGACATAGAGTCACCACAATCAGACATAGAGTCACCACAATCAGACATAGAGTCACCACAATCAGACATATGCCGCTTTTCCACAGTATCAGTATGGTACAGTCAGGGCTGGACTGAGACAAAAAAACGGCCCGGGCATTTTTTCCTTCTTACCGGCCCAGGCATGTTTTTGTCACGTTTTTTTACAGTTTGTTTATACCAGGGATCGGCAACTCAAAAGGTTCAAAGAGCCATATTTGACAAAAAAACTAAAAACATCTGTCTGGAGCCGCAAAAAAATAACAGCCTTGTAGAAAGCTTATATGAAGGTTACACAATGTAGCTACATTAGCTACATTAGCCTATTATCTAAATGACCAAGTAAAGGCTACAAATACATAATAAGCATTCATGATTATCAAATGTGTGTTTTCACTGCAGCGTGTCCTGGAGAGAATGACGCACCACGTGATGACTCTGCTTTAACTTTGACTTCCATTTTTTTGCCTTCATGCAACTGTAGAAATACAGTAAATAAATCTGCTTTTTGGCTCAAAGGTCACACACCTGCACTGTCCGCTCATATCGATTACGTCACAGGCTGAAGTTTGCTGGAGCTGAATGTCCTAAATGGCCTTTTCTTTCACAGTCTTTGCGGAGGTTTTTGAAGTCTGAAAAAGGTTCTCCGGATTTTGTATGAAAGAATCCTTCACGTAATCCCTGTGAACGGTATTTAGTGCTTCATTGTTCCTCGTGTTGCAACAAAACTTCCTATTACATCGCAAACAAGAAGCAGTCCTTCCTCATTGACTGAAAGCAAATGTTCAGTCTTGTCCTTAGTCCAGTCTTATTATCGACTCGTTCTCTTTTTATCTTTGGGATCCGTGCGCATACGCCGGTTTGTTTACAGCAGTGGCCGCCTGCCGCGGGGCCGCGCCACAGGATATGACGCACTACGTTGACAGAAATGTTGAAATTGAATATTACTTATACACATTTTTACAGCATTGAAATACGTTAGGAATGTTTTTCCTCCTACAGAAACCACATTCAAACTAGGAATAAAATATAGCCCTCACACTCCATTTTCAGACATTTCTGAAAAGGCTCCAGGAGCCACTGGAGGAGCACTAAAGGTTGCCGACCCCTGGTTTATACAGTATGTGGAAGCAAATACTGTAGAGGATCAGGATATGTGCAGTTTCAACCATAAAATACAGTACAATAGTCTACATTAAAGAGAGTAATAAACATGTCTCAGAGTGAGGGAGGTGACACAGACAACAGTATTGTTTGTTACAGGGATGAGAATTGGTCAAAAAAGTCTGAAATGCATAATGTCAGCCATTTGCTGGCTCTAAATCTGTTTAATTTGTTCACAACATATTTCTTTTGGGCTCAAACATGAACTTTTAATGCAATGGAAAATTTAGGCACCCGAGCTTTAATTTAGTCGCAATTCGAGAGGAGAGGGGAGACGCGGACTGTTTCCTGCAGCGGTGTATTTATTGGGTGCACAAATTACGCAAAGACACGCATGGTCCTGTGCATGTTTATGGTCTTGGGTACATGGTCACGTTGCGGCTACGCGCTCACCGTGTTGTGTTGTGAGCGGCTCCCGGTGAGCGGTTCCCGCGTCCAGCTCAGAGCCGCTGGATGCGGGAGTTGGCAACACTGGCGGGAACACTGCGGCCGCTGAGGTGGTAGAATCTCGTTCGAGTACATGCAGCAGGTGCCCCGCGGACACGCGCGCTCCCCTCGAACAGTTCTCAACGGATTTACACTTTTTCATGGCCGCTCTCAAGGGCGACAAACATCTTTTTTGTATGAGGCAGACAGACCGGCCCAAATATGGGCATCGGCCCTTCTGGCATTGCCCGGTACGCCCGATGGCCAGTCCAGCCCTGGGTGAATGGCATTATCAGAAACGGGAAAAAAAAGGAAGAATATCCAAATGATTTCACAGTAAACGATTCAGTTATCAGTGAAAAAAAGGATATTGTAAATGCATTTAACAGCTTCTTTGTCAGTGTTGGGCCGAAGTTAGCCAATGAAATTGTGAGACCAAACAATGTGAATGAAATTGATGAAAGAATTACAACAAATAATGCAAATTCACTTTTCATTGGAAGTGTCAGTGAGAGAGAAATTATTGAAATTGTAAATTCCTTTAGTGCTAAAAGATCAACAGATGGATCTGACATGGACATGTGTCTAGTGAAAGAGATCAGTAATTATATTGTCAAGCCTCTTGTGTATATATGTAATCAGTCGTTTCTAACGGGTATTTTTCCAAGTAAAATGAAAACTGCCAAAGTTATACCCATATTTAAAAACGGTGACAGGCAGCAGTTAACAAATTATAGACCAATCTCTATACTCTCACAGTTTTCAAAAATACTGGAAAAACTATTCGTCAAACGACTTGATTGTTTTGTAGACAAGCATAACTTGTTGAGTGAACATCAGTACGGTTTCAGATCCAATAGGTCCACCTCAATGGCTGTCATGGAACTAGTGGAAAACATAGCTACATCTTTTGAGAACAGTGAGTATGCTGTTGGAGTCTTCATAGACCTAAGCAAGGCTTTTGACACAATAGATCATTCATTGCTTTTAAATAAATTGGAAAGGTATGGGGTTCGGGGCTTAGCGCACACTTGGCTAAAAAGTTATTTAAGTGATAGAAGTCAGTATGTCAAAATCAATAATATCAGCTCAATGGAAGCAAAAATAACCCACGGTGTTCCTCAGGGCTCCGTATTAGGACCCAAATTATTTATTTTGTACATAAATGAAATCTGTGAAGTTCTTAATAAATCACGATGCATCTTATTTGCTGATGATACCAGTCTGTATTGTTCTGGAAAAGATCTTGGGCTGCTTCTAAATACAGTAGGAAGTGAACTCAAGATATTAAAAACATGGTTTGATGTAAACAAACTTTCCATAAATCTGCATAAAACTAAATATATTATCTTTGGAAAAAGGGAAATAATAAAGACCCCATGTAAAATCAGTATTGGGGAGGTAGACATTGAAAGGGTGTATGAAACAAAGTTTTTAGGAATCAATATTGATCATAAGTTAAACTGGAAAGTGCATATAAACACTCTAAAGACTAAAATTTCTAAACTCATTGCTATACTGTGTAAAATTAAAACTTCTGTAAATCAAAATGCGTTATATATACTTTACAATTCCCTCATCCTTCCATACCTCAGCTACTGTGTGGAATTATGGGGGAATACCTACAAAACTAATATAAAACCTATCTTTATCTTACAAAAGAAAGCCATTAGAGTGATCAGTCATGCCGAATACCTTGCCCCAACAAATCCACTATTTATTAGACATAATATTCTAAAATTGTATGATCTTGTTGATGTTTACACTGCAGCTGTGTTATACAAGGCTCACAACTTCATGCTTCCTCACTGTTTACAAAAGATGTTTCATACTAGAGAATGTAGCTACAGCCTCAGAGGAACTGATCTGCTTCAGAAACCCAGAGCAAAGAGTAATACTAAGAGGACATGTGTATCAGTCAAAGGAGTTGATCTATGGAACAGTCTATCTGTTCAACTTAAGGGCTCAAGAACTATTAAAACATTCAAAAAAAAGTATAAGTCAAATATTATTGAGAAGTATAGGACAATTGAATTGGACTTTGCTTAATAACTCGTGTTTATGGAAGTTCATGTTTTGTGCTTCATGTTACCATCGTTGGTATATGAGAATCTGTATATTGTGTCACCTATAAATTTGATCATGTATAACATTATTTTGATTTGTTGAAGCGCAATTTTTTGGTGCCTCATGTTACCATCGTTGGTATATGAGAAACTGTATGTTGTGTCATTTACAATTTTGATCATGTATAACATCATTTTGATTTGTTCAAGTGCAAGTTTTTGGTGCTTCATGTTGCCGTCGTTAGTATATGAGAAACTGTATAATTTGTCATCTTTGGACGTATTTTCACATTGTATTAGGGGTTAGGCAGTATAAGTTTCGACTTCAGCCTAAACCCTTTCGGTCAGGTATTGTTTCGCACAAGGTCCTTTATGGACACATTTTGGTTCTTTTTTTCATTTTATTTTTATTTTCTTGTTGTAAAAAGCAAATGTGAGCTCTGTATCCGTGTGACCCGAGGTCAAGTGTACATATTGACCGAAGCAAAAAATAAACTAACTAACTAACATGATTAAGCAGATGACGGGATAAAGGTACAGCCTTTATGTGCGCCTCATACGCACCCATAAGATCTGTCATCAGTATCTATTTGCTGTGCCACTAAACTTGGGGCGGGCCTTTATGCACCTGGGTGGGCCTATGGGTTTTTACCAAATATTGCTTGCTTGCAATTGACGTCACGTCCGCCTCATTACATATGCGTATCACAAAGTGGTGGTCAGCCGAGCTATAGTTGTTCACTAGAGCAGCGTGTCTGAATATGCCTTTTGTATGTGTTGTTTTAAGTTTTCTAACCGATCGAGTCGTGAAACCTTTAATGGATACTTTAGGATTCTTTGTGAAGAGATTGAAGAAGATGACAAAGTCTGGGATCGCGTCTTTAATTCAGACAGAAGACATGTTTTATTGTCGATGGTAGAGACAGCACGAACAACACACACAGAATGCAAGTGTATTATACAGAGCGGAGGCATGGAGACCTCCAATCAGCAGCTGCCACAGTGCCATGTAGCTTGGCCTTCAGATAGACAAAACAAGGGAAAAGTACTGGCTTCTGCACATTGATAGAATGATGAGTTTAACTTGAACAAAAGTTGCTTCAAAGTGTTATGAAATCTCACAAGATTAATAAAGAGCCTCGCACTAAGAACTTTACGAAAAGACGCAGGAAAAGTGTCTCGCTAACATTTCACTATCAGACGCTTTTACCTCTAAGGTATTTACCCAGCCATGCAGTCACAATGTGCTGTTATTACATCCACATGTTTATTTAATTCATTGTCAGGTATGAGTCGGCGTTTTAGATAAACACAGACGGAAAAGTAGCAGTATCCATGTTTATCCAAACCTTCAGTTCTATTTCATATGTTGCTTCGCCCTTTAGGCTTCGCTAATGCATATCTCTCGGAAGCATCGCTTCCCGCCCTGAGAAGATCAAACGATCCACCCTCCAATCACCTTCACGTCCTGGCGTAGGCCAGTCCCCTATTGAGAATGAGGAGTTGACGTCACGGCACAGAGTCCCCCCTCCCCATCCCCCCTTTGCCGACATATTGGCTGCGCACCGGTGGCGGCAGTACAGTTTGTTTACGTGTGTTGTGAACGCGGTAGTAGCGGAGGTTCTTGCTATTCCGCACTGTTTTATCATGCCTGGAAATAACTGCTGCGTTAAAAACTGCTCCAATACCTCCCACGATGGATATGGAAAACCTAGTAACAACGGGATACAGTTTTTTAGGTTACCGAAATGGAAAAAGCATCAAGGGGAGCAATTCTCTGACCTGACAAGGAGACGTCGGATTGCTTGGTTGGCTGCAATTAGAAGAAAGGACCTTACTTTCGATCACACACACCCCTGTCGACGAGAGTGTGTTCTCTGCATTTTCACTCTGGTACGTTCTCTAAAAATGTATTTATGTAGTTGTCTCTTAAAGCTAGGAAGTGTAGGTTAGCATATGTTATTATGGTTTCTGTAGTGCCTTTGTCTCTGTGTCTTTGTTACCCTCTCAGGCTGTTTCTTACTTAGCACGTGTTCTGCGAGGTCTTTGCCAGTGTAAAGCATAGATTACATAGATTGTACACATAATCTAATTATTCTGTTGTACATAAACCTTCATATGACATTATGAGGTGACCTAAAAAGTACTTGAGATGCTGTTCATGACATAGTTGCCAGTTTAAAGCATTGATTACATAGATTGTGCAAATTATTATATTAATTATATGTTGTTATTATTCTCGTGTAGGTAAACCAGCATATGAGATGTTGGAGAACCACCCTGACTGGACACCATCCCTGTTGTTAGGCCACAATGATGTACAAAAAACAGATGAAGCGAGATATCAGCGGCAAGTAAGGCGCAGGTCCCTGCCACTGGAGCAGCAGCCACCTCCAGCCCAACACCAGCCGCAGGCGCCGCCGCCTCCAGCCCTAGACCAGCCGCAGGCGCCGCCGCCACCAGCCCTAGACCAGCCGCAGGCGCCGCCGCCACCAGCCCTAGACCAGCCGCAGGCGCCGCCGCCACCAGCCCTAGACCAGCCGCAGGCGCCGCCGCCACCAGCCCTAGACCAGCCGCAGGCGCCGCCGCCGCCAGCCCTAGACCAGCCGCAGGCGCCGCCGCCGCCAGCCCTAGACCAGCCGCCAGCTGACCCGGACATGGAATGTGGACTCTGCACATCTAGACGAGATGTTATCAACAATCTTCTTGAAGAAAACAGACAGCTGAAGCGTGAGCTTGATACGTACCGGATGAATGAGAACTTTCTGAGTGGTGATGATAACACAGTGAAGTATTACACGGGGCTTCCAAACTTTGCATTGTTCCAGACACTTCTACTCTACCTAACTCCAGATCTGCCTCAAGGTAGAATGAAGAAGCTCTCACCCTTCCAGCTTGTCCTATTGACTTTAATGCGCCTCAGACTGGACCTTCCAATACAGCACCTCAGCCATCTGTTTAGAGTACATAGGACAACAGTCGCCGATGCCTTTCACCATACCCTTGGTGTGATGTACGCACAGCTGTGTCCATTGGTGCACTGGCCAAGTAGGGAATGCTTATTGACCAGTATGCCACACCAGTTTGTGGAGTCATTTGGGAACAATGTGGCTGCCATTGTGGACTGCTTCGAGGTGTTCATCGAGAAACCTTCCAATGTACTAGCAAGGGCACAGACTTTTTCTCAATACAAACACGCATACACTATGAAATACCTAATCGTGATCACGCCCCAGGGTGTAATTTCCTTCATATCGAACGGGTGGGGTGGGCGCACAAGCGACAAGCATATAACCGAGCAAAGTGGTTTCCTGAACAAGCTGTTACCAGGTGACATTGTGCTGGCAGATAGAGGCTTTAATATAAGAGAACATGTGGGCATGATGTGTGCTGAAGTGAAAATACCTACATTCACCAGGGGTCGTGCTCAGCTTGAGGCGAAAGATGTGGAGGAGACTAGGGCCATAGCACATCTCAGAATTCACGTGGAGAGGGTGATCGGTGTTGTGCGCAACAAATTCAAATTCTTACACTCAACTGTACCTGTGCACATGCTTGTCAAATGTGAGGATGAAAACCTAATGCCTTTGGATAAGATTGTCATTGTTTGCTGTGCCTTAACGAACATGTGCAAAAGTGTTGTTTGAGTACCTTATTCTTTACTGTATCTTTTATTTTTAAATAAATGCATGAAACAACTTGATATGGTTTACCAATATTTATTGAGAAATGAATATTTTTTTTGTTACAAACGTGTGCAGTCAAAGTACTGTTTCCAGCATGTAAACATGCCCAACATAGGTAAAAATGATAATAAGAGTCATACTTTTCTTAGTGCAAAGGGACACAAAACACTGCTAAACAACGTGTGCATTCAAAGTACTGTTTCCAGCATGTAAACATGCACAGCATAGGCAAAAATGATCATAAGAGTCATACTTTTCAAACTTTCAAGTCCAAAGACTTGTGGCTTTTAAACTCCTGCATCGTGTAGTAACTTACACCAAATACAAGGTAGTTTACTATGTCCATGTATGTGCACGGAGGTAAATGGTCCAGGTTTCTGTGCCATTCCGCTGCAGGGAGCTCGTATGGGTCGATGTTTTTGATGTCCGCAAGCTTCTCCAAATACCTCTGTTTTGCGCTTGGTATGAGCTTGTTCGTGTACGGTCCCTTCTCTTTCGCCTTATCTCTAAGCATTGTTTTACTGTCTTCCTTTCCCTTGTTGTATCAGTAGATCCGTCTCTGTCTCGCCGAAAACGTAAATGCGTATAATTTAAAGTGCTCTGGAATATGAGGAGCGCGTGAAATTCTGGGGGCGTGCCCCCGTTGCGCAGCCAATATGTCCGACAGGCTCAGAGCCCCCCCCAAATCACCCCAACTCGGCACGTGACTCCTCATTCTCAATAAATAGGGCCATGCACCACAGCTCTTCTCCTTTCTCTCTCAGCTTGCCTAAGAGAAGCTTCGATTCATTTGTTAGGATGTCTTCAAGCAAGATCCCCGCGCCTGAGAACTTGCCACCCTCCGGTGTCAGGCTGCGGATCTGCGACTTGTGCCCAGCGGCACTCTCCCAGACTGACCGCCACGAGTCCAGCATCTTCTGCCTGGGCTGGCGTCGTGCCGCGGGAGAAAGCCCCAGATGTGTGGCTTGTCTCGCCGTGGATTATTTATGCCGTATAGAGTGGTGCCCTTGGTGGCATCGCTCACGCTGAACAGACGTATAGCTAATACACCACAGATGGTTGTCCTAGCTTAACGCATCACTTTGCTCGCTTCATCCCTGGAGTGGTGCCCATGGTGGCTCGCTCAAGGTGTGCTACGTTCTGCTCACGCTGGACAGGCGTAATACTACTGCACCACAGATGGTTGCTTAATAACATCACTCTCGGTGCCCATGGTGGCTCGCTCAGGGTGTGCCTCTGCTTCACTAAATCAGCCGCGAGGGGATAGGCCCATGACAGCCCATTCCCCGGCGCTATAGCGTATGGAGTATACGCGGGTGCGGAGGCCTGGCCTTGGCGGTCAGGCTTTCCTCCCATAGAGGATGGAGTACGCCTGTACACCAGCTTCCTACGGGGTCTGGACTGGCACCCCCCCCGAGCGGGGCAAGCCGGCCGTGTCCATGCTTGACAGGTGTTAGGCTTGTGCATCATAGGTCGTTGCTATGGCTTATAACATTACTCTCCTCGCTGCATCCCTCGGACAGGGACCGCTCTGCCACCCTGCACCGCAGGGTGGCAGAGCGAGCAGCAGCCACCCCGGCCGAGGAGCAGCAGCCACCCCGGCTTTGCAGCTGCAAGGAGGGGAGGGAAACGCTTTAATAAGGGCCATCATCAGGCCCGTTACTCCCTCAAAAAGAACACTTCTTTCCCCTTTTCCTTATCCTCAGCGCTTGGCCAACGCTGCTCATCTGCCAAGTGCCTGGAGCCTCTCTCAGGCCGCCTCTCGTGCGCGCGCTGGAGGCATGCTCCGGGACCGCTGTGCGCTCCCCGTGCCTTTGCCTCTCTTGGGCAGAGAGTGCGCGGCTGCACGCTACCCTCCTACGCTCTCTGTGCGCCACGAGCGCCAGCTCACAGCTGTCCTGCCCTCACGCTGCTACCCGGTAAAAGCCAGGGCCGCAGCTAGGGCTCAGACCTTTTTCCAGCGGCCCCCCAATATCCAGAGCAATGAGTGGTACTGCTCTCCCCCCCCCCCTCAGTCCACAGTGTTGGGGAGCGAGGGCTCGGCTCCACGTAAGCGCAGCACACCTGCCCTCACGTGGCCACCCAGAAAAAGGGCCCAGGGCCGCAGCTAGGGCCCAGCCCTCTTCCCAGGGGCCCCCCACTGCAAAAAGTGGGACTGCTCAGCCCCCTATCAGTCCACAGTGTTGGGGAGCGGGGGCTTGGCTCCACGCGGCCACCCGGAGAAGGGCCCTGGGCCGCAACTAGGGCCCAGCCCTCTTCCCAGGGGCCCCCCCACTGCAAAAAGTGGGACTGCTCGGCCCCCTCTCAGTCCACAGTGTTGTGGAGCGGGGGCTTGGCTTCACGTAAGCGCAGCACACCTGCCCTCACGCGGCCACCTGGAAAAAGGCCAAGCCCTCTTCCCAGGGGCCCCCACTGTAATAAGTGGGACTGCTCGGCCCCCTCTCAGTCCACAGTGTTGGGGAGCTGGGGCCCGGCTCCACGTAAGCGCAGCACACCTGCCCTCACGCAGACACCCGGAAAAGGGCCTAGGGCCGCAGCTAGGGCCCAGCCCTCTTCCCAGGGGCCTCCCACTGCAATAAGCGGGGCTGCTCGGCGCCCTCTTAGTCCACAGTGTTGGGGAGCAGGGGTGAGGCTCCACGTAAGCGCAGAACACCCGCCGTCACGCGGCCACCCGGGAAAAGGCCCAGGGCCGCAGCTAGGGCCCAGCCCTCTTTCAAGGGGCCCCCCACTGCAATAAGCGGGACTGCTCAGCCCCCTCTTTGTCCACAGTGTTGGGGAGCAGGGGCTCGGCTCCACGTAAGTGCAGCACACCTGCCCTCACGCGGCCACCCAGAGAAAGGCCCAGGGCCGTAGCTAGGGCTCAGGCCTTTTTCCCACGGGCCCCCCACTATCCGATGCCTCCCCAGGATGGGACATCTGTGGGCGGACCAGGCCTTTCTCCCTCCTCCCATCTCGCTGTGCTTCCCTTGACCCATGTTGTCACCGTATCGGAACAGTCGGGGCTCCGGGGAACTCTGTGGATACACAGAGTGCTGAGTCGGGGCTATGCTCTCCAGTTCTCCTGGCGGCCCCCTCCTTTCTGCGGCATTCTCCAGACAGGGCTAGGCAGCCCGGAGAACGCCGTGGCGCTTCACAGGGAGGTCAACACGCTTCTGCAGCGCCGGGCGGTAGTGGAGGTAGACCCGCTCAGGACAGGGACAGGGTTTTACTCTCAATACTTCATAGTCCCCAAAAACAAAAACAAAAAAACAAAAACAAGTGCGGAGGGGTGCGGGCCATGCTGGACCTGCTCGTCCTCAATGGCTGCATAGCCCAGCGACTGTTTCGCATGCCCACAGTAAACAGCTACTCCTGAGCATCAGGCCCGGGGACTGGAGGTCCTCCGTGGACCTCCACGACGCGAATTTTCACAAACCCATTGCACAGGGGCACAAGAAGTTCCTCCGGTCCCCCACTCGGCTACTCCCTAGCCCCCTCGCACCTTCTCCAAGTGTGTGGAGGCGGCGCTAGAACCCCTTCGGCGTCAGGGCCTCAGGACACTGACGTATATCAACGAATGGTGATCCTGTCCTCCCGGGAGGATGCGCAGGATCAAACGTCCAGAGTGTTAAACCACGTGCCCACCTAGGGTTTGTGATCAATAGGGACAAAAGCTCCCTGTGCCCGGCCCAGGAGATCTCGTATCTGGGACTGGGCTTGAATTCCAGGAGCATGACGGCTTCACTCTCGCCAGAGAGAGAAGCGGCGGTTCAGAACCTGGGCCGGATCGTTCTGGGTGAACCTCGGGTGCAACCGCGGCAGATCCAGTCTCTCTTGGGCATGATGGCAGCGGCCCATCCAGTGGTGAGACTGGGGTTGCTGCACATGCGATATCTCCAGAGGTGGTTCTCACACCTCAGGGGCTTATCACGGAGGGAGCGACTGTCGTTGAGGGCTCATAACGACGTCGCCTTCTGGCTGTCCCCAGGTCGACTCCAGGAGGGAGTTCAAATGGGTGTTGTGGACCACCACATCGAGGTCTTCACGGACGCCTCACTGAGTGGTTGGGGAGGCGTGCTCGGCCACCACTCGACAGGAGGCGTTTGGTCCTCCCCCTTGGGGCACATCAACCTCCTGGAGTTGGAGGCGATGCGGTTGGTGCTGGCCCATTTCATGACCAGACTGGAGGGCCAACAGGTGATTGTTCGGACGGACAACACCACTGTGGCAGCATATCTGAACAGGCATGGGGGGACCAGGTCCCCCGCCCTTCACAGGCTGGCAGTGGAGGTTCTTCTGTGGGCGGACATTCACCTAGCCTCTCTGAGGGCCCGTCATATCCCAGGCGAGCGTAACGTGGCCGCCGACAGGATGTGCAGGGGCGAGGCCTTGCGGGACGAGTGGGGTCTCGCCCCAGCGGTCGTGGCAGAGGTCTGGCTCCGGTTCGGGACACCGGTGGCCGACTTTTTCCCAAATGCAGAGAACGCACAGTGCCCACTCTGGTTCTCGCTCAGGTCCAGCAACGAGCCCCCTCTCGGGGTGGACGCCATGGCGCACCGGTCGTGGCCCAACGGTCTCTCCTACGCCTTCCCGCCTCGCCGGCTCTTGGCAGCCCTGCTTTACAGGGTGAGGACGGAGGAGTCTCCATCCTGGTGGTGGCGCCGGACAGCCCGGGAGCCAGGTGCTATCCGGACCTGGTGAGCATGGCGCTCAGTCCGCCTTGGCCCGTTCCGGACCGTCCTGATGCTCTGAGACAGGCAGGGGGAGCCCTTTACTCACGCCCTGTCCTGGGAAGCAGGCTCATGTTGAGCCTTGGTCTCCCTCCCTCAGTGGTCGCTACTATTCAGGGTGGGAGGGCTACATCCACCACCAAAGCGTATGAGGTTCGCTGGAAACTCTTCGCCTCTTGGTGCGTGGACAGATGTTGGACCCCACCTAGTGGGGTCCAACATCCATCCAGGAGGTCTTGGCTTTTCTCCAGTTCTTGCTGGAGAAATGGAAGGGCGGCCGCCACTCTGGGTGTGTTCGCGGCGGCCATTACCGCTGGGCACGTGGGGTTTGGTAGCCACTCTGCGCGGTTCCTACGAGGGGCCCGCAGGATCAGGCCTCCCCTCCGGCGGTCGGCTCCATCTTGGGACCTTCAGGTGGTCTTGGCTGGCCTTTCAGGGCCTCCATTTGAACCCCTGGACAATGCGACCATTGCCTCATTGTCCTACAAAACGGCATTGTTGTGGGCGTGGGCTTCGGCCAAGAGGTCTGGGGATCTGTGCGCCTTTTCCGTGCAGCCGTCTTGTTTGTCCCTCCCCGATCGGGAGGGCATGATGGACATGGCACTTCGGTGGAGGAGATCTGCAGAGCGGCGTCTTGGTCCTCCTCCTCGACTTTTGTGCAGTTTTACCTACTGGAGGTGGCCTGAGTGAGTGCAGGGCGGCCCTAGTTCCTCCTTCGACAGACCTCGGTGAGAACTGGTCTGCCGGGGGGGGGGGGGGGGGGTTGTGTGGAGAGGTGTTGGCGCTCTTGGGAGAGGCGGCCAAGACACCTCTGCAGTAAGGATAGGCGCTCTTGGGAGAGGCGGCCTAGGCCCTTCTGCAGTCTGCTTTACACTCCTGGGGATCAGGCGCTCTTGGGAGAGGCTGCCTGCCCAGGTTTGTTCTGATTTCTTTCCTGCTTTGCAGGTTGGAGAATGCGTGGGCACTCTTGGGAGAGGTGGCCCAGCATCCCTTTCTCTATGGCTCGTAGGACCTCCGTCTCTACCGCTTGGTTGCGGTATGAGCACGTGGGTCACGAGTTTGCTCCAATCACCGGAGTTCATGCCTGCTGGGAGTACATCGGTCTGGGCTTTGCTATGTTATGCATTAGCGAAGCCTAAAGGGCGAAGCAACATATGAAATAGAAACCCCAGTTACTTAATGTAACTAAGGTTCTATGAATATGTTGCGAAGCCCTTTAGCTTCGAGCCCAGCAGGCCTGCCCTCTCATATTCGGCTGAGTTCGAAAGGAGAAGAGCTGTGGTGCATGGCCCTATTTATAGGGGACTGGCCTACGCCAGGACGTGAAGGTGATTGGAGGGTGGATCGTTTGATCTTCTCAGGGTGGGAAGCGATGCTTCCGAGAGATATGCATTAGCGAAGCCTAAAGGGCTTCGCAACATATTCATAGAACCTTAGTTACATTAAGTAACTGGGGTTTGTTTAAAGTGCAGAAGCTTGACTGTAACACTAGCTGTGGGTTAGAATCTAAAGTGAATAAAAAGACAGTCTAGGATTGTGTCTTTAATTCAGACAGAATGTTTTATTGTCGATGGTAGAGGCATAAACACAGACGTTACAGAATGTAAGTGACATACAGCGGAGGAATGGAGACTTATTAGCATATTAGCATATTAGCATTTGCTGCGGTTCCAGTAGCTTCAAGCTTGATATAACCAAAACATGTAGTGGAAAAATTCTGCCTTGTGCATATTGTTAGAATGATGAGTTAGAACGTTCACCACAGTAGCTTCAAAGTGTCATGAAATATCCAAAAAAGCAAAAAATACTCGGAAGAGTCGCATTTTCTTCATATATCAGCAGCAGCTCCTGCTGGCCTGACACCACTTCGTCAACCGGAAGTTTACGCGTCACATGACTGCAAGCAAGCAATTGGAGATGCAGCATTTTTGTGTTTGCCTGCAACTTGTTAAATTAACAATTTTTGAACTTTACATCTTTGAATGGACATTTGTTTAACCACTTACACTGTAAAAAAGAAAAAGTTAGTTCAACTCAAAATTTCAAAGCAACCAGCTGCGAAGGATTTTTGAGTTGAAGGCATTCACTTAATTCTTCACGTTTTGAAGAACTACAATTATTAAGTTGTGTCAGCTAAGTTTCCAAGTTTCCGACTAAGTTTTTAAATTCAAGTTACTAGATTTCAAGTCTGTAAAAACTTACTTTTTTAAGTTCAGATTACTGTCCCCTACAATAACTTACTATTTTGAGTTTAATTTAGCCCCCACATTAAACCATCATGATGTTTATTTATATAGCACATTTTACAGACCAATTTCACTTGGGCAGGGGAAACCGGAGTACCCGGAGGAAACCTATGCAGACACAGAGAACATGCAAATTCCACTCAGAAAGGCCCTGTTCCGACCAGGATTCAAACCCAGGACCTTCGTGTCAAGAAGTGAGAGTGCTATCCACTCAGGAGAGACCGCATAGACCTGACTGGAGCCAGCGCGGACCGAGGAGAGACCGTAGACCAGGGGTGGGCAATTATTTTTTACAGGGGGCCGCATGAGAAACAGAAAATGTTGTGAAGGGCCGGATGAAAAATTTGAACTCAAATATACATAATATTATTTGAAATTGTTACTTATATATATTTATACTTAGTTACACAAGTGACATACGATTGAGGTTGCCTTATAAAAAATGTAGTTTATTCAATAAATGTTTGAAAGTAATACTAAACAAAAATAGTTTTTCACATTTGTGACAAATAGACTTTTTTTAGTCTACATTTTCAGTGAATGTGCCATAAAGAAACCACAATATTGTTTTTTGTGCTCCAAACCATCCAAACCAACCAAACTAAGCAAGAAACATATTGAATTGTTATTAAACATCACAAAACTGTGATTTTGAAAAAAAAAAAAGGCTTCCAAGTGTCCCGGGTCACTGCCACTTCCTTTACATGCCTCCTTTTGTAATCTGTCACAAAAGGTGGATGTGGTGTTTAAGTGATTTATTCTCAGTGAGAGAAATCTTGTCTCTGCTGGGCTTTAACAAGTGCATCACAGTCAGGCTGAATGTCTGAGGTGGAGATGCGAAGCAAGGCTGACAAATGCTCATCAGTGAGAGACGATCTATACCTGGATTTTGTGAACTTCATAGTTGAAAATGTCTGTTCGCATATGTACGTAGAACCAAACAGAACCAACATCTTCTGGGCATATCTCCTCATGTTTGGAAAGTTCTCCTCCACAAGAGAGGAGTAGAAATCTAGAAGAGGTTTTGAGTGAAAGTGCTCTGCCAACACTGCATCAGACTGCAGGTCAATCAGTTCCATCTGAACATCACTGGGTGCATTATCTACACTGCAGGTAAAGGGGGAGGAAATCCTCTTCATCTCATCCTCAATAGTTCTGAGATCTTCAAAACGTCTTGAAAACTCACCATGCAATGCTATTAACATGGATGAGTACCTGCGGAGATGATCAGCTGATGGTGTGACTCCTTTCAGTGTTTGCATATGAGTGAGGGAGTTGTTCTCCAGTTGACTTGAGAGAAGTGTCATCTTACTCATGAAAGCTTTCACCAGGCTGTACATTTCATGAACAAAAAGGTCCTTTCCTTGCAGTTTTGTGTTCAGATCATTAATCAGTGCTGTCACATCAACAGAAGATGCCAAATCTGTGATCCTCATCTGAGAGCTCTGGGAAATCTTTGCCTTTACTTTCACAAAACTCTAAAAGCTCTGCTTTCAGGTCCCAAACTCTTTTTAACACTTGACCCAGGCTGAGCCACCTGACAGCTGTGTGGTAGACAATGTCATGATGCTCAGTGTCTCGCTCCTCCAAAAGTGCAACAAACTGTCTGTGATTCAATGCCCGTGCCCTGATGAAGTTTACTATTTTAGTAACAACATCAATAACATGGTTAATTTTTAACACTGACTTGCACAAAACATGTTGGTGTATAATGCAATGCAAAAATACAACTTTCTGATCTGCATTCGTTTCAGTCACTTTATCTTGAATACGTTTCAAAAGTCCAACATTTTTCCCTGTAAGATTTGGACAACCATCTGTTGTGACACCTCCCAGTCTCTCCCATTTCAATCCCAGTCTGTCCATGCACAAATTTACCTCCCTGAACAGATCAGCCCCTGTTGTGGTCCCTTTCATCGGCCGCACTGCTGCAGCTCCTCCGTGATCTTGAAGCCGGTTATCCCACGAACAAATACGAGTAGCTGGGCCGTGTCTCGGACATCACAGCTCTCGTCCAAAGCCAAAGAGAAGAGGTCAAAACGTGCCACTTCATGTTGCAATTGAAGCTCCAGATTACCCGAGATGTCCTCGACCCTCCTTGTCACCGTTCGCCTGGACAGCGGTACTTGTTCAAATGCTCCTTTTTTCTCCGGGCATATTAGCGCAGCAGAGTCCACTCTTTAACAAATTCTCCCTCTGCGAATGGTTTACTGTTTTTAGCAATCTTGTGGGAAATCACAAAGCTGGTCCTCGTTGCTGCATCCCTGGTTGCATAGCGCTTGGTGAAAACGTCTTGTTGCTTTTGCAGTGCAGCTAGCAAAGTTTTTGATGTCCGCGCCATTTCAGCATCGTTTAAGTTTTTGTATTTCTCTGCGTGCTTCGTCTGGTAATGCCAACTCACATTGTACTCCTTAAACACGGCAACTTGCTCCCCGCAAACTAAACAAACAGCGTTAGCTCCAACTTCAGCAAATAAATACTTAGCAGTCCAATGTTTGTTGAAAATCCTGCATTCGGTATCTACCTTTCTTTTTTTAGCATGGGCGGACATTGTCGAGGGCTGCTCGTGAAAAATGAAGGCTCATATCACGCGCAGGAAGAGGTGCTGGACACGACGGAGCCTTCGCGCCGCTTTCGCGGTGCGGATGCGTTGCGTCGCGGAAGCTTTGCGAAAGCGTAATTAAAGCGGCGCAGAAGATGCCAAAAAATCATACTTATATTGAAAATGAGTCGCGGGCCATATTAAATAGATTGGCGGGCCGGACCCGGCCCCCGGGCCTTATTTCGCCCAGGTCTGCCGTAGACTGAAGAGACCTGACTGGAAAGACACGTGTGCAGAGACCAGCGCAGACCGAAGAGAGACCGCATGGACCAGACTGGAGAGACCAGCGCGGACCCGTATGGATCCAGGAGCGTGCAGCACGGACCCGTATGGAGAGACCGGTGCAGACCCGTCTAGATCCATGGGAGAGACCAGTGCAGACCCGTATAGATGCATGAGAGAGACCAGTGCAGACCCGTATAGATCCATGGGAGAGACCAGTGCAGACCCGTATAGATCCATGGGAGAGACCAGTGCAGACCCGTATAGTGACAATGACTATATAAACTGTACTGACTCCATTCTGTCTGAGAGAAAGAAACAAAGGAAACCACTGGAACTTGAGAGAAACTTAAATAAACTTCCAGAGTTTGGCGCACCATGATCTGTCTCTGTCTGCTTCATCCCTGACAGATTTGGTGGAGAATGCGCGGCTCAGTGTGCGCCATTCTCTGGATTGTTTTGAGGGAGTTTGCTTTGTTTCTTTTCCTCGGCGTGAGAGACCGGCATGCTGTGTCTGGGAGCGGAGATTCCGGCAGGCTGGAAGAGCTGTTCCTGGATGCTTCTGTCACTTTTGTTTTTTGGATTGAGTATTCCGACGCGGAAAAGAGGTTGGCAGACCTCTCGGACAGTCCGTGCATGCACCTGTTTGACAAGAATAAGGTAAGCAGACACCTTTTTATATGTAAAGTCTGCATAATTGGATACTAGCTAAATTTTGGTCTGTTTTTGAGGTCTGTCGAACTCTCTCTAAATTGTGTTCAGATAAGTGAGGATCCATAAGTGTATTGGCCATAAGTGAAGGATCCGTAAGTGAAACCATGGTGTAAACATAAAAGCAATAAAAAGGGAAATGTGTTAACCCTTAATCAACGATGTTGTCGTCGCCGACAACGGTGCACATGTTTTACAAGTCATCAGTTTAATCACGAACGGTAAAAGCTAGCGCCTTACTTTTTTTTTCTCCGCGAAGAAAACCCCTCAGGCTCCATGAATCTGGTTCCGGATTGTCCGTGTGACGCACAGGGGATATTCTATGTCTATTGGAGTTTCAGTGTCCAATCGGATTTTCGAGCTACCACATGTGACATGAAATATCCAATTGCAAAGCCGTTTTCGCTCATGCCGGTGCCAAAGATCAGCAGGAAGAGAGATAATTTCTTCTCTGCGTTTACAAAGTGGTCTCTGTGGTTGAAACTACGGCTCTGATTATTATTACTGATGCGCAAAAAGACTTGTTTCATCGTAACTATGAAAAATGTAAACCCTACTGTTTTTCATAGCACTGTAAGCCCTCTTACGTGTTGTAGTTTATTTATTTTTTTCACAAAAAGACCCGGAAATGGTCACTCATGCTCTTGGTCACACATGCTCTCAGTCACACAGAGGTGAGAAGACGCGTCTCATCTATTTACAGAAGACGCGCACTAGAGACAGACGCACGAAAACTCCTCCGATTCTTTTTGCAAAGTAATTGTTCAAAATGGCAAGGAAGTTATTTACAGCTGCAGAAGCTCTGGATCTAATCTGCGCGAGTGATGATGATACAGGGTCTGAGCCAGAAAGTTTTTATACCGATGAGGAATTTGATTATTGTGATCGCCAGGACCCGGCTGAAGAGTAAGTGCTTTGTTTGTTTTACTTAGTTTCTATTGTTTTACTTATTTTACAGTCGTGATGTGTTTATTATTTGCACTGACAATAATAGATAATGTGAAATGTTATTTTGCACATACCACATGTTTTTTTATTTCATTTGTTTTACTTAGTTTCTATTGTTTTACTTATTTTACAGTCGTGATGTGTTTATTATTTGCACTGACAATAATAGATCATGTGAAATGTTATATAGCACATACCACATGTTTTTTTATTTCATTTGTTTTACTTAGTTTCTATTGTTTTACTTATTTTACAGTCGTGAAGAGCTTCCAACTCCTTCCACCAGTGTGGCTAGCACCTCCACCTTTGTTCCAGCCCCCCACTTCACACCTCCAACACCTTCACTGCTCCCCTCCCCCACTTCCTCTTCAACAAGGGGCAAAACAAGACGCAGAAGTGCATCCAGAGTCCGCAGCAGATCTACAGTGGGCACAAGATCGGCATTGGGCACGAGATCTACAGTGGGCACAAGATCTACAGCTCGCAGCAGATCTCCACCACGGCCCGGGCCTGCACTGGATCAAGCCAGGTGGAATAGTGAACAGGATCCAGACACCAATTTTCAGCCAAAAAAGTTCACGCCAAAAAGGAAACCAGGACACCAGCTCGTTACATCCACATCCTATAGTCCATTGGATTTGTTCTTGTTGTTTGTGGACAGAAGTGCTATATCCAATCTCGTCACAAATACAAACAAACAGGCAGCAAAGAACATAGCAAATGGGAAAAAATACAAATGGACCCCACTGGAAGAAACTGAGCTGCAAAAATTTATTGGACTCATGTTTTATTTTGCACTGTTGAAGCTCTGTAAGGTCACAGACTATTGGAGACAACACTCCATTTTCAGTGTAGGTTTTCCCGCAAAAGTGATGGCTCGAGATCGGTACCTGACCATCTCCTGGAACATTCATATAAGTGACCCGGAGCAGGATGCCAAGAATGACCAAACAAAAGGAACCCCTCAGCATGATAAACTGTTCCGACTGAAGCCACTTCTGGACACCATCCTGATAGCATGTAAAACGCACTTCCACCCAAGACAGCACATTGCCATAGATGAAAGAATGGTGGCAACAAAGGCTCACACAGGAATGACGCAGTATATGAAGGCCAAGCCGACAAAGTGGGGCTTCAAACTTTTTGTCTTGGCAGACAGCAGCAATGGCTATACAGTGGACTTTGCTATTTACACAGGGAAGTCCCAGTTTTCCTCCGGTGTGGGACTAGCATACGATGCTGTCCTTTCCCTTGTAAATCCCTCATTCCTGGGCGGTGGTTACGAGTTGTATGTGGATAATTTCTACACCAGCCCAAAACTGTTCATGGACTTGTTTAGCATGAACATCGGTGCTTGTGGCACATACAGGGATAACAGGAGAGGATGTCCCCACATCGAAAACAACTCGATGAAAAAAAAAGACGAAAGGGGCACAATACGGTGGATCAGGGCGGGCCCACTAGTGTTTGTGAAGTGGATGGATTCGCGTGAAGTTTCCATCTGCTCCACCATCCATCCGGCTTACGAAGGTGCAACAGCAAGACGGCGCTTCAAAGGTAATGACGGCAAATGGGTCACCCGGGACGTTCCATGCCCTCAGCCTATTGTGGAGTACAACAAGCACATGGGAGGAGTTGATCTGTCAGATCAACTCATCCAGTACTACACTATTCGCCACTCCACCAAACGCTGGTACAGGACCCTTTTTTTTCATTTTATGGACATAGTGGCCACAAATGCGTACATTTTACACAAGGAGTTGTGTACAGAAAAGGGAGAGACCCCGTTGTCTCATTTACGCTTTCTGGAGGAGCTGACAGCCCAGCTGTGTGGTGTGTCGGCCACTGTGCCTCCTGTGAAAGCCCCAGCAGAACACTTACCGGTGCCAGTATCCCAGCAGGAAGACCCAAGCAGGCGGGCCTCATATGGGAGAAAAAGCTGTGTTCACTGCAGAACCACTAAACAGAAAATTCAAAGCACCCCCTTGGAAGTGTGAAACCTGTGATGAGTCTCTCTGCCTTGTTATGGACAGGAACTGTTTCCATGAGTGGCATCAGGCATAAAACGACTGGTTTTTTTTGCACTAATTGTGCCATTATGTGAATATGTATATAGTTACAGGTTCCATTTTTTTACACATAATGCCCAAGACCCCAAAGAAACTATCTATACAGTGTAAAAAGTTGTTCATTGAAGTTCATGGTGTTTTTCCAATAAATGATTGAGACATTTATTTTCCGTTTTTTTTTTCTAATGTCTTTATGATTCTATAACTTTTATCACATTCATATGACACTAGTATAGTATGAATATTATTAATCCCCAGGTTGTACTGAAAAAAAGAATGTATAATATTTGACTCTGCATCACAAGATGACTCTTTTATGAGCATTAATACACAAAGAAAACCAGGCGAGGAATGTTCTCCAAAATAGCCCTAGATCTTGAAGGGTTAATAGAGCAACCACGGCAGCTAGATGCGCTGCAGAGACTTTTTTCGTGCATTAAGGACTCATTAACGTTGTTCCCTGTGTGCCAGTGTGCGTAAATGATCAAAAAGTAAGTGCAATGTGTGATTAGTTGACCAATGTGCCTGTTATAACCATATGTCCGTGTTTAGACTTAACACGTGTTTTCTTCAGTCTCACTTAGCATGAGTGATCTGACGTACATTGGTGAAGTAGAGTTATAATGTTAATTGACCTGCTAATTCATAGTTTATAGGCAGCCTATGCTGCCTATGCGCAGCATAGGCAGATCAAGTAGAGGTCATTTCCCGAACATAGAGTTCAACTCAACGCAGTCTGCTCTTCTGGAGGAAGGGTTGAGTCAAATCGAGCTTGATGACCTTAGACAGGAACTAGCTGAGGACACTCAAGCAGATATGGAGTATCAGCGCTTACAGCTCCAGGCTAAGGAGGCGCAGCGCGCACAGGAAGAAGCAATACTTGCTAAGGAGACTCTTCATAAACAACTGGACAGGAATCGTCGCCTGCAGGAAGCCCAGAGAAGGGTGAGAATGGCTAAACTGGTCTCCTCAGTCCTAAACACAGATGCGCAGGCTGTTTCACCAGAGCCCTCATTAACTCCTGAAGGCTACCTCCAGCTACCAGTATCCACAACTGATGGTAGCACAAGACCATCAGTTGTTATGGATACTATTTCCATTGCACATGCAGCTCAGCCACCTTCTGTGCCAAGACAACCCACACCTGTGCCAGACAACGCTCCGAGCCTTCTTCAAGCCACGCAGCCAACGCAGTATGTACCTCCTATCCACACACAGAGTACGAATACCACCCACAGCCCTACACCACGGCCTTGAAAGCTCTTCAAGACAAGTACGGCCAACCACGGCAGCTCGTTCAATCTGAACTGGGTACAATATTGAGCATGCCAGCTTTCAAACCAGGAGACTTTGCTGCATTCGACTCCTTCGCCCTGGCGGTGCAGTCATTGGTTGGAATGCTAAGGTCACTTGAGGGTCATAACAGTTACGAGCTGATGTGTGGCTCTCACGTCGATCGCCTGCTGAGCAAGATGCCGCCACACCTCCGTGACAGCTTTGTGGAATACTGCCTGACCCGTGGTATCCTTCAGACAGGTACTAACAGAACATACACTCTTCCTGATCTAGCAGCTTGGTTGCAGGTTAAGTCTCAAGCCAAACAGATCTCAAGTCGCGCAGCATCACCGTTCACTGCTGAAATCCACAAGCCGATGAAGACTTACAGGAGTGCGCAGCAAAGGGACAAGGTTACCCCAGTTCTGCTAACGCTTGATAGTAAGCCACAAGTATCCGCTTCAACTCCATCTAAAGTCCAATTTAACTCCAAGCCCAAGCCATATTGTCCGTGGTGTGATAACACAGAGCATTATCTGAACTTCTGCAATGACTTTAAGAAACTTGGTGTAAACGAGATCATAAAGTGGATCACAGATGGCAAACGATGTTGGAGATGCGGTCGAAATCATGCTGCTGACACCTGTACTCTGAAGCGCCCCTGCAAAGTCTGTAAAGAAACACATCTCACCATTCTCCATGAATCAGTTAAAGCCACTTCTGGTGCTGTCCTCATGGTCAATACTCCTTCCACTCAGATCTACTTTGACCGTCCCAACCGATCACAGCGCGTAATACTGAAAGTAATGAGTGTCCTTGTCCACAATGGTAATCGATCAATGCAAGCGTATGCCATACTGGATGATGGATCAGAAAGAACTGTTATTCAATTTGGAGAGACGAGAAAACAAGAAGCTTTTGAGTATTTTATTGGGAGGAGGTTTGGCGCCCTAGGCCCCGGTGCGGCCTTCAGATCGGAGAGGCTCCTGCGATGGAGCGCGCCAATCCCCCAGGACCTAGGCACTGGTGGCGGCATTTGGCAGCGGGAAGCAGATTGAAGGCAGATTGGAGGCAGGGTGAAGAGGAGGAGGAGGGGAGGCGGTGGTTGCAAGGCTTCGGGAGGCCGTGAAGTGGGAGTTTCTCCGCTTTTAAGCGGCTGCCTGGCCGGTATGGGTGATTGGAAGGGGGCGTTTGCTGTGCGATAGGCTGGGGATGCGAACCGGCCTGGAGGGGGTAACTTTGGCTGACGTCTACCAAATTGAATTTCCGCGGGCTGCATTTCAATTTGGAGAGACGAGAAAACAAGAAGCTTTTGAGTATTTTATTGGGAGGAGGTTTGGCGCCCTAGGCCCCGGTGCGGCCTTCAGATCGGAGAGGCTCCTGCGATGGAGCGCGCCAATCCCCAAAAAGGCTGTGAGTTGATGGAGTTTTGCAGCCTGGTTTGGAGGGGACAGAACGTCGAGACTGCTCTATGCTGTGACCGCTATCGCTATATACTGTGACCGCTATCGCTATATACTGTGACCGCTATCGCTATATACTGTGACCGCTATTGCTATATACTGTGACCGCTATCGCTATATACTGTGACCGCTATCGCTATATACTGTGACCGCTATCGCTATATACTGTGACCGCTATCGCTATATGCTGACGACCGTTATGCGCTAACCATTTTTTGCTATATACTGTGACCGCTAGCGCTATATACTGTGACCGCTATCTCTATATACTGTGACCGCTATCTACTGTGACCATTACTTGCGGATACTCAGCTGCTGCCGCCACCAGGAAGTTTAGCGAGTGTTTTATGGAGATGCCAAAAGCCGCTGGGCTGCCAGAATGGTCGAAGTGTCAGGCCTGATGTATGAGGAGAGGGCCGATGATGACCAGCGGCCCAGCTGCTGGAGGGCGGAATGGGGGAGCCCCAGGGACGCGGCGCGCGTGGCGGCGCCTATCCGGAAGGAGTGGGCTGTGTAGAGATGGGGAGACAGGTTACAAAGCAGCAGTACGGACTTGAGTTGGGCTCTGAACCAGTTGGATGACATTGGGAGGTTATCGGGAGTAAGAAATAACGGTCCGTTGAGATCTCCTTTCCGAGAGCGGAGGCGAGTGTAATGCATCATGGATCTGTAGGGACAGGGAGAAGTGTCAGACCGGGCTATGACTATATTGCAAGCGCCTTTGCGTTTGGAATGCTAGAGGTGGAGGTTCAAGTAGACGGGATAATAAGACAGGTCGGAGAAGGCAATGTCTTGGGCTGCATTGAAGGTGGCGTGGGGGTTAGTGAATTCGCTTATGCGTAAGAAGCCCATTTTCATGTAGGATGCTGCGGAGGAGAGAAGGTGAAGAGACGGAGGGACTAGACCAGGGCGAGGGATTCCGTGCAGGGGATCTGGCATGGCGATGGATTGGCAGAAGGGCAAAGGCGTCAGGGCTCCTGGAATTTAAAGCGAGAGAGAGAGTCAGCAATACAGTTAGGTGACGAGGGACGTGACGAGCAGTGATGATAAATTGTTCAGGACTGAGAGCCATGTGATGCGTCTAAGGAGGATGTGATTTGGGGAGAGGATGAACGACCTCTGTTAATTATTTCAATGACGTCGAGGTTGTCGCACGTCACGGAATCCTTTTCCTATGCCACGTATGGTTCCGCAGCATGCAGGCTACGGTCACGGGATATATCTCGTGGAGCGCGGAGGAGATGCTTCGAGGGAAAGCGTCGGGCCGGGGCCCGGCGAACCACTGGTCCTGGAAAAACCCCCAAAACCCACGGACGGGGCTGCGTCCGTGAAGAACCGCGGGGCATCTGAGACAGGATGACGTCACTGTAAAAAAAAAAAGATACACCATCCCAGCGGCTCTGCAGACGGGACCGGAACGCCAGGTCGGAGCGGCGCCCCGCGTCCGGGCAGACAGCGTCATTGAGGGAGGAGACGGAGCCGGCGAGGGAGAGGAGTCTGGAATTAAAAGAACGACCTTGGGGAATGATACGGATGGCATTATTAAGATGCCCGAGGAGGGAGAGCAAGGACGCCTAGAAGTGACGGGAAGGCCAAAGCAGACCGGGAGAAAGCGCGGATGCGTTCGAGCTTGTCCAGCGGGAGGGAGGCCTCCATGGCGCGTGTGTCGAGGCGGATGCCGAGAAACTCCAGAGCGTTGGCGGGGCCTGTGGTCTTTCCGGAGTGGAGGAATCCGAGGGCAGAGAAGGCGGGCCTGAGCTTGCGGAGAGAGCCCCCGGAGCAGTCTGAGGGTGGGTTGACTACGAGGGAATCATCGGGGAGATGCGGGATAGAGGGGAGCCGCGCGTAATTAAGCAGAATCCGACACTGCGCCTCCGAGAGATTGTTGAACGAGAGGGACTACTCCGGCAGTCAAAGGTGAGGCGCACTGCGAAGAAGAACTCCGACGCCACTTGACCCCTGAACAGCGCCAGTGGTCGGGGTGGATGGCAGCAGCTGGAACGCGTCCGGGATGACGGCCTTGGAGAGCCAGGAGCCGGGGCCGAAAGTCTTTATCAGCCTGATCGCGTGGTCCACGGTAGCGGACTGCAGGGAGAAAGGCGCTGGAGGGAAGGGGCTGTTGATGCTCGGGCGGGCCCGGAGCGGGGACAGGAGAGGACGAGTATGAGACGCTTCTTCCTGGAGTGCTTGCGGGTGGCGATGCCCGTCGGGTTAGAGCGAGACGGAGAGAAGGGGCCAATGACGTAGCCCACGGACACCTCCCGCGCCCGAGCCGCGTGCCGACTTGGGGCTCACGGAGAGCCGGGAAGAGGTTGCGGGACACGAGACGCCGAGGGACCTAAACAGAGCTTGCAGTCTAATGTGAGGGATTTAAATAGAGCTTGCAGTCCAAAGTGAGGTATTAAAACTGAGCCCGCAGTCCAAGTGAGGCGTTTAACGGAGAGCCTGCAGTCCAGTGTGAGGGAGTTAAATGACCTGTAGTCCGAGGTGAGGGATTAAACTGAGAGCTTGTAGTCCAGAGTGAGGGATTCAACATTGCCCGCAGTCCTGAAAGTGGGATTTATAACTGAGAGCTTGTAGTCCAAGTGAGGGATTAAACCGAGAGCTGCAGTCCAGTGTGAGGGATTTAAATAGGTTTTACGGTCCAAGTGAGGGATTAACTGAGCCCGCAGTCCAAGTGAGGAGTTTAAACTGAAACTTACAGTCCAGTGTGAGGGATCCAACAGAGCCTGCAGTTTTTTTTTTTATTTATTTATTTATATTTATTTATATTTATTTATATTTATTTATATTTATCCATCCATCCATCCATTTTCTACCCTTTAATCAATTTCTGGGTCAGGGGGGTGGCAGTCAGAGATGCCACCCAAGTCTCATAGCACCAGCCCCTCACTGACCCTCTGCAGGTGGTGAGTCCACAGGAGGACGGCTGCTCTCTGAGTGTGAGCATAGCCTTGATCTTTCAGTGGGGGCTTTGGGCAAAGTGGGGTTAAGTGTCTTGCCCAAGGACACAACGACAGCAGTCATCAGTGGGAGTCGGTGGAGAAGGTGCAGAGGTGGGAATTGAACCCACGACCTTCTGGCCTTAAGGCCAATGCTCTACCAACTGCCAACCAATTATATTTATATTTATTTATATTTATATTTATTTATATTTATTTATATTTATTTATATTTATTTATATTTATTTATATTTATTTATATTTATTTATATTTATTCATATTTATTTATATGTATTTATTTTTATATATAAGCGTTCCAGATATGAGCAGTTCCGGATATAAGCAGTTCCGTGAGGGATTAACCTGAGAGCTCGCAGTCCAATGTGAGGGATTCAATTTGGGAGCCGCAGTCCAAGAGGGATTTAAACGGGGCTTGCAGTCCAAAGAGAGGGATTTAAACAGAGCTCGTAGTCCAGAGAGGGATTTAAAGAGAGCCTGCAGGCCAAGTGAGGGATTAAAACTGAGAGCACGCAGTCCAAAGTGAGGGATTAAACTGAGATCTTGCAGTCCAATGTGAGGAATAAACGGAGCTTGCAGTCAGAGTGAAGGATTTAAACGGAGCTTGGTTAAAGAGAGCCTGCAGACCAATGCGAGGGCTTTAAACTGAAGCTTGCCCACCAATGCACGGGGCCAACTGAGCCTGCAGTACAAAGCGCGGGGCGAACTGAGCCTGTAGTAAAATGCGAGGGGAAAAACCGTCCGCAGATCTCATACTTACCAACAACGCCAGAAGACAAGGGACAACACAACGGGACCACGCCGTACCGGCACGAGGAGGCAGGGATGCGCACGGCTCCCGCCGCACCGGTCCAGACCGGCCGTATGCAGCAGCAGGCCGCGACGAGACGAGCAGCAGCGAACCCGCAGAAGAGCCCGCAAAGGAGGAGAGCGGCAAAGACCCACGGACCACAGCACGAGACCCGCAGCAGGTGCAGCGACGCGGAGGAGGAGCAGACCACAACGCAGCAAGACAGAGGACAGCAGGGACCGCAGGAGTAAGCGTGAGTAGACAAAAGCGATTCCTCCAGAACGATTCTTGCAAGGCTTTGGGAGGCCGTGAAGTGGGAGTTTCTCCGCTTTTAAGCGGCTGCCTGGCCGGTACGGGTGATTGGAAGGGGGCGTTTGCTGTGCGATAGGCTGGGGATGTGAACCGGCCTGGAGGGGGTAACTTTGGCTGACGTCTACCAAATTGAATTTCCGCGGGCTGCATTTCTCCCCCCAGTTGTGCAACATCTGAACTTCAAGGGTGATTCCGAGACCCTGGCTCTCCGGACAGTGCATCGGAAAGTTGAACACATTGCTGGCTCATCTATCTCCTTTGAGATTTCTCCCATTGAGAACCCCTCTGAGAGGTACCACATTCGCAATGCCTTCTCAGCCCAAGAGCTCAGCCTAGCTGATGTGTCTTACCCCGTACATGCTCTCCAGCAGCGTTATCAGCACCTTAAGGGTCTTCCACTACGCCCGTTGAGTAATGTACAGCCACTCATTCTGATAGGGTCTGACGCACCTCACCTGCTCACCCCTATTCAGCCCATATGCAAAGGACCCCAAGGTGGACCAATCGCCGTCTGCACGCTCCTTGGATGGACACTGCAGGGCCCCATGAGTCCTTTCCAAAGTTCTCACAAGGAACAACAGTGTCTACATCTTGCCCTAACTGAAGATCGACAGCAGGAGTTAGTCAACAATGAGGAGCACTTGTTGAAACTAGACGTTCTCCCCCCGAGCGAGAAAGCGCACACCAGTTCCAAACAGGATCAACAAGCATACAATCTTCCACAATGCGCAATCATCAGAGTTGATGTGCAAGAAGTGCAACACAACACCACTCCGTTGCTTCGCTGTGGTCCAGATGTTCAGCTTCAGGAATCTGCATTCATTGAAGCGATTATTACCGACTCTCCAGCCCCCGATGCTTCCCAGTTTCTGTCACGGGATGCCCTCGTCCAAGCCACTATGGGGGTTGTCAACGGGGCGGCTAACCCAAGCAGCAACAAGTCTAATGATGTTTTCCATGCAGAGAAGATAATACTTGCTCAGTCTCAGTTGGACTCGTTTCCTGAAGAGCTACTTCATCCAGGCCCTGAGAGAGTCTTGATTAAGAGGAGACGTCAGTATTTGGTGCTCACAGGCAGGGAAGCTCTCAGAAAGCTCCATCACTCCTGCCATGAGCGTCAACACTGGCGTGCAAAGCCCACCATCTCGAAGACATCCAACTTTCCACACAACCGTTTACGCCAGCACAAGCATCCATTCTGTTCCACTGGAGTGGACTGTTTTGGTCCGTTCTCTGTCAAGATTGGTCGGCGTAAAAGGAGGAGATGGAGACATTGTCAGATCTTGGCGGACAGCTTTTGGACAGCTTTCATCCGGAACTACCTTCCGAGTCTCCAAGAACGTCAGAAGTGGAGAACTGACACAAAGGAACTGGACACAGGCCAAGTTGTCCTCATCGTCGACCCACAGCTGCCGCGGGCTCTCTGGTCAGTGGGCTCCGTGACAGAGACGTTCAGAGGATCCGACGAACGCGTCCAGACTGCATCAGTGAAGGTCAACGAAAAGACTTACACTCGACCCGTTGCTCGGCTGATCTCAAGGCAAGGCAAGGCAAGGCAAGTTTATTTATATAGCACAATTCCTACACAAGGCAATTCAAAGTGCTGAACAAAACAAGAAAGCATTAAAATCATAAATTATCACAGAACATTAAAAAGAAAGATAAAAATATAAAATCCCTCAGTTGTATGCACAGTTAAACAGAGCTGTCTTTAACCTGGTTTTAAACATTGTCAGAGAGGAGGCCTGTCTCACATCTTCAGGAAGACTGTTCCAGATTTTAGCAGCATGAATCTGAAAAGCAGCCTCCCCATGTTTAGTTCAAACTCTGGGCACTAACAGGAGTCCAGTCCCTGTGCTCCTCAGAGTCCGGGCTGGTTCATATGGGACTAACATGTCACTAATATATTTTGGTGCGAGGCTATGGAGAGACTTGTACACAAGCAGAGCTGTTTTAAAGTCTATTTTCTGAGCCACAGGAAGCCAGTGCAGAGACCTGAGAACTGGACTAATGTGGTCGTACTTCCTGGTTCTAGTCAGGACTCGAGCTGCTGCATTTTGAATGTACTGCAGCTGTTTTACAGCCTGTTTGGACAGACCTGTGAGCAGGCCATTGCAGTAGTCTAACCTACTGGAGACAAATGCATGGATACGAATCTCCAGGTCTGCTTTAGACACTATGTTTTTGATCCTGGCAATGTTTTTTAGATGGTAAAAAGCTGCTGATGTTACTGATTTGATGTGGCTATTAAAATTTAAGTCTGAGTCCAGTATTACCCCTAGATTTCTGACCTTGTTTGAAGGTTTTAGGGAGAGAGACTGTAGGTGACAGATGACGCTCTCTCTTTGTTTCTGGGGACCAAAGACAATCATTTCAGTTTTGTCTGCGTTTAGCTGAAGGAAGTTGTTTTGCATCCACTCACTGATCTGTTGGATACAGTGAAGGAGTGAGTCCACTGGTCCATGTTCTCCTGCAGTCAGTGAGACATAGATCTGAGTGTCGTCTGCATAGTTATGATAGGAAACTTCGTTTCTGCGTATTAACTGACCTAATGGCAGCATGTAGAGATTGAACAGAAGAGGTCCCAGGATCGACCCCTGTGGTACTCCACAGGTCAGGGCCATATGATCTGAGACACAGTCTCCAATCTCCACAAAGTACTTCCTGTCTTCAAGGTAAGACCCAAACCAACTTAGGGCGGTGCCAGTGACGCCAACCCAGTCCTCTAGTCTCTGTAAGAGGATCTCATGGTCGACGGTGTCAAAGGCAGCACTTAGATCTAACAAGATTAAGATTGAGACTTTGCCTGCGTCAGTGTTCAGCCGGATATCGTTTGTAACCTTAACGAGAGCAGTCTCAGTGCTGTGGTGGGGTCTAAAGCCGGACTGAAACATATCAAATGAGTTGTTGATTATAAGAAATCTAGTAAGCTGTAGGTAGACAACTTTCTCAAGGACTTTCCCCATAAATGGCAGATTTGAGATGGGACGATAGTTGTTAAGTACCGTAGCATCGAGACTGCTCTTTTTTAGCAGGATTGGATTGGAGATTGGATTTAGTGGATTGGAGACAATGGCGTTTTTGATGCCTTGAACCTTGTCATTGAAAAAATTAGCAAACTCATTGCATTTACGTTTGGAAGTAAGCTCTAATGGCATTTGAACAGGGGGGTTTGTTAATCTATTAACTGTTGAGAACAGAACACGCAGATTGTTGCTGCAGCCTTCAATCATTTCAGAAAAATACCTTTCTCTCGTACTACGTAGCACCTGGTTAAACTTGCACAACTTATCTTTGAAGATCTCGTAATCAACCTGGAGGTTGGACTTGCGCCACTTCCGCTCGGCCCTCCGGCACTTTCTCTTTTGTGCCCTGACCGAGTCTGCTTTAGCCCACGACGCCTTCTGCTTATTTTTCACTATTTTAACCTTCACAGGGGCAACGGTATCCAGAACCTTCAAAACACTAGAGGTGACAGAGTTTAACAGTTCATCTACAGTAGAATACGATGCATTCTCAAAGTTTATCATTCCCATAAATAGTTCACTCGTATTTTCATTTATGCGCCTTCTTCGAACAGTTGCAGAGTCCACTGGTGGTTTGTTAGTGAAACACATGTAAAAAAAAACACAGAAATGATCCGAAAGAGCAACATCGACCACGTTTACATTTGAAATATTCACCCCCTTTGTAACTAACAGATCTAGAGTGTGCCCTCTGCTGTGGGTGGGGCCACTCACATGCTGAGTGAGATCAAAGGATTCAAGTACAGAACTCAGCTCATTTGCATTTCTGTCATCAACATTATCCACATGAATATTAAAATCACCTGTAATAACCAAACTATCAAAATCTGTGCATACAACTGAAAGCAACTCGGTAAAATTATCAATAAAACTGTGACATGACTGCGGTGGCTTGTATAGGACAATGAAGAGTATTGGAGGAGATTGTTTTTGTTGTATTTTAAAAGACACATATTCAAATGACGAAAACTTCCCAAGAGACATTCTATGGGAGACAAAGTGGTCTCTGAAAATGGCAGCTAAGCCTCCTCCTTTTTTGTTTTCCCGTATTTCAGATTCAAACTTGAAATTTGGTGGTGATGCTTCTATTAAAACTGCATTTTCTGAATTTTGGTCAAGCCAAGTTTCAGCCATGAACATAAGATCAAGATTATGAGAACAAATACAATTATTGATTAAAAAAGACTTGTTACAAAGAGATCTGACATTAAGCGTAGCAAGTTTCAAAGTTTCAGTATCAGCGGTTGCGGTCGGCTGATTCTTACACGGAACAAGAATTAGATTTTCCAGATTAGACTGATTAACTCCAGATGCTTTTCTGTAATGTATTCTTTGTGTTATCACTAAGGGAATGGCACAGGTGGCTTCATGACAGGGCCCCAGCCGGGTCTCTCCTCTAACTAGACTGCCAGTGGCTGCGAAGCAGAGACCCTGTGCATCCTAGTGTTTAGAGAAAAGAGGGGAAGGGGAAGGCAGGGGAGGAGGATGGAGAGGTGGGTGGCTTTTGGGTGTTGAACGAGGGGGGCAGGGAGGTGGAGGGGTTTTAGGTGATGGGTTAGGGCCGGGGTGGGCTGAGGCAGAGGTTTTGGATGTTGAACGAGGGGGAAGTGGGGGTGGAATGGTCATGAGGTTAGGGGAGGGACTGGCTGAGGTGGTTTTTGTAGGTGAATTGGAAACCCTAGGTGGTTTTGGAGGTACATATGGGGAGTGGTTTAGAATGTTGTACAGGACTCTAGATCGAGCTAATATGGGTGTGAGAGGAATAGTCTTCATGGCCGATTTTATTAGCCCTGCAGAGTGTTCAGGTAGGTCTAACAGTGAATGCGGGGATGAAAAACAAAGGGAGGTGTCCCCATTCTCTCTTGATGGAGTGGACGTGGCAGGGGGGACCCAAGACAGGTCCATGGGAGGTGGCGAGGGAGTCTTTGATGGAGGGGCAGGTGGTTGAGGAAACCCCAGCACAGGCCTGTCTGCTGTAGCCTGGGGTGAGGATGGGGGCTTCAGAGGCGCTGTAGATGAAGAAGGCGTGGCTGCTTTGGAGCAGGCTGGGGATGAGGATGTTGGTGGCGGTGGTCGTGCTGCTGGTGCTGCTACTGGTGATGATGCAGCTGCTGCTGGTGATGATGCAGCTGCATCTGATGACAGTGGAGGTGTTGAGATCCTTCGAGGTGGTGGAGGTGCAGAGACTTTTGGAGTTGGCTTCCTCCCTTTCGATGGCTGCACGCGCTGCGCAGACTGAGGTCTCAGGGCAAAAGAAAGGTTATCCATCAACACTTTTACTCCGTAAGTGTTCAGATGTGGCCCTTTCCCTTCAAAAAGCTCATGCCTATTCCAGAACAGATTAAAATTCTCAATGAAGGCAAGTCCTCTGCGTGAACATTCGTTGAGTAGGAAAGTATTTAGCTGATACAGACGACTGAATTTCATTTGCTTCCCGTCCACATTTGATAGTGGGCCACTGATAACGATTGTTGTGTCCATTTTAGCAAGGTCGTCCAATAAGAGAGAGTAATCCCGTTTCAACTTTTCCCTTGTGTTGTCATAGACGTCTACTGCCCCCACGTGGATCAACAATCTTTTTACCCCGCCGGTCTCAGACAGAAGCCTCGGAGCCAACCGCCTTATCTCATCCACTTTGGCAGAGTGTACTGAGTGAACCTTGAGATTACGCATGTTTACATGTCTTATCGCAGAATCGCCGATAAAGAGCGACTCAGCTGCATTTGACCTTGACTGAGACTGAGACTGGGACTGAGAGGCTACTGCTGATTCATCTTCCAAAAGTGGTGAAAAGCGGTTTCTTGTAATTAAAGATTTTTGCTGTGGCATTATGACACTCTTGTTATCATTAGCTTTGCCTTGTTTGGGCTTGGCACCATATGTGTTCCAACAATTGTCTCTGTTGATTTTGGGAAATGAAATAGCGTCATCATAACTTACGTTTTGTCCATGTGGTCCATTTCCTTTCACTGGTATTGTTGTGTTCAGCCCCAATTCTGATTCAAGCACAAACATTCGGTCTTGAAGAAGTTTTAGCTCCTGTTTGAGTGAAAAACAGCCGTCGCAAAGTTTTGTTCTTTTTTCCCGTCCTCCCGACATGCTGTAAGTTAGGTAAATTCCACAAGTCTTGTGTTGAAGTTTGTAAAAAGGAGTAATCCGTGTTTTGTGGAATAAAAATGTAAGCAAAAATGATTAAAGGAGATAAAAAAGCAGCAAGCGAGGAGCAGCAAGAGAATGCGACTGCTCTGTCCAGAGCAGGAAGTGTGACTTTCTCCTTGCCGAAGATTGAAGAAGATGACCAGGACCCCACTGCTTGTCTTTCTAAATAGTTACAAATGTCATTGCTGACATTTGGGGGCGGCTGTGTAGGAAAGCCAAGCCGAGAAGTGCGCCCCTAGTGTTAGGTTTCGTTTTTGCATGTTAGTGTCACTTTAGTTTCTGAGCACGTATGCTATTAATAGAGCAACCACGGCAGCTAGATGCGCTGCAGAGACTTTTTTCGTGCATTAAGGACTCATTAACGTTGTTCCCTGTGTGTCAGTGTGCGTAAATGATCAAAAAGTAAGTGCAATGTGTGATTAGTTGAGTCTCACTTAGCATGAGTGATCTGACGTACATTGGTGAAGTAGAGTTATAATGTTAATTGACCTGCTAATTCATAGTTTAAAGTTAATTCTATTTTTAGTGTATTGTTATTTTACGTGAATTGTGTAGTTGACTGCCTGCCGCTGCGTCTCGCACCAAAGTAAAGGTCATGTCTGTAACTTTTGGGAGCACTCAAATAAGTGCTGTTAATTTGCTCTTATAGCATTGCAGTGTCAATTTAGAGCTGTTATGTGTATGTTATGTATTATAATATATGTCTTGTAGTTATGTACAGTGTATAGCTTGTACATTTATTCATTATATTTTTTGTCTGTTCTTTGTTGCAGACCACACACACACACACACACGTTACATAATTGTAACACACTGTGAATGTGTTAATAAACCAACGACTGATATCCCCCCTCTGGACCCAGATTCTCTGACCGGAATCTTTCCATACTGTTGCCGCCTCAACCAGTGTATATCCCTTAGTGGGCCAGTTAAAATATTGAGCCTCCACTTCAGGCGGTGACGACTTTATGGAGATCGGGAGGAGTGAGAATGTTTTTAATCTTTGAGATTGTGCGGAGGTGATAGAAGCAGGTTTGGGTGGTTTTATTGATGTGGGAGTGGAAGGTGAGGTGAGAATCAAAAATGACACCAAGGTTACGGGCGGAGGGAGTGATGTTTGAAGAAAGGGGGCCGAGGTGGGTTTGGATGTGGGATATAGATGGAGGCGGGTTGATGAGGAGGACTTCAGATTTGGAGGTGTTGAGTTGAAGGAAGTTATGGACCATCCAACGGTTCACATCGTTAAAACAGTCAACCACAGCAGACAGACTTCCAGGGTCGTTTGGTCTCAGCGGGAGGTAGATCTGTGTGTCGTCCGCAGAGCAGTGGAAGGACACGTTATGACGGGCCATAACGTGTCCCAGGGGGAGCATATAAAGAGAGAATAAAATGGGACCTAAAATAGAACCTTGCGGCACACCACAGGTAATGGGGGCTGTAGAGGAGGTAAAATCACCCATGGTGACCGCAAAGGTTCTGTCTAAAAGATAAGAATGAAACCAGCCAAGTGCAGTTTCTCTGATGCCAACCCACGTTTTGAGGCAATCCAATAAAATCCTGTGGTCGATCGTGTCGAAGGCTGCGCTTAGGTCTAAAAGAATTAAAATAGAGCACCCTCCGCTGTCTGTGGTTAAAAGAAGGTCATTTAAAACTCTAAGGAGGGCTGTCTCTGTACTGTGTTGTGCTTTAAAACCTGATTGGAATTTCTCAAAGATGTGGTTCTCATTAATAAAATCTAAAATCTGAATTGAAACAATTTTCTCTAAAACTTTGGATAAAAAAGGAAGTTTTGAAATGGGTCTAAAATGGTTAAAATCAGTAGTACTTAAATTAGGTTTCTTTAAAAGTGGCTGGACCACAGCATGTTTAAAACTGGATGGGACAAGACCTTGATCCAGGGACTGATTAATGATTGATAAAATGGGGGGTCCAACCACATTAAAAACAACTTTGAGAAATTTGGTGGAGATGACATCGAGGCTGCACGTGGCTGGTTTCATGTGGAATAAAATGTCAGATAAAAGAGAAAGGGATAAAGGCATCAAATGAGTAAAACAATTAAAATCCAGAGTTTCTCTGTCTATAAAAATTGCTTGGCTGGGAGCAGATATTTGGGCCCGGATATCAGTGATTTTTTTGATAAAATGCTTTAAAAATTGTTCACACAGCTCAGTAGATGCATCATTAAAAACAGCAGGACTGGGGTTTGTGATAGAATTTAAAACTTGAAATAAAACTCTAGGATTTGAAATGTTTTGACTGATGGTATTTGAATAAAATAAGGTTCTTGCTTCCTTGACTACGTGTTGATATTGTTTGAGGCTGTCTTTCCAGGCGAGGTGAAATACTGTGAGTTGTGTCTTTTTCCATTTCCGTTCATATTGTCGGCAGGTGCGTAATAGTGTGCGAGTGTTTTCATTGAGCCATGGTTGTGGTTCTGGTTCTGGTGGGGTTTCTTTGTTTAAAAGGTGCAATGGTGTCTAAAATCTTAAGTGATGTCTGATAAAAGGAGGAAACCTGCTCCTCCAGGCTAAAATGTTGGTTAAAAGTAGTCAAGGAAGCTGCGGTAAAAAGTTGGGAACATTTAAGAGCAGAGGTGGAGTTAAAAACACGAGAGTGATAAAATGACCCGTTGGAGGCAGACTGGGGGGCTAAAATAACGTCAAATAAAATAGCTAAGTGGTCCGACACACAGATATCCGCTGTGTTGACATTTCCTGCGCTGAGACCAAACATTAAAACCAGATCCAGTGTATGGCCCTTAGAATGAGTGGGAACCGTTACGATTTGGAGGAGATTAAAAGACTCGATTAAATCAATAAATCAGAGGTTAAAGGGTGTGGTTTGAGGGGGCAGCAGACATGAATGTTAAAATCACCTAGGATTAAAACTTTGTTGTAGAGGGCCATACACTGGGATAAAAGATCGGAGAATTCTTGAATAAAAACAGGGCTGGGTTTAGGGGGTCTATAAATAATTAAAACAAACACAGGGATATTACAAGAAATAAATAATAATAATAATAAAAGACAGGTGTTCAAATGAAGTAAAAACATTCTGGATACCAGGAGTGCATTTAAAATTGTTCTTAAAAATAGCTGCAACCCCCCCCTCCCTTCCCTGACAGGCGTGGCTGGTGGAGGAAGGTGTAGTCCGGGGGGGTCGCTTCAATGAGGGGGGTGCAGTTGCCTTGCACTTACCATGTTTCTGTTAAAATCATGAAGTCCAGGTTGTTGTGAGTGATGAAGTCCTGACAGATGAAGGATTTATTGTTGATGGATCTGATGTTTAAAAGCTCGGCCCAGGAGCGGGCGGGTCCTTTCGTCGGAACACAATACATGAGGTATTGCTTTGGAGTGGGGTTGAGCAGGATGAGGGGTTCGGGCAGATTAAAGGGTCCCAGAGAACAGTGTCGTGTTGAGCGGTGAGTGAGAGGTGTTGTACTTGTCTAAATGCTATGTCCATGAAGTGTTCCAGGAGTAATTCTTTGTGTTTGAGTTCGATGGAGAGGTTATTGACAGTCATTTGCAGATCTACAGGTGACATGATATGTACCGTTTTTTTTGATTAGGGAGCTGGATGAAGTGAGTTGTGACTTATAGATTTTTTTGTAAATGTTAGTGGGTTGTGTTGTGTCCATGGTTACGGTATACGGAAGTTAGCCGGCTTGCTAGCCGGCTTGCTACCAGCAGATTCAGACGTGAATAAAAAGTTCAAGGGAGAGTGACAATAATCCTTTTAGGGCACAGCTGTTAAAAGGCGCGTAATCCAACCGATTCGCTTGATTAAAAAAATGTTAAAAGCGTGGGTTTTTAGAATAACTCTTAAAAGACAGAGGTTAAAATGCTCCAAACCAGCAGTAGACCCAGGGCTGAGGCTGTAGACCCAGGACTGAGGCTGTAGACCCAGGACTGAGGTTGTAGATCCAGGACTGAGGCTGTAGACCCAGGACTGAGGCTATAGATCCAGGACTGAGGCTGTAGACCCAGGACTGAGGCTTTAGACCCAGGACTGAGGCTGTAGACCCAGGACTGAGGCTGTAGACCCAGGACTGAGGCTATAGATCCAGGACTGAGGCTGTAGACCCAGGACTGAGGCTGTAGACCCAGGACTGAGGGTATAGACCCAGGACTAGGGCTGAAACAACTAATCGATTAATCGACGGCTAATCGATTATTGAAATAGTCGACAACTATTTTAGTAATCAATTAATCGTTTTCTGGTTCACATGGACTCAAACAGAGCAAAAATGACATGAAAATGTAGTATTTTTGATTAAAACCGACTTTGTTTTATAATTTCATGAATATCTGTGTCTCATCCAATCAGAGCAGAATTAGCACAAAGAGCCTGTTACAAAAATTTACTTATTTTTTTTTTTTTCTACACAATTCACAGCCAAGCGATTACTCGATTAATCGTAAAAATAATCGATAGATTAATCGATTACAAAATAATCGTTAGTTGCAGCTCTACCCAGGACTGAGGCTGTAGATCCAGGACTGAGGCTGTAGATCCAGGACTGAGGCTGTAGACCCAGGACTGAGGCTGTAGACCCAGGACTGAGGCTGTAGACCCAGGACTGAGGCTGTAGACCCAGGACTGATGTTGTAGATCCAGGACTGAGGCTGGACTGAGGCTGTAGACCCAGGACTGAGGCTGTAGACCCAGGACTGAGGCTGTAGACCCAGGACTGAGGCTGTAGACCCAGGACTGAGGCTGTAGACCCAGGACTGAGGCTGTAGACCCAGGACTGAGGCTGGACTGAGGCTGTAGACCCAGGACTGATGTTGTAGATCCTGGACTGAGGCTTTAGATCCAGGACTGAGGCTGTAGACCCAGGGCTGAGGCTGTAGACCCAGGGCTGAGGCTGTAGACCCAGGACTGAGGCTGTAGACCCAGGACTGAGGTTGTAGACCCAGGACTGAGGCTGTAGACCCAGGGCTGAGGCTGTAGACCCAGGGCTGAGGCTGTAGACCCAGGGCTGAGGCTGTAGACCCAGGACTGAGGCTCTAGACCCAGGACTGAGGCTGTAGACCCAGGACTGAGGCTGTAGACCCAGGACTGAGGCTCTAGACCCAGGACTGAGGCTGTAGACCCAGGGCTGAGGCTGTAGACCCAGGACTGAGGCTGTAGACCCAGGACTGAGGCTGTAGACCCAGGAGTTAGTCTTAATCCTCTAAACACATGGGTCGTTTTGGGGATCCTTCCTCGCCTGGTTTTCTTTGTGTATAATTGTTCATAAAACAGTGTTTTGAGGCAGAGTCAAGCAGTAGACTTTGTTTTTTTCAGTACAACCTGGGGTTTTAGAATATTCATATTGTAAAGCTGTCATATGAATTATATAAAACTTCAAACGAAAAAAATCAAACGGAAAATCAACTTAACAAAAATGTATTGAAAATGTCATGGTGTGGATTTTATTTCTGTATTTTGTTTTCTTTTTGACATTGGTTCTTTGGGTTTAATTTCAGTTTTGCTTCCTGTCTTGTTCTCTGTTGATTGTCTGCCCCGCCCTGATGTGTTTCACCTGTGTCTGTGTGTGTCTGTGTGTACCCTGTGTGTACCCTGTGCTCCTCTCCCCTTGTTGCTACGGTTCATTGTGTTGTCATGTCAAGTTCTGTCCTGTTGCTGTTCCCCTTGGATTCTTGAGTTTTGTGATCATCACCTTGGACTTTATTTTATTAAATAATTACTTTTTGCATTCCTGCGATTGGGTCCTTCCTGCATTTCCATCTTGTGACAGAAAAAACACAATGAAATGCTATGAACTACTTTTTACACTGCACAGAAATTTTATTTGGGTCATGGAGATAATGGGGAAAAAAGGCATCTCTAACTATTGTACTTTTTATTTTACATAATTCCACTATAAAAGCCAAAAACGCTGTACTCCTGAAGCCCTTCCTGAAGCAGTTTGTCTGTGATGCTGGGGTTGCTTCTGTAGCACAGCTGTAAAAAACGTAAAACATAAGAAACTAAGACAAAAAAAGACAAAAAAAACATCTGATACATGTATTTATTTACAGTGCCTTGCGAAAGTATTCGGCCCCCTTGAACCTTTCAACATTTCGCCACATTTCAGGCTTCAAACATAAAGATATAAAAATTAAATGTTTTTTCAAGAATCAATAACAAGTGGGACACAATCGTGAAGTGGAACAAAATTTATTGGATAATTTAAACTTTTTTAACAAATAAAAAACTGAAAAGTGGGGCGTGCAATATTATTCGGCCCCCTTGCGCTAATACTTTGTAGCGCCACCTTTTGTTGCAATTACAGCTGCAAGTCGTTTGGGTGCAGACTCCAACAGGTTTTCTTCCAGAATGGTCCTGTATTTGGCTCCATCCATCTTCACATCAATTTTAGCCATCTTCCCTGTCCCTGCTGAAGAAAAGCAGGCCCAAACCATGATGCTGCCACCACCATGTTTGACAGTGGGGATGGTGTGTTCAGGGTGATGAGCTGTGTTGCTTTTACGCCAAACATATCGTTTTGCATTGTGGCCAAAAAGTTTGATTTTGGTTTCATCTGACCAGAGCACCTTCTTCCACATGTTTGGTGTGTCTCCCAGGTGGCTTGTGGCAAACTTTAAACCAGACTTTTTATGGATATCTTTGAGAAATGGCTTTCTTCTTGCCACTCTTCCATAAAGGCCAGATTTGTGCAGTGCACGACTGATTGTTGTCCTATGGACAGACTCTCCCACCTCAGCTGTAGTTATCTGCAGTTCATCCAGAGTGATCATGGGCCTCTTGGCTGCATCTCTGATCAGTCTTCTCCTTGTTTTAGATGAAAGTTTGGAGGGACGGCCGGGTCTTGGTAGATTTGCAGTGGTCCGATACTCCTTCCATTTCAATATAATTGCTTGCACAGTGCTCCTTGAGATGTTTAAAGCTTGGGAAATCTTTTTGTATCAAAAATCCTTTAAACTTCTCCACAACAGTATCTCGGACCTGCCTGGTGTGTTCCTTAGTCTTCATGGTTCTCTCTGCGCTTTAAGCAGAACCCTGAGACTATCAAAGAGCAGGTGCATTTATACGGAGACTTGATTACACACAGGTGCATTCTATTTATCATCATCAGTCATTTAGGATAACATTGGATCATTCAAAGATCCTCACTGAACTTCTGGACTGAGTTTGCTGCACTGAAAGTAAAGGGGCCCAATAATATTGCACGCCCCACTTTTCAGTTTTTTATTTGTTAAAAAAGTTTAAATTATCCAATAAATTTTGTTCCACTTCACGATTGTGTCTTACTTGTTGTTGATTCATGACAAAAAATTAAAATTTTATATCTTTATGTTTGAAGCTTGAAATGTGGCAAAATGTTGAATACTTTCGCAAGGCACTTTACATCCTATACACATAACGTCATTTTACTGTATTTATTATCGTCTTTATCAATAATGCGCACTCTTCAGCCGGTAATAGGCTCTATGCACGCACCACTTCCGCGTTTTAGCTAAAGCCCCACCTCACTTCCTGTTCGCGGGAAACAGCTTGAGTTTCTCTGGAGTTCAGCAGTGGTTTACACAGGTTTCCCAAATAATGCTCAAACGGGAATTAAACTGTGAGGATACTGGGCATTTTTGGGACACAGCAGTGCTCTTTGATTGTGCTGTCATTGTGTGTTTATAAAGTTTACAAATCTCTCTGAGTGGCCACAGTCACAGCTCTACCTCAGAGAGAAAGCACAGCGACACTTTTGGGTCAATCTCAGCTGAATGTATCAATCTAATTACTAAAAAACGTCACTAAAACTCACCTAAAAGCCATAGGATAGCACAGGCAGGAAGTAAACGGGCTGTGTTTTGTTAACAGGAAATGACATTACGCCTCCCGGTGCATATAGCCCTTTGCAATCGCAGCTGTAGTTTCAACTGTGGGACAACAAGTGCACACAGAGGAGTGAGACATCTCCCTCTCTGACGATCTTTGGCAGTCCCCGTGTGTTTGTATCTCACAGCTGTTTGTACCTCACGGGTCACCGCTAACATCCAATTGGACACGGACTTTCAGACAAACGTAATTTATCCTCCGTGCATCGCACAGACAAATCAGCCCTGAATATGTACTTCACAGAGGAAAAAAAAGTAAGTTGCTACATGTTATCGTTCGCAAGTAAATTGATCATTAGTAAAACATGTGCGCAGGTATCGTCGACGATACAGATGGTTCATCTGAGCACAGCTCCTTCTTCCACATGTTGGATGTGTCCGTCTTTGTTTCTTGTGTTTTTATGTAAACACTTTGTCTGTAAAGACCACATCTGTGAAGTGTAGGACTAATATTTGTCCCATGTACAGATTCCTCCAGGTGAGCTGTGGATGTCTGCAGCTCCTCCACAGTAACCATGGGCCTCGTGTGTGCATCTGTGATCAGTGTTGTCCTCGATCAGCAGAGTCTTGGTAGATTTGCAGTTGTGCCGTACTGTTTCTGTACTGCCCTCATAGAACCCTTTCTACTCTCCAGGAGTTAAACACCTCCACACAATAAGTGTGCAGCCCTGAGCAGCACCATAAGTGTGTTCTGTGAGTCAGCAACACGTCACAACAACATCACGAGACTCTTCTGAGGAGGCAGCAGCTGAAACTGATACTTTCTCTGAGTCTTTATGAGATCTGTCTCAGACTCTGTGTCCAGAGTGTGATGAAGTCCTCTCTGTCTCAGACTCTGTGTCCAGAGTGTGATGAAGTCCTCTCTGTCTCAGACTCTGTGTCCAGAGTGTGATGAAGTCCTCTCTGTCTCAGACTCTGTGTCCAGAGTGTGACGAAGACCTCTGTGTCTCAGACTCTGTGTCCAGAGTGTGATGAAGACCTCTCTGTCTCAGACTCTGTGTCCAGAGTGTGACGAAGTCCTCTCTGTCTCAGACTCTGTGTCCAGAGTGTGATGAAGACCTCTCTGTCTCAGACTCTGTGTCCAGAGTGTGACGAAGTCCTCTCTGTCTCAGACTCTGTGTCCAGAGTGTGATGAAGACCTCTGTGTCTCAGACTCTGTGTTCAGAGTGTGATGAAGACCTCTCTGTCTCAGACTCTGTGTCCAGAGTGTGATGAAGACCTCTCTGTCTCAGACTCTGTGTCCAGAGTGTGATGAAGACCTCTGTGTCTCAGACTCTGTGTCAGAGTGTGATGAAGACCTCTCTGTCTCAGACTCTGTGTCCAGAGTGTGATGAAGACCTCTCTGTCTCAGACTCTGTGTCCAGAGTGTGATGAAGACCTCTGTGTCTCAGACTCTGTGTCCAGAGTGTGATGAAGTCCTCTCTGTCTCAGACTCTGTGCGGCTGGTTGGAGGCTCTGGTCTCTGCTCTGGATCACTGCAGATATGGGACCAGTCCTGGATCTCGGTCTGTGAAGGGGCCTTGGACCTGCGGGGAGCAGAGGTGCTGTGCAGGGAGCTGGGCTGCAGGGGTCCTTCTGTCCTCCAGGGGGAGCTCTCTTCTCTGGGGCAGACGTTCCACTGTGAGGGCCATGAGTCTGCTCTGATGGACTGTCCCCGCTCCAGACCCAAGACCTGTCCCTCTGGACCCAGTGAGGACGTCATCTGCTCAGGTGAGGGGCGGGGCTTATTTGAGGGGCGGGGCTAAGGTGGGCGGGGCTTTAGGACAATGTAAATCAATCAATCCATGAAAGCATAACAAAATCCTAAAGCAAGGAGAGAAAACAAATAAGAAGAATAATAATCAGACGTTTTTCCAAAGAGAAGGCATCAAGAATCTTCACCTTTTTTGGAGCTTTTCTTGCTCTGTTTCAACTGAACATTCTGCTAAATTGTGAAAGTGTTGAACATAATAAAGACGCTCACAGTATTTAAATATTTCTCACTTGACTTAAATATCAAAAGTGAAACAGTTTCTTTATGTTATAAGTCTCCAAAGAACCCTAATGATATTGACAAAAGACATGACTTAATATTCAGTTTAAATGTCTATATTTGTATTATTTTAAACCTATTAACCCAAAATGCTGCCCCCACAGGACAGAACCAGAATCAGTCTCAGATGATTCAACACCTGTTTGGCAGAAGCCGCATGAGTCTGATTCCTGCAGACCCCAAATCTTGAGCATCTTTTTGTGGATAACATTATTTAGAATTTTGATTGTAAAGAATCTGGTTTGTGAGTCTGTGAGGTGTGACAAACTTCTGTTCAGTGAAGTGTTAAAGTCTAAACAAATATTTTTCAGTATTATTTATGAGTTTCCATTTATTCCACAAGACCCCAGATAATCAGTTACACACCTGTGAGAACTGATATTTATATTAGTTTTTAATTCTCTGAGAATATTCTAATAAATGTCCTTCTTAACAATATGGTTGATGAATATATTCTAATAACAATATGGTTGATGAATATATTCTAATAACAATATGGTTGATGAATATATTCTAATAACAACATGGTTGATGAATATATTCTAATAACAATATGGTTGATGAATATATTCTAATAACAATATGGTTGATGAATATATTCTAATAACAATATGGTTGATGAATACTTCTCTCAGAGTCAGGGCTTTCCATCAGTGAGAACATCAGAGTTGATATGATCTGCTGCAAAACACTTTCAGCAGTTTATCTGAAACAAAACCAACTCTCCAGATTCTTTTAGGAACTTTGAACCATATTTGATTTGGTTAAATAAGTAAAACAAAAACACCTCTTTTGAGAATATGAAATGATTT
>OZ035825.1:5481527-5750341 GCA_964034765.1 Knipowitschia caucasica
TTTTATCTCTGGTCCAGTCCCGACTGTAAACCGGGGAGACTGCTTGTACAGTCGCGTTGTGGCGCTCAACATGTGGCTCCAGTCTACATGCAGCACTTTTAACTTTATTTTTGTGAACAACTTTGGCCTGTTCTGGAAGCGTCACGTGGCCTATCGTCCAGATGGTCTGCACCCGAACAGATACGGCACCAGTTTGTTGACGGACTTCCTGCGCCATGTTGTTCAGTGCTCCCCGAGGGGGGCGTGACTGTTTACATCTGAGGCTTCTCGGCCCCCACCACCCCCCTCCTCTTCCTTACCAGCACCGGGTGAGTACTGTGGTGCAAACACTGACCCCTGTCCGTCTGGCAGTGTAACGACAGTCCTGCCACTGAACTGTGCTGACTCAGTTATGCATCTGGAACTTAACAAAGTACAACAGAGTTCACTTTTTAAACCAATAGAGACTGTGTGTGTTCCTCGCACCAGCTCAGAAATGTGTTTTAACTTGAATAAACACAAATTTAAAAGAAGGACAGCAGTTAGACGGTCCAACTCTGGAAATCTAATTCCAGTTCTTTGTAATCAATCAACTAAACCCACTGACACTGATATTAATTTTAACCTTGCTCTACTTAATGTCAGATCACTATGCAACAAATCATTTTTAATTAATAATTTTATCTGTTCGTATGATCTTGATTTTATGTTTATGACTGAAACATGGCTTGACCATAATACAGGAGATGCAGTTTTAATAGAAGCCTCACCACCAAATTTCAAATTTGAATATGAAACACGAGAAAATAAAAGGGGGGGGGGCATAGCAGCAGTTTTTAAAGATCGTATTGTCTCCCATAGAGTGTCTCTTGGGAAATTTTCATCATTTGAGTATGTTTCTTTTAAAATAGAACAAAAGAAATCTTCTTCCATTCTTATTATTGTTGTGTACAAGCCGCCACAGTCATGCCATAGTTTCACTGATCATTTCACTGAGTTGCTTTCAGTTGTGTGCACAGATTTTGATGGTTTAGTCATTATAGGCGATTTTAATATTCATGTGGATAATGTTAATGACAGATACGCAAAAGAGCTGAGTTCCATACTTGAATCCTTTGGCCTCACTCAGCATGTGAGTGGCCCCACCCATAGCAGAGGACACACCTTGGACCTGCTTATCACGAAAGGGGTGAATATTTCAAAAGTTAATGTAGTTGATGTTGCTCTGTCGGATCATTTCTGTGTATTTTTTAACATGTGTTTTGCTACCAGACCACCCGCTAAATATGAAATTGTTAGAAGTAGACACTTAAATGAAAACACGGGTGAACTATTTATGGGAATGATCCATTTTGAGAACACATCATGTTCTACTGTAGATGAACTGTTTAACTCTGTCACCTCTAGTGTGTTGAATGTTCTGGACGCCATTGCCCCTGTGAAGGTAAAAATGGTCACAAATAAGCAAAAAGCCCCATGGATAAAAGCAGGCCCGGTCAGGGCACAGAAGCAAGAGTGCCGGAGAGCAGAGAGAAAGTGGAGAAAGTCCAACCTCCAGGGTGATTATAGACTCTTAAAAGAGAAGTTGTGTGAGTTTAACAGAGTACTACGTAGAACAAGAGAATTATACTTTTCTGAAACTATTGAAGGCTGCAGCAACAATCTGCGTGTTCTATTTTCAACAATCAATAGATTAACGAACCCCCCTGTTGAGTTGCCATTAGAACACTACTCCAAATCCAGGTGTAATGAGTTTGCACAGTTCTTCAGAGACAAGGTTCAGGGTATCAGAAATGCCATCACCTCCACAACACAAGTAACAATGCAACATCCAGTGAGGCTTTGTGAGCTAGCTCAATTTGCACCTGTCAATAATGAAACTGTTAAAAAGATAATCACAGGTCTTAGTTCCTCTACCTGCAGTCTGGATGTACTACCTCCTAGATTTCTGAAGTCTGTTATGTGTAGTCTATTACCCTCATTGACACAAATAGTAAACATGTCTTTTTTATCTGGAACATTTCCAATGGCCCTGAAAAAGGCAGTCATTAGGCCCCTCCTAAAAAAGAGCAGTTTGGATGCTGCGGTACTTGAAAATTACCGTCCCATCTCAAATCTGCCTTTCATGGGAAAAATTCTTGAAAAAGTTGCCTACCAACAACTTACTGAATTTTATATATCTAATGACTCATTTGACATGTTTCAGTCTGGCTTTAGACCACACCACAGTACTGAGACCGCTCTAGTCAAGGTAACAAATGATATTCGGCTTAACACTGATGCAGGAAAAGTCTCTGTTTTAGTCATGTTAGATCTGAGTGCCGCTTTCGACACCGTTGACCATGAGATTCTCATGCAGAGACTGGAGGACTGGGTTGGTGTTGCTGGTACCGCCCTAAGCTGGTTTAGGTCCTATCTAGAAGAAAGGAAGTATTGTGTGGAGATTGGAGACTATGTCTCAGATAATATGGCCCTGACCTGCGGAGTGCCACAGGGGTCGATTCTGGGACCTCTCCTGTTCAATATTTACATGCTGCCATTAGGTCAGTTAATTCAAAGTATGAAAGTGTCCTACCACAATTACGCTGATGACACTCAGATCTATGTCTCACTGACTGCAGGAGAGCATGGACCGGTGGACTCACTCCTTCGCTGTATCCAGCGGATCAGTGAGTGGATGCAATGCAATTTTCTCCAGCTAAATGCGGACAAAACCGAAATGATTGTCTTTGGTCCCGAGAAACAAAGAGAGACCGTCATTTGTCACCTTCAGTCTCTCTCCCTAAGGCCTTTAAATAAGGTCAGAAATCTGGGAGTAATAATGGACTCTGACTTAAACTTCAATAGCCACATTGGATCGGTAACATCAGCAGCTTTTTATCATCTGAAAAATATTGCCAAAATTAAAAATATTGTGTCCAGGGCAGACTTGGAGATTCTTATCCATTCTTTTGTTTCCAGTAGGCTGGATTACTGCAATGGCCTGCTCACAGGTATCTCCAAACATGCAGTAAAACAGCTGCAGTATATTCAAAATGCTGCAGCCCGAGTCCTGACTAGAACCAGGAAGTACGACCACATTAGTCCGGTCCTCGGGTCTCTGCACTGGCTTCCCGTGGCCCAGAGGATAGACTTTAAAGCAGCTCTCCTGGTGTACAAGTCTCTCCATGGCCTTGCACCAAAGTACATCCATGATATGCTAGTCCCATATGAACCAGCCCGGACTCTGAGGAGCGCAGGGACGGGACTCCTGTTAGTGCCCAGAGTCAGGACTAGACAGGGGGAGGCTGCTTTTCAGATTTATGCAGCTAAAGTCTGGAACAGTCTTCCTGAGGATGTGAGACTGGCTGCCTCTCTGTCAATGTTCAAATCCATGTTAAAGACTTTTCTTTTTTCCCGTGCATACAACTAGAGAATTTTATCTTTTTAACACACCTTGTTATTTATTGTTGTAACTTTTTGTGTTTTTAACTATTTTATTGTTTTTAATTACTTGTGTGATTCTTATGTTTTTAAATTACTTATGTGATTTTAATGCTTTTTAATTACATATGTGTTTTTTAATTGTATTTTAATGGTGATGATTTGTGCATTGTGTGGTGTGGACTGTGAGGCGCTTTGTGTTGCCCTGTGCAGGAAAAGCGCCCTATAAATAAAGATTGATTGATTGATTGATTGATTATTATTATTAGTTCAAATACAAGAAAAGCAGTGATAAAACACATGGAGCCATTGGTCCATAAGGAGCAGAGGCCGATAAATAAAAAAATAAAAGTTGATAAATGTCATAGATCCTTCTCTGTTTCACTGGATCTTACTTTTATGGAGATGATTAAAAAAGACATGTTGAAAATGGACAGCCTTGTTTTGCTCCATTGTTCTGGTCCCAGAGTCACAGATGTGGTTATTATGGATTCTTTTACATCTGTGTCAGTATAAAGTATGTTACAGTTCATTAAGGAGGAGCCAACATCAAAGACATTAAAAACTTCAACACACATTTAAAATAACTCCGATCACATTATTTTTATAAATCAGATGAAAATGTAACAAATGATTTTCTTTTTCATAACATCAAAACAAATGTAATAATTGTCTGATATTATTTCCTTCACATCTGCATTTTATGAAGATCATTGTGTCTAAAGTTTGGAACGACTCTTTTCAGTTTCTGAAAGTGTCGGTGAAAAACATTTAATTAACCTGCGTTAACGCGATAATTTTGACAGCCCTAATATATATTTATCTATTTATACATATACACATTTATATATACATGCATGTATGTATACATATGTAAAACAGTCATTTATATTTACATATATATATATTCATTTTGTATATTTAGATATAAATAGGTTTTTTTATTCATATATTTATTAGGGCTGTCAAAATTATCACGTTAACGCACGTTAATTAAATATTTTCATTGATCGTGTTAAAGAATGAACACATTTGACGCATGTGCCGAAGGACCCTCCCGTGCATCCCATAATAACACTCACGTGCCGCGGACACATGTGTGTGTGTGATGGCTACAGAGCAGGGAGGTATTAGTTAGCATTAGCACAACTTATAAGCTGCACAACAATCACTAATGAAATGGTACCAACGCAGCTAACAAAATATACAGAACAATAACTGAAAGATTTCCTCTAGTTTTGTGTCCAAAGTTAGGCCGAGGCGGTCCCGCTGCCGCAGGTGTCTCCAGAGGACACGATGTAAGCTAACGCTACGTATATTCACTCAGGCTTGACTTCTTCTTTGATCATTTTTTCACGTTAGTTCCCTCTTCTCTTCCTCACTGTTGTGTCTGCAGTTACAGCCAGAGGAGTTAGCCACTTATGCTAACATGCTGCTCTTGTTTACATGTGCTGTAGACGCTAAAGGAGGCGTGGCCTGTTCGTAACAGCTCTGCTCCTCGTCACGCTAAGTTTCTACTCAGGACTTTTGATTCATTCACAGCTGAATCAATGAGCTCAAGTTTTCAGTTCAATTACGGGTTTTAATCATAGACTGTAAATATGAATTTAATATTATTAAAATACAACTTTTGATACAACTTAGAAAAGATCCTTCTACAGAAAGACAGAATGTTAATAATGTTAATGCCGTTATATGTATGGATGTATTGTTATAATAAACTAACACAGTTCATATGTACGATATCTGGTCATTTATCTTTACATTCAAACAACCATTTACAGAACAATATGATCATTTTACAGATAGTTCAAAATGTGATTAATTACGATTAATACATTTTTAATCTGTAATTAACTCTATTTAAAATGAATTGTTTGGCATATATTAGGGCTGTCAAACGACTAAAATGTTTAATCGAGTTAAAAAGTGTACATATGTAGTGTATTAGTTTATTATAACAATAAATATAAATGGCATTAACATTGGGGGCGACAGTAGCTCAGTTGGTAGAGCATTGGCCTTAAGCCCAGAAGGTCGTGGGTTCAATTCCCACCTCTGCACCTTCTCCACCGACTCCCACTGATGACTGCTGTCGTTGTGTCCTTGGGCAAGACACTTAACCCCACTTTGCCCAAAGCCCCCACTGAAAGATCAAGGCTATGCTCACACTCAGAGAGCAGCCGTCCTCCTGTGGACTCACCACCTGCAGAGGGTCAGTGAGGGGCTGGTGCTATGAGACTTGGGTGGCATCTCTGACTGCCACCCCCCTGACCCAGAAATGGATTAAAGGGAAGAAAATGGATGGATGGATGGCATTAACATTATTAACATTCTTTCTGTTTAGACTCAGACCAAACTATTGTTTGTTACAGATGAGAGACAAAATCAATGACTGTTTTTCTGATGTTGTTTCTGTGAGCACTGGTTATCCTCAGGGATGTATTTTGAGTCCTTTGCTTTTTACTTTGTACACTCACGATTGTGTGTCCTCCTCTGACTCAAACTTGATCATCAAATATGCTGATGACACCACCATCATCGGTCTCATCAGTGACACTGATGAATGCTCTTATAGAGCAGAGATACAAAATGTGGTTCAGTGGAGTCAAACTAACAACCTCCAGTTGAACGCATCGAAAACATGTGAACTGGTCTACGACTTCAGTCGTAACAGTTCTCATTTGCCTGTCGTAATCGACAACTCCCAGGTGCAGATCGTAGAGGAGCAAGTTTCTGGGTTTAACTCTGTCTAACCTGAAATGGGTTAAGCCTGGTTCACACGAGACGATTTTAAAATTGTCGGCCGATTTTTCTCCGTGTTAGACCCCACACGGGGAGATTAAAAATCCTGCGTCTAACCACTTTGGTCGTGCAGTGTGTGGTGCGTAGCCACACGGCAAGATCACGCAAGCCACAAACATCACACACGAACCGACACCCCCCCCCGCGCATTCCCAGGTCAGACGGAAATCTCACAAAATCTCTCGAGATCAAGCGTGACTTCAGAGTAAACAGTCATGGCGGACGAAGAGGATGCAGTGGCGATAGTGTGCAGTTTGTTGTTAACAGAGAAGAGACGTAATCCAAAGAAAAGGCAATGGTCAAAGCCATGCTGCTGTGTTTTGGTTTTTTTCCGGTGTTTCCTCACCGGCTTGTCACCTCGTCTTCTTATTGGCTACACGCCGTAGTCATGGCAACGCGCTCGCTTGTCCTCGGAGGACACCACACACGACCAGAAATCGGGCCAAAACAATCCAACATGTTGGATATCCCCGATTTGAGATCGGGAGCAGTCCCGATGTCCTTCCGAGCGACGAGTGCAGTCTTAACACACCACACACGGCAGGATAATCTGTAAGATTTTGTTACGGAAATCGGAGCGTTTCTTAAGAGAGTCGTAAGGGGTAAATCGGGTCTAAATCGGCCTAAATATCCTGCCGTGTGAACCAGGCTTTAAAAACACTGACCGAGTCGTTAAGAAAGCTCGTCAGCGTCTCTACTTTCTGCGTAAACTTAGAGAATTTACCACTAACTCTAAGATTGTGCTTAACTTTTATGGCTGCACCATTGAGAGTGTACTTGTTGGTTCTGTGTCTGTGTGGTTTGGAAACATCACAGATAAAGAAAAGAGAGCTTTAAACAAGGTGCTCCGCTCTGCAAAGAGGACCGTGGGCTGTGAGCTTCCTGTTCTGGAGGTTCTTTACAAATCCAGACTTTTAAACAAAGCTCTTAGGATTGTCAATGACTCTTCTGGCCACCCTGGGAAAGCCATGTTCCAGCTTCTTCCCTCTGGCAGAAGATATCGCTCTCTGAGATGCAGGACATCTCGTTACGCTAACAGTTTTTATCCACAAGCTGTTATCAGTGTGAACAGAGCACTTTAATGATTTGCACTTGTTTTGAACTGTTTTAGTCGATCGATTTCACAGTGACATTTGTTTACTGTTTTATTTGTTTTAAATCTGTCTTTTAATGTTGTTTTATGTCTGTATTTGTGTGTGCACACTGGGGACTTTTGCTAATGTATTCCAATGTGGTTTTACTGCAAATGGCAAATAAACTGAATCTGAATTTAAAACTGTCTGTAATGCAGAATGTCATTAAATCTGTCATGATCTGGTAGTGGAAGGGAAAATTAGGTACCCCAGCTTTAATTTAGCGAGTGCGCTTCAGGAGAAGACACGGAGGAGACAAAGACTCCGTAGTCCAGCTTCAGCGCTGCTGAGGTACCTAATTTACCCTTCCACTACCAGTTCATGACAGATTTAATGACAGTTTTCTCAAATGTGTGTGTGATGTTTGTGTGTCCTAAGAGTTGTTGTGTTGCTCAGAGCCGCTCAGGCTGGTGGGAGGGGCCAGTCGCTGCGCCGGGACAGTGGAGGTCAGACACAGAGGAGAGTGGAGACGAATGAGGAAGAGAGGAAACTGGACCGAAGAGGAGTCAGCTGCTGTGTGCAGAGACCTGGACTGTGGCTCTGCTGTTTCTGGACGTCAGAGAGATGGTTTTCCAGTCAGTCCTTTGTGGGGGATCTCAGCTGACTGCATGAAGAGGAGGAAGACTAAAGTGAGAGAATGTGTTTATGACTACACTTTCTTCTCCTCGTCTGGTGTGGAGGTGATGTGTTCAGGTAAAAGTCAAAGTCTAACTTAAATCTCTGCTGGAGCTGATGTCTCTGTCTCTGCAGACTTACTGAACCGTCCAGTCCTGTCCCTCTCTGTGATTGTGGGGGCCTCCCAGGTCCAGGACTCCCAGGTCCAGGACTCCCAGGTCCAGGACTCCCAGGTCCAGGACTCCCAGGTCCAGGACTCCCAGGTCCAGGTCTCCCAGGTCCAGGTCTCCCAGGTCCAGGACTCCCAGGTCCAGGACTCCCAGGTCCAGGACTCCCAGGTCCAGGTCTCCCAGGTCGGGGTGCAGGTGGTGCGTGTGCAGTTGGGGTCTCAGTTCTCGGTCCAGTGCTCGGTGAAGCCTCAGTTCCCAGGAGGCTCCTTCCAGCTGCTCTCTCCCTCTGGGAACCACACCCTGCCTGCTGTCAATCACTCTGCACACTTCCTGTTCAATCACACTGGCCCCGCCCACAAAGGAGACTACACCTGTGTTTACCACCTACAGGTGTTCAACCGCAGCTTCACCTCCGAGAGCGAGAGACTGGAGCTGAGGCTGGGAGGTACGAGATACTGCTACTGCTACTGCTACTACTGCTACTGCTGCTACTGCTACTGTTGCTACTGCTGCTACTGCTACTGCTGCTGCTACTGCTGCTACTGCTGCTGCTACTGCTGCTACTGCTGCTACTACCACTACTACTGCTGCTACTACTGCTACTGCTGCTGCTACTGCTGCTACTGCTGCTGCTACTGCTGCTACTGCTGCTACTACCACTACTACCACTACTACTGCTGCTATTGCTACTGCTGCTGCTACTGCTGCTGCTACTGCTACTGCTGCTGCTACTTCTGCTGCTACTGCTACTGCAACTGCTGCTATTACGACTGCTGCTACTAGAACTACTACTATTACTACTAATACTTCTGGCACTGCTACTACTGCTCAAGTTCTCAAGCTTCATGAAACCAAGAGGAAACTGCTTTCTCCTTTTTTTTGACTTTTGCTGCAGACAGAGTGTGTGATGTCACATGATGTCACATACTGGAGACAGAGTGTGTGATGTCACATACTGGAGACAGAGTGTGTGATGTCACATACTGGAGACAGAGAGTGTGATGTCACATACTGGAGACAGAGAGTGTGATGTCACATACTGGAGACAGAGTGTGTGATGTCACATACTGGAGACAGAGTGTGTGATGTCACATACTGGAGACAGAGAGTGTGATGTCACATACTGGAGACAGAGTGTGTGATGTCACATACTGCAGACAGAGAGTGTGATGTCACATGATGTCACATACTGGAGACAGAGGCTGTATCCGAATGTCCACACTATACCCTATATAGTGCACTATATAGTGGTCACGCCATTTTGTAGGCGTGTCCGAATGTCCAGAGAGAAAAAGTAGTGCACTGGAATTTTCCCACAATGCATCTCGAAAATGTAGTGAGCAGCAGTGGTCACTATACGGAAGAACAATGGCGGAGGCACAGAGAGACGGGTTGGAAGAGAAGCGGGACATGAGCTACAAATGTGAGTTTTTAATCATCATAAATATGTAAATGTGTAAACCGTGATATATTGTTGACGATAAGCTGCCAAAATACACATTTGAATACCATTGCCTTTTACTGCAAAACAACGTACCAATGTTATGCCGCGAAAGTGTTAGCATTTTTGCATATCATAACATTAACATCTAAAGCGAACGCTACAGAAACGGGTCACTGGTGGTCAGTCATTAATGTTATTAAAGCACTTGTGTTATATGTATAGCATTTATTGTGTGTTTAATGTTTTTTAAAGGGACAGACACTGATGTGGAGAGACTCATCTGACTGCGGGTGAAAAATTTGCTTCGGCGGCTGGATGGGAGTACGACCATTATGAATAAATACTTATTCAAAAAAAGTCTACTCATATTCAAATGTTTTTATGTATCGTTACTTTAGGGCAGTAATAAAGGAAATGGGGCTGAGCCGCCTGATCAGCCCTGCCAGAGCGGCCAATAAGTGGGAGAACCTGAAAAAGACCTACAAGGTTTGTTTCTTTGAAGCTAATTTGTGAAGCATTTATTATACAAAACTCACTGTTTTAAGGAGCTCAGACAGCCACGGACAGGGACAGAAGGAGGGGAGCCTACCGCCATATCCTGGAAGTGGTACTCCCTCATGGATGAGGCGATAGGCAGCAGGCCATCCGTGCAGCCTCCCTGCCTGATTGCCTCATCCATGGGGGAGGGCGTTTCCACATCTGTGGAGCAACCCCCTGCCCCCGAACAGCCAGAGGAGGTAGAGGAAGAGGAAAGCAGTGTGGCAGCCAAGAGGCCGAGGAGGGAGAGTTGAATTAGTTTTTTGGAGAAGGTGGAGAAGAAGGAAGAGGAAAGGGAGAAGCGAGAAGAGGAGAGGGGAAGAAGAGAGGAAGAGAGAAAGGAGAGACTGTTGAGTTTGTTGGAGAGAAGTTGTAAATAGTAGATAAAAATGTATTTTGATAAGTGTAGTTTGAACTATATGCATATCGACATACAATGATGAACACTATTTATACAAAAAATTTTAATCAACTAGACATTTGTAAAGAAAACTATACATACATTCAACAATTTCTTTTTAGATATTTACATATTCAATTGTTTTTGTTTTTATTTAAATAGGCCAAAACACAGATTATTCAAACATTTAATTAATAGTCCCTTGGGGTGGAAAGTGCTGCTGCCATCCGTCCACGCAGCTCCTGTCCACACAGCTCCTGTCCACGCAGCTCCTGTCCACACTGCTGATCAGGCTGGTGCTGCTGATGCTGGTCCTGCTCATCATCAGGCCCTGGCTCCTCTTCCACTGGCTCCCAGAGATCACCATCGCTGATGCAGATGTTGTACAGGATGGTGCAACAGGCAGTCACCTGGACTGCAAAGGTGGGTTGGACTTCCAGTGCCTTGAAAAAAATTGATCGCCATCTTGCCTTCATCATGTCAAACGCTCTTTCTGTTACAGATCGTGCCCGTGCATGGTGCCGGTTGAAGCGGGCTTCCACTGGGCTCCAAACAGGCTCTCTGTATGGAGTGAGGAGTGTGATGGGCTGACGGAGGCAAGGGTAACCACCATCACCAAGGAGGACGTGTCCATTTGGGGGATAGAGCCGGTGGACGTAGAGGGGGCTGTTTTTAAGCACTCGAGAATCGTGCACAGATCCGGGGTAGCCAACAAACAAATCAATAAATAAGCCACGGTGATTACACACAGCCTGCATTTGAATGGAATAAAACAATTTCCTGTTAAAATAACACTGTGCATTTTCTTGAAGGAGCTTTATTCTAATGTGGCAGCCGTCGATGCTCCCCACAACATTATTGAGAGCAGCTGATCCAGCCAGCAACTGAAACCCAGCTGCAACTTGGGGAAGTTCCTCCAGGGAAGGGAAATGAATTATTTGGCCACGCATTTGAAGGATCTGGTTGGCCACCCTGTGGATCACATCGTGGACTGTGGACTGGGGCATGTCAAATGCCCTGGCGACAACATGGTATGCGGTGCCACTGGCCAACCAAAAGAGGAAGACCAAAACCTCCATGTCCTGGCTCCAGCCCTGGTGATGAGCACTCCTCAGGTGGCTAACCAGACGGGTGATGGTGGTTCGAGTGAGACGAAAATCGGGGCGAAGGTCAGACTGGCCATTTAAGTACATGCTGAGTAGGGGTACATGGTGGTTCAGTCGGCAGTACACCCTAAAACAAAACAAAAATTCTCTTAAACTTAATATGATGCTTCTAGATTAATTTTTTAATTCTGTATCTGCACTTTTAGTTATGAGTGCAGACACAGGAATAAGTACTCATTTTTCATTTTGAGATTTAAAAATGTAAATAAAAATGAAGAGTATATAGCTGAAGTCATGTTCTTTTGTGCCCTGGCATTGATTTTGCCAAATGTATTGTGTGTTGCAGGAAGCTGGAGCTGCCCTGAGACAACTGAAGTAGAAACCCTCAGCCTACATCACTCGCACCTAATAACACACAAAAAAATCACAGAAGCCCTGTGCCCCATGGCCAAGCAAATTCTATTATTGTTTAATGATTAAGTACTCATTTTTCATTTAGAAAAAAATGAGTACTGAATCCATTTCCCTTGCTATGGTTTTGTGTTCTTTCAACCAATAAAATATTTTAATGTTCTTGCATTTTAAGTGAGTGTGTCTATACAATGTGTTTTCTTGTTGAAATATGTCTAAATGTATATGACTAATGTGTTTCTCATTGACTGAGACTAGTATTTTTAATTAGTAAGTACACCAAAAGTAGTATAATTTACCCAGTAGATGGTGCTAATGCTATATAGACAAAGGACGAATACAATACTTACACACGCCTTGCTAATGAAAGAAGAGCCATTCTCCTCCTCGCCCTCATCGCCTGTCTTCGCCTTCTCTCTGTTCGGCGGTTTTTAATTCGCATTATGAGAAGTTGTATAATTGTTAACAAAAACACCGCAAAATTCAGTGGAGGTGCCATTTCACCAGTGGTAGAGGAGCCGGTCAGGTGGCGTGAATATGAAAGACGTTAAGCGAATAAGTCAACCAAAATTCATAAATATGAATATAAATTGTAAAAACATTTTATACATGTATATTAGACAAATATTGATATTTTAAGGGGCTGGTGCTATGAGACTTGGGTGGCATCTCTGACTGCCACCCCCCTGACCCAGAAATGGATTAAAGGGTAGAAAATGGATGGATGGATGGATATTTTAATATACTTTTATTTATATATAAAATTATATCGATCCATTGACATGTGACAGGGGTGTGATGTGGGCCGCGGCTAAAAATAGTATGCAGCTGTCCGAATCGCCAACAGAATGAGTGCACTGACTCACTCACTCAGTCGCTATATTGTCCCGAACTATATAGTGAGTGAGTGAATAGGGTATAGTGTGGACATTCAGATACAGCCAGAGTGTGTGATGTCACATACTGGAGACAGAGAGTGTGATGTCACATGATGTCACATACTGGAGACAGAGAGTGTGATGTCACATGATGTCACATACTGGAGACAGAGAGTGTGATGTCACATGATGTCACATACTGGAGACAGAGAGTGTGATGTCACATGATGTCACATACTGGAGACAGAGAGTGTGATGTCACATACTGGAGACAGAGTGTGTGATGTCACATACTGGAGACAGAGTGTGATGTCACATACTGGAGACAGAGTGTGTGATGTCACATGATGTCACATACTGGAGACAGAGTGTGTGATGTCACATACTGGAGACAGAGTGTGTGATGTCACATACTGGAGACAGAGAGTGTGATGTCACATACTGGAGACAGAGAGTGTGATGCCACATGATGTCACATACTGGAGACAGAGAGTGTGATGTCACATACTGGTGACAGAGAGTGTGATGTCACATACTGGAGACAGAGAGTGTGATGTCACATACTGGAGACAGAGTGTGATGTCACATACTGGAGACAGAGAGTGTGATGTCACATACTGGAGACAGAGTGTGTGATGTCACATACTGGAGACAGAGAGTGTGATGTCACATACTGGAGACAGAGAGTGTGATGTCACATACTGGAGACAGAGTGTGTGATGTCACATGATGTCACATACTGGAGACAGAGTGTGTGATGTCACATACTGGAGACAGAGTGTGTGATGTCACATACTGGAGACAGAGTGTGTGATGTCACATACTGGAGACAGAGAGTGTGATGTCACATACTGGAGACAGAGTGTGTGATGTCACATACTGGAGACAGAGTGTGTGATGTCACATACTGGAGACAGAGTGTGTGATGTCACATACTGGAGACAGAGTGTGTGATGTCACATACTGCAGACAGAGTGTGTGATGTCACATACTTGAGACAGAGTGTGTGATGTCACATACTGGAGACAGAGTGTGTGATGTCACATACTGGAGACAGAGAGTGTGATGTCACATACTGCAGACAGAGTGTGTGATGTCACATACTGCAGACAGAGTGTGTGATGTCACATACTGGAGACAGAGTGTTTGATGTCACATACTGCAGACAGAGTGTGTGATGTCACATACTGGAGACAGAGAGTGTGATGTCACATGATGTCACATACTGCAGACAGAGTGTGTGATGTCACATACTGGAGAGAGAGAGTGTGATGTCACATGATGTCACATACTGGAGACAGAGTGTGTGATGTCACATACTGGAGACAGAGAGTGTGATGTCACATGATGTCACATACTGCAGACAGAGTGTGTGATGTCACATACTGGAGACAGAGAGTGTGATGTCACATACTGGAGACAGAGTGTGTGATGTAACATACTGGAAACAGAGAGTGTGATGTCACATGATGTCACATACTGGAGACAGAGAGTGTGATGTCACATGATGTCACATACTGCAGACAGAGAGTGTGATGTCACATACTGGAGACAGAGAGTGTGATGTCACATACTGGAGACAGAGAGTGTGATGTCACATACTGGAGACAGAGAGTGTGATGTCACATACTGGAGACAGAGAGTGTGATGTCACATACTGGAGACAGAGAGTGTGATGTCACATACTGGAGACAGAGTGTGTGATGTCACATACTGGAGACAGAGTGTGTGATGTCACATACTGGAGACAGAGTGTGTGATGTCACATGATGTCACATACTGGAGACAGAGTGTGTGATGTCACATACTGGAGACAGAGTGTGTGATGTCACATACTGGAGACAGAGTGTGATGTCACATGATGTCACATACTGCAGACAGAGAGTGTGATGTCACATGATGTCACATACTGGAGACAGAGTGTGTGATGTCACATACTGGAGACAGAGAGTGTGATGTCACATGATGTCACATACTGCAGACAGAGAGTGTGATGTCACATACTGCAGACAGAGAGTGTGATGTCACATGATGTCACATACTGGAGACAGAGTGTGTGATGTCACATACTGGAGACAGAGTGTGTGATGTCACATACTGGAGACAGAGAGTGTGATGTCACATACTGGAGACAGAGAGTGTGATGTCACATACTGGAGACAGAGTGTGTGATGTCACATACTGGAGACAGAGTGTGTGATGTCACATACTGCAGACAGAGAGTGTGATGTCACATGATGTCACATACTGCAGACAGAGAGTGTGATGTCACATGATGTCACATACTGGAGACAGAGTGTGTGATGTCACATACTGGAGACAGAGTGTGTGATGTCACATACTGGAGACAGAGAGTGTGATGTCACATGATGTCACATACTGCAGACAGAGTGTCTGAGTCACATACTGGATACAGAGTGTGTGATGTCACATACTGGAGACAGAGTGTGTGATGTCACATACTGGAGACAGAGTGTGTGATGTCACATACTGCAGACAGAGTGTGTGATGTCACATACTGGAGACAGAGTGTGTGATTCCACATACTGGAGACAGAGAGTGTGATGTCACATACTGGAGACAGAGAGTGTGATGTCACATACTGGAGACAGAGAGTGTGATGTCACATACTGGAGACAGAGTGTGTGATGTCACATACTGGAGACAGAGTGTGTGATGTCACATACTGGAGACAGAGAGTGTGATGTCACATACTGGAGACAGAGAGTGTGATGTCACATACTGGAGACAGAGTGTGTGATGTCACATACTGGAGACAGAGTGTGTGATGTCACATACTGGAGACAGAGTGTGTGATGTCACATACTGGAGACAGAGTGTGTGATGTCACATACTGGAGACAGAGTGTGTGATGTCACATACTGGAGACAGAGTGTGTGATGTCACATACTGGAGACAGAGTGTGTGATGTCACATACTGGAGACAGAGTGTGTGATGTCACATGATGTCACATACTGGAGACAGAGTGTGTGATGTCACATACTGGAGACAGAGTGTGTGATGTCACATACTGGGTGATCTATGTCTCTGTGATTATGATTACAATGCTAACCTGCTAGCTAAATGAAGCACGATCAGTGGGGGAGGGCCCCAGCTCAAAAGTGGCCAAAATGACGTGCGCTGACATGCTGCAATACCACCCCGGGCCTGTGGGGGGGGACCCAGAAGAAGAATTAGCCAATGCTAACATATAGCGTTGGCAGACCTCTCAAAAACGTCTTTACAGGATGGACCAAAAGTTGGCTCTTGGCCCAAAGCTCCGTTCCACATGTGTGTCAATGCTGAGGGGGGTGTTCTGGTCCACTCTAGTTTACTTGCTGTGAATTTCTGAAGTCTCTCGTTCAAATGAATGGAGTTGCGCCGGCTGACGCATGCGCAGATGTGTTTTTTCACCATTTTCTTGTGGGCGGGACCACTCGCGGCCATCTTGGATAGCTCCAGTAGAGCACATTTTTTGGCCCATTAGTTAGAACTGCGGAGATAGGCGTGACTCTGTCCGTTAATATATACAGTCTATGAGCACGATAGGGAAGTGCTCAGAGAGGAAGTTTTGCTCCAACTCTCTCTGGCTCCTATTGGCTTCCACTAAAAGTAAACTCAGGAACTGTTTTGGGATAAAACATCTGTTTTTTATCGTTCTCTGTGATACTAGTGAAGTGATGTTTTCTTTGTGAATCCAGGTTCTTTTGAAGTACTTGTACTTGTACTTGAACTTGTACTTGTACTTGATCAAACCTGTTTTCTCTGTTTTTGCAGTTTTAACGTCTGACCTGATCATCAGATTCCTGATTATTCTACTGATAATCCTCCTGTTCACCCTGCCACAGTGCTACTTTTACTACAAGGTACTACTACTACTACTGCTACTACTACTACTACTACTGCTGCTGCTACTACTACTACTACTACTACTACTAATACTGCTACTGTTGCTGCTGCTACTACCGCTACTGCTTCTACTGCTATTACAAGGTACTACTACTACTTAAAAAATATATATATCCTAGCCCGGAGTTATTGAGTGAGGAAAAAAGCTATGCCTCACGTTTGACTCTGGCCTGGTCTTATTGTCAGAGAATCCCGCCTTGCTTCCCTGAACAGGTGGACTTAGGGAGGGGAGCGACCCAGGGCAGAGGGCCCAGAGGGAGGGCAGCGACCCGGGGGAGAGGGCCCAGAGGGAGGGCAGCGACCCGGGGGAGAGGGCCCAGAGGGAGGGGAGCGACCCGGGGGAGAGAGGGCCCAGAGGGAGGGGAGCGACCCGGGGGAGAGAGACCAGAGGGAGGGGGGCGACCCGGGGGAGAGAGACCAGAGGGAGGGGAGCGACCCGGGGGAGAGGGCCCAGAGGGAGGGGAGCGACCCGGGGGAGAGGGCCCAGAGGGAGGGCAGCGACCCGGGGGAGAGGGCCCAGAGGGAGGGCAGCGACCCGGGGGAGAGGGCCCAGAGGGAGGGCAGCGACCCGGGGGAGAGGGCCCAGAGGGAGGGGAGCGACTCGGGGGAGAGGGCCCAGAGGGAGGGGAGCGACCCGGGGGAGAGGGCCCAGAGGGAGGGCAGCGAGGGCCCAGAGGAAGGGGAGCGACCCGGGGGAGAGGGCCCAGAGGGAGGGGAGCGACCCGGGGGAGAGAGACCAGAGGGAGGGGAGCAACCCGGGGGAGAGGGCCCAGAGGGAGGGGAGCGACCCGGGGGAGAGGGCCCAGAGGGAGGGCAGCGACCCGGGGGGAGGCCCGGGTACTGCAGGACTTGGCCTCTTTAAAGTGGCCTCACCTTCTAAAAAAAGTCACTGATGTCCTTTGACTGGGCTCAGGGATGTGCCTACAGTGCTTCAAGAAATGTGGTCTAGTTTTCCTTTGTCAGATCTACCAGGTGGATACCAGGTGGATACCAGGTGGATGCCAGGTCAATTAATTAATTTTTTTGTGTATTTGCGTCTTCTTTGTTTATTTGTTTTATCCATTGTTTCATTTTGTTTGCCACACACGTGTACAGGACAGAACTTCTGCAGTACACCAGACACACACATGTACAGGACAGACTTCTGCAGTACACCAGACACACACATGTACAGGACAGACTTCTGCAGTACACCAGACACACACATGTACAGGACAGACTTCTGCAGTACACCAGACACACACATGTACAGGACAGACTTCTGCAGTACACCAGACACACACATGTACAGGACAGACTTCTGCAGTACACCAGACACACACATGTACAGGCCAGACTTCTGCAGTACACCAGACACACACATGTACAGGACAGACTTCTGCAGTACACCAGACACACACATGTACAGGACAGACCTGAGAAGGGACGCTTCAAGTTACTACTGCTACTGCAACAACTTCTGCTTATACAAGGTGCTGCTACTACTGCTACTGCTTCTGCTACAGCGACTGGTTCAGACTTGGTTCAGACCTGGCTCAGACCTGGTTCAGACCTGGTTCAGACCTGCTTCAGACCTGGTTCAGACCTGGTTAAGACCTGTGGATGTCTTGTTGTTTCAGGTTAAGTCCAGAAGAGGCGCTAGTGAGACACATGAGACCATGATCCTGATGAATGAGGTCATCACAGAAGAGGAGAGAGGAGGAGACGGACCAGGAGAGGAGAGAGGAGGAGACGGACCAGGAGGAGAGGAGAGAGGAGGAGAGGGAGCAGGAGAAATGAGTGCAGTGTAAATATTTCCCATGATGCTCTGGGTGTAAACGCCTCCTTCTGTTCAGCTTTGATCCTGTTGTTTTATTTCTCTCTGTTCGGGCTCAGAATGAAAAAGCTGTGGATGGAATCTGTCTCATTTATCAACGACACTTGTATGGCACATTCACACACGGATCATACACAGATGTGAAAACAATATTATCTATTTCTATATTATCTGTATTTAGTGTCTTTTATTGTGTGTACATAATACTGTGTGTTTACTGCGGCTTCTTATATAATCATCTAATTATATGTCATGAGATACCATCAAGACCTAGACCATGGGGGTGTGTGTGTAACCATTGTCATTTATGATCAAAAAAATAATAAAACATTAATAAATGGAACTTGTTGGATGGATTTTGTCACAAAGTTCAATGTGTGTGGTTCTAAAGTCAGGTACCCCAGCTTTAAACAGCAGTCTGCAGTTTCCACGGCGACCGAGGGAGCTCTGAACCAAAGGTACCAGTGACAGAACAGACACAGAACCATGGACACAACTGGTCTGAACCAAAGGTACCAGTGACAGAACAGACACAGAACCATGGACACAACTGGTCTGAACTAAAGGTACCAGTGACAGAACAGACACAGAACCATGGACACAACTGGTCTGAACCAAAGGTACCAGTGACAGAACAGACACAGAACCAAGGACACAACTGGTCTGAACCAAAGGTACCAGTGACAGAACAGACACAGAACCATGGACACAACTGGTCTGAACCAAAGGTACCAGTGACAGAACAGACACAGAACCATGGACACAACTGGTCTGAACCAAAGGTACCAGTGACAGAACAGACACAGAACCATGGACACAACTGGTCTGAACCAAAGGTACCAGTGACAGAACAGACACAGAACCATGGACACAACTGGTCTGAACCAAAGGTACCAGTGACAGAACAGACACAGAACCATGGACACAACTGGTCTGAACCAAAGGTACCAGTGACAGAACAGACACAGAACCATGGACACAACTGGTCTGAACCAAAGGTACCAGTGACAGAACAGACACAGAACCATGGACACAACTGGACTGAACCAAAGGTACCAGTGACAGAACAGACACAGAACCATGGACACAACTGGATTGAACCAAAGGTACCAGTGACAGAACAGACACAGAACCATGGACACAACTGGTCTGAACCAAAGGTACCAGTGACGGAACAGACACAGAACCATAGACACAACTGGTCTGAACCAAAGGTACCAGTGACAGAACAGACACAGAACCATGGACACAACTGGATTGAACCAAAGGTACCAGTGACAGAACAGACACAGAACCATGGACACAACTGGTCTGAACCAAAGGTACCAGTGACGGAACAGACACAGAACCATAGACACAACTGGTCTGAACCAAAGGTACCAGTGACAGAACAGACACAGAACCATGGACACAACTGGTCTGAACCAAAGGTACCACTGACAGAACAGACACAGAACCATGGACACAACTGGTCTGAACCAAAGGTACCAGTTACAGAACAGACACAGAACCATGGACACAACTGGTCTGAACCAAAGGTACCAGTGACAGAACAGACACAGAACTATGGACACAACTGGTCTGAACCAAAGGTACCAGTGACAGAACAGACACAGAACCATGGACACATCTGGTCTGAACCAAAGGTACCAGTGACAGAACAGACACAGAACCATGGACACAACTGGACTGAACCAAAGGTACCAGTGACAGAACAGACACAGAACCATGGACACAACTGGATTGAACCAAAGGTACCAGTGACAAAACAGACACAGAACCATGGACACAACTGGTCTGAACCAAAGGTACCAGTGACGGAACAGACACAGAACCATAGACACAACTGGTCTGAACCAAAGGTACCAGTGACAGAACAGACACAGAACCATGGACACAACTGGTCTGAACCAAAGGTACCAGTGACAGAACAGACACAGAACCATGGACACAACTGGTCTGAACCAAAGGTACCAGTTACAGAACAGACACAGAACCATGGACACAACTGGTCTGAACCAAAGGTACCAGTGACAGAACAGACACAGAACCATGGACACAACTGGACTGAACCAAAGGTACCAGTGACGGAACAGACACAGAACCATGGACACAACTGGTCTGAACCAAAGGTACCAGTGACAGAACAGACACAGAACCATGGACACAACTGGACTGAACCAAAGGTACCAGTGACAGAACAGACACAGAACCATGGACACAACTGGTCTGAACCAAAGGTACCAGTGACAGAACAGACACAGAATCATGGACACAACTGGTCTGAACCAAAGGTACCAGTGACAGAACAGACACAGAACCATGGACACAACTGGTCTGAACCAAAGGTACCAGTGACAGAACAGACACAGAACCATGGACACAACTGGTCTGAACCAAAGGTACCAGTGACAGAACGGGCACAGAACCATGGACACAACTGGACTGAACCAAAGGTACCAGTGACGGAACAGACACAGAACCATGGACACAACTGGACTGAACCAAAGGTACCAGTGACGGAACAGACACAGAACCATGGACACAACTGGTCTGAACCAAAGGTACCAGTGACAGAACAGACACAGAACCATGGACACAACTGGTCTGAACCAAAGGTACCAGTGACACAACAGACACAGAACCATGGACACAACTGGACTGAACCAAAGGTACCAGTGACAGAACAGACACAGAACCATGGACACAACTGGTCTGAACCAAAGGTACCAGTGACAGAACAGACACAGAACCATGGACACAACTGGACTGAACCAAAGGTACCAGTGACAGAACAGACACAGAACCATGGACACAACTGGAATGAACCAAAGGTACCAGTGACAGAACAGACACAGAACCATGGACACAACTGGTCTGAACCAAAGGTACCAGTGACAGAACAGACACAGAACCATGGACACAACTGGACTGAACCAAAGGTACCAGTGACAGAACAGACACAGAACCATGGACACAACTGGACTGAACCACAGGCACCAGTGACAGAAAAGACACAGAACCATGGACACAACTGGTCTGAACCAAAGGTACCAGTGACAGAACAGACACAGAACCATGGACACAACTGGTCTGAACCAAAGGTACCAGTGACAGAACAGACACAGAACCATGGACACAACTGGTCTGAACCAAAGGTACCAGTGACAGATCAGACACAGAACCATGGACACAACTGGACTGAACCAAAGGTACCAGTGACAGAACAGACACAGAACCATGGACACAACTGGTCTGAACCAAAGGTACCAGTGACAGAACAGACACTGAACCATGGACACAACTGGTCTGAACCAAAGGTACCAGTGACAGAACAGACACAGAACCATGGACACAACTGGATTGAACCAAAGGTACCAGTGACGGAACAGACACAGAACCATGGACACAACTGGTCTGAACCAAAGGTACCAGTGACAGAACAGACACAGAACCATGGACACAACTGGTCTGAACCAAAGGTACCAGTGACAGAACAGACACAGAACCATGGACACAACTGGACTGAACCAAAGGTACCAGTGACGGAACAGACACAGAACCATGGACACAACTGGACTGAACCAAAGGTACCAGTGACAGAACAGACACAGAACCATGGACACAACTGGACTGAACCAAAGGTACCAGTGACAGAACAGACACAGAACCATGGACACAACTGGTCTGAACCAAAGGTTCCAGTGACAGAACAGACACAGAACCATGGACACAACTGGTCTGAACCAAAGGTACCAGTGACAGAACAGACACAGAACCATGGACACAACTGGTCTGAACCAAAGGTACCAGTGACAGAACAGACACAGAACCATGGACACAACTGGTCTGAATCAAAGGTACCAGTGACAGAACAGACACAGAACCATGGCCACAACTGGACTGAACCAACGGTACCAGTGACAGAACAGACACAGAACCATGGACACAACTGGTCTGAACCAAAGGTACCAGTGACAGAACAGACACAGAACCATGGACACAACTGGTCTGAACCAAAGGTACCAGTGACAGCACAGACACAGAACCATGGACACAACTGGTCTGAACCAAAGGTACCAGTGACAGAACAGACACAGACTCTTTGGCTGCAGGAGCAAAGCCACAGAACAAAAACCTGGAGAATGTTGGAGGAAGAGCAGCGACAAAGACAATCACAATCACTATTATTTTATTGTAAGTAACAGGAAGTGACAAACCAGGAATCTGCTTTGGCTCATGGTGCAAACACGTGGTAAGAGTAAAAAGGTGCAGACATAAAAGAATGTTGATAAATGTGTTAAAATGAGGACTATCTCCACGTGCACTAAGGACAGAGACATGTAGCAGTGCAGTAAAGTGACTGTAAATGTCTAAAGCTGAACACATGTTTTTACACATGTACAAACATCCAAGACCATTGGACTGAAGGCAACACAAACATGAAGCAAGGAGAAGGAAAGATCCACTTCTTTGAGGAGAAACATTATTACTGGGAACATGAAGTCATAGAATGAAGAAAGGAAAAGCTCTTCTGGATCATGGCACTCACTGCTCTCAAACTAATGACCACAAACTGGAGAAAAACCAATCCCCAAAACCACAAACTGGAATCACTTCAACAAGTCCAGGAAATGGATCCACAAAGAAGAAGAATAATGAAGGAGACGAGTTTAGGGAGAAATGGGGCATTTTGGATCATTTATAATGAACAATAATAATACATTTATATAATATTAATAATAACAACACGACTCGAGAGAAAGGAGCGTCTTATGAAAACAATGGAAAGGACTAAAAATAAATAAATCCATAAATAAGAGGAAATGAAAGAAAAAGATGCAGTTGGAATGTGAAGTGTAATGAAGTTCAATGCGCAGGTTCAGACTGAAAGACCGAGTGCCTGCCAATCTCACAGCCCGGCCAGCCTCGAGCCTCAGCCAATCACACAGCCCGGCCAGCCTCAAGCCTCAGCCAATCACACAGCCCGGCCAGCCTCGAGCCTCAGCCAATCACACAGCCCGGCCAGCCTCAAGCCTCAGCCAATCACACAGTCCGGCCAGCCTCGAGCCTCAGCCAATCACACAGCCCGGCCAGCCTCGAGCCTCAGCCAATCACACAGTAAGTAAGTAAGTTTTTTATTTATATACCGCCTTTTCACTGCAGATCTGAGTCTCAAAGCGGTTTACAATTGTTACTTTTGGGCATTTGTCTCTCACTCCACACAGAGATGGGAGCGGGGTCGCCAGTACAGGAGGCGCATGCTAGAACTATTGGACATATTTTTAGTGGTAGGGGAAACCGGAGTACCCGGAGGAAACCTACGCAGACACGGGGAGAACATGCAAACTCCACTCAGAAAGGCCCTGGTCCGACCGGGATTCGAACCCAGGACCTTCTTGCTGAGAGGCGAGAGTGCTATCCACTCAGCCACCGTGCCGCCCACAGTCCGGCCAGCCTCAAGCCTCAGCCAATCACACAGCCCGGCCAGCCTCGAGCCTCTGCCAATCACACAGCCCGGCCAGCCTCCTGCCAACCCTCTATAGCAAAGCGGGCAGTTTAAAAGGCAGCCACCTCCTGACAAAAACGCTTCCTGAGGCTCTTAAACACCCACCACTTCCCCAGCACCCCCCCTGGCTCTAGGCTCCTGCTCTGGCTCCCGCTCTAGCTCCCGCTCTAGGCTCCTGCTCTGGCTCTCGCTCTAGGCTCCTGCTCTGGCTCTAGGCTCCTGCTCTGGCTCTAGGCTCCTGCTCTGGCTCTAGGCTCCTGCTCTGGCTCCTGCTCTAGGCTCCTGCTCTGGCTCCCGCTCTAGGCTCCTGCTCTGGCTCTAGGCTCCTGCTATGGCTCTGGCTCTGGGCTCCTGTGCTGGCTCTAGGCTCCTGCTCTGGCTCCCGCTCTAGGCTCCTGCTCTGGCTCTAGGCTCCTGCTCCGCCTACACCCCATCCACACCATATTCTAGCCACCACCAGTGCTTGACCCCGGGGGATCTGAGATCATCTTCAGCTGCAATCGATCTCATTGCTGCAAGTGTCACTGCCGGGGTCAATGCGCCAAATAAATAAATCATTTTTTAATGTATTAATTGTGTCTTTGGTCTCTTCAGATTGAACAGATAATGACAGTAGATGTCGACGAGTGAAGAAGTGAATATATACCACCATCACATTCTTCTGATTGATACATGTGATGTCACACGACACATGTGTCATACATCATTATAGTCTTCATCTGCTCAAGGACTTTTTATTTTAGTTTATTTACTTTTGTGGAGGTTTGTGTTTTTTTTATTTGTTGTAACTATTGTTTTATTCTTTATGATTTATTGATTCTTTTTAACACGAGAAGACGGTGCAGAAAAGATAAACCAGGCCCCGCCTTTAAGCTCCTGCAGCTTCCTGGGAGTTCCCTTTTCCAAAGCACTTCCAAACCTTAGACGGGCGGCACGGTGGCTGAGTGGATAGCACTCTCGCCTCTCAGCAAGAAGGTCCTGGGTTCGAATCCCGGTCGGACCAGGGCCTTTCTGAGTGGAGTTTGCATGTTCTCCCCGTGTCTGCGTAGGTTTCCTCCGGGTGCTCCGGTTTCCCCTACCACTAAAAATATGTCCAATAGTTCTAGCATGCGCCTCCTGTACTGGCCCCGCTCCCATCTCTGTGTGGAGTGAGAGACAAATGCCCAAAATTAACAATTGTAAACCGCTTTGAGACTCAGATCTGCAGTGAAAAGGCGGTATATAAATAAAAACTTACTTACTTACTTACTTACTTACATTAGTGTGTGTGGGACTTGTTGAAGTTTTGTAAATAAAGAGAATTGAAGTGAACACATGGTTGTCACGTGGGCATCTTAGTGTCACTAATACAAGTGCATTTATGATGTATGTCATGATTCTCCACAGAACAGTGTTTTATATGAACAGCTCTAACAATAAACAGTGAAAGCTCACAGCAGGAGAGCTCACACTGAAACAGTCACACGGCGCCATCTGTCGGCTGTCTCCAGAACTGCACCATTAAATACATCTGCACAACTGAAGCTTCGTTTGTGGAGGGGACGTGATCCGCAGCTTTGGAAACACTTTGATCTTTGTGCTTCATAAAGTCAGCAGCTGATTGGAGCAGAGGGAAGAGAGGATCCTGAGCCACTGATTGGTGATTGGCATCAGGGGCAGCAGCAGCAGTGAAGAGGAAGTGACCTGCGCAGCTTTGACTCTATTAGAATCCTAGGACTCGCGGGCCTCACCACCACCATCACACAAGGGATTACAATCATAAATAGTCATAGCGCATTAAAAAGATTAAAGATAAAAACAAATATAAAATCATTCACTCAGCCAGTCCCTCCCCTAACCTCATGACCATTCCACCCCCACTTCCCCCTCGTTCAACACCCAAAACCTCTGCCTCAGCCCACCCCGGCCCTAACCCATCACCTAAAACCCCTCCACCTCCCTGCCCCCCTCGTTCAACACCCAAAAGCCACCCACCTCTCCATCCTCCTCCCCCGCCTTCCCCTTCCCCTCTTTTCTCTAAACACTAGGATGCACAGGGTCTCTGCTTCGCAGCCACTGGCAGTCTAGTTAGAGGAGAGACCCGGCTGGGGCCCTGTCATGAAGCCACCTGTGCCATTCCCTTAGTGATAACACAAAGAATACATAACAGAAAAACATCTGAAGTTAATCAGTCTAATCTGGAAAATCTAATTCTTGTTCCGTATAAGAATCAGCCGACCGCAACCGCTGATACTGAAACTTTGAAACTTGCTACGCTTAATGTCAGATCTCTTTGTAACAAGTCTTTTTTAATCAATAATTGTATTTGTTCTCATAATCTTGATCTTATGTTCATGGCTGAAACTTGGCTTGACCAAAATTCAGGAAATGCAGTTTTAATAGAAGCATCACCACCAAATTTCAAATTTGAATCTGAAATACGGGAAAACAAAAAAGGAGGAGGCTTAGCTGCCATTTTTAGAGACCACTTTGTCTCCCATAGAATGTCTCTTGGGAAGTTTTCATCATTTGAATATGTGTCTTTTAAAATACAACAAAAACAATCCCCTCCAATACTCTTCATTGTCCTATACAAGCCACCGCAGTCATGTCACAGTTTTATTGATAATTTTACCGAGTTGCTTTCAGTTGTATGCACAGATTTTGATTATTACAGGTGATTTTAATATTCATGTGGATAATGTTGATGACAGAAATGCAAATGAGCTGAGTTCTGTACTTGAATCCTTTGATCTCACTCAGCATGTAAGTGGCCCCACCCACAGCAGAGGGCACACTCTAGACCTGTTAGTTACTAAGGGGGTAAATATTTCAAATGTAAACGTGGTTGATGTTGCTCTTTTGGATCATTTCTGTGTTTTTTTTGACATGCGTTTCACTAACAAACCACCAGTGGACTCTGCAACTGTACGAAGAAGACACATAAATGAAAATACGAGTGAACTATTTATGGGAATGATAAACTTTGAGAATGCATCGTATTCTACTGTAGATGAACTGTTTAACTCTGTCACCTCTAGTGTTTTGAATGTTCTGGATACCGTTGCCCCTGTGAAGGTTAAAATAGTGAAAAATAAGCAGAAGGCACCGTGGGCTAAAGCAGACTTGGTCAGGGCACAAAAGAGAAAGTGCTGGAGGGTCGAGCGGAAGTGGCGCAAGTCCAACCTCCAGGTTGATTACGAGATCTTCAAAGATAAGTTGTGCGAGTTTAACCGGGTGCTACGTAGTACGAGAGAAAGGTATTTTTTTTGCAGCAACAATCTGCGTGTTCTGTTCTCAACAGTTAATAGATTAACAAACCCCCCTGTTCAAATGCCATTAGAGCTTACTTCCAAACGTAAATGCAATGAGTTTGCTAATTTTTTCAATGACAAGGTTCAAGGCATCAACAACGCCATTGTCTCCAATCCACAGATAACAATCCAACAGCCAAAAAGGCTCTCTGAGCTAACTCACTTTGCACCTGTAAATGATCAAACTGTCCAAGAGATAATCTCCAGTTTGAGCTCCTCCACATGTAGCCTGGATGTACTACCCACTAGATTTCTAAATTCTGTTCTGAGCAGTCTGTTACCTTTACTCACACAGATAGTAAACATGTCCCTTCATTCTGGAATATTCCCAAAGGCCCTGAAAACTGCAGTCATCAGGCCCCTGCTAAAAAAGAGCAGTCTGGATGCTACGGTACTTAACAACTATCGTCCCATCTCAAATCTACCATTTATGGGGAAAATCCTTGAAAAAGTCGTCTACCTACAGCTTACTAGATTTCTTATAATCAACAACTCATTTGATATGTTTCAGTCCGGCTTTAGACCCCACCACAGCACTGAGACTGCTCTTGTTAAGGTTACAAACGATATCCGGATGAACACTGACCCAGGCAAAGTCTCAATCTTAATCTTGTTAGATCTAAGTGCTGCCTTTGACACTGTCGACCATGAGATCCTCTTACAGAGATTAGAGGACTGGGTTGGAGTCGCTGGCACCACCCTAAGTTGGTTTAGGTCTTACCTTGAAGACAGGAAGTACTTTGTGGAGATTGGAAACTGTGTCTCAGATCATATGGCCCTGACCTGTGGAGTACCGCAGGGGTCGATCCTGGAACCTCTTCTGTTCAATCTCTACATGCTGCCGTTAGGTCAGTTAATACGCAGAAACAAAGTGTCCTATCACAACTATGCAGACGACACTCAGATCTATGTCTCACTGACTGCAGGAGAACATGGACCAGTGGACTCACTCCTTCACTGTATCCAACAGATCAGTGAGTGGATGCAAAACAACTTCCTTCAGCTAAACGCAGACAAAACTGAAATGATTGTCTTTGGTCCCCAGAAACAAAGAGAGAGCGTCATCTGTCGCCTCCAGTCTCTCTCCCTAAAACCTTCAAACAAGGTCAGAAATCTAGGGGTAATACTGGACTCAGACTTAAATTTTAATAGCCACATCAAATCAGTAACATCAGCAGCTTTTTACCATCTAAAAAACATTGCCAGGATCAAAAACATAGTGTCTAAAGCAGACCTGGAGATTCTTATCCATGCATTTGTCTCCAGTAGGTTAGACTACTGCAATGGCCTGCTCACAGGTCTGTCCAAACAGGCTGTAAAACAGCTGCAGTACATTCAAAATGCAGCAGCTCGAGTCCTGACTAGAACCAGGAAGTACGACCACATTAGTCCAGTCCTCAGGTCTCTGCACTGGCTTCCTGTGGCCCAGAGAATAGACTTTAAAACAGCTCTGCTTGTGTACAAGTCTCTCCATGGCCTCGCACCAAAATATATTAGTGACATGTTAGTCCCATATGAACCATCCCGGACTCTGAGGAGCACAGGGACTGGACTCCTGCTGGGGCTCTGAGGAGCACAGGGACTGGACTCCTGTTAGTGCCCAGAGTCAGAACTAAACATGGGGAGGCTGCTTTTCAGATTCATGCTGCTAAAGTCTCTCATGGAGAGACTTGTAACAAGCAGAGCTGTTTTAAAGTCTATTCTCTGAGCCACAGGAAGCCAGTGCAGAGACCTGAGGACCGGACTAATGTGGTCGTACTTCCTGGTTCTAGTCAGGACTAATGTGGTCGTATTTCCTGGTTCTAGTCAGGGCTAATGTGGTCGTACTTCCTGGTTCTAGTCAGGACTCGAGCTGCTGCATTTTGAATGTACTGCAGCTGTTTTACAGCCTGTTTGGACAGACCTGTGAGCAGGCTATTGCAGTAGTCTAACCTACTGGAGACAAATGCATGGATAAGAATCTCCAGGTCTGCTTTAGTAGTAAGTAGTAGTAAGTAATCTTTATTTATATACCGCCTTTTCACTGCAGATCTGAGTCTCAAAGCGGTTTACAATTGTTAATTTTTGGGCATTTGTCTCTCACTCCACACAGAGATGGGAGCGGGGTCGCCAGTACAGGAGGCGCATGCCAGAACTATTGGACATATTTTTAGTGGTAGGGGAAACCAGAGTACCCGGAGGAAACCTACGCAGACACGGGGAGAACATGCAAACTCCACTCAGAAAGGCCATGGTCCGACCGGGATTCGAACCCATGACCTTCTTGCTGAGAGGCGAGAGTGCTATCCACTCAGCCACCGTGCCGCCCCTTTAGACACTATGTTTTTAATTTTGGCTATGTTTCTTAGGTGGAAGTAAGCTGATGATGTCACAGATGATATGTGGCTATTGAAATGTAAGTCTGAGTCCATTATTACTCCTAGATTTCTGACCTGAGCTGAGGGTTTTAGGGAGAGAGACTGGAGGTGACAGATGATGCTCTCTCTTTGTTTCTGGGGTCCGAAAACAAAAATTTCAGTTTTTTCTGTGTTTAGCTGGAGAAAGTTATTTTGCATCCAATCACTGATCTGTTGGATACAGTGAAGGAGTGAGTCCACTGGTCCATGTTCTCCTGCAGTCAGTGAGACATAGATCTGAGTGTCGTCAGCATAATTGTGATACAGTAGGACACGTTATTACTGTGTATTAACCTACCCAGAGGCAGCATGTAAATATTAAACAGGAGAGGCCCCAGGATTGATCCCTGTGGCACTCCGCAGGTTAGGGCCAGATGGTCTGAGGTACAGTTTCCGATCTCCACAAAATATTTTCTGTCCCGTAGGCAGGACATAAACCAGCTTAGGGCTGTACCAGAAACACCAACCCAGTCCTCAAGTCTCTGAATGAGGATACTATGATCGACAGTGTCGAGCACTTAAGGCTATATCCACACGAAGACAAAACGCTTATAATTTCAGAAACTTTTTCTGTAAACACAGAGTTAGCTCAGTAAATGTGTGCGTCCATATGAATGTAGTCAATACGCCTGAAAACGCTGTGAAACTATGCCAGACCTGTTGGTGGCGCTGTGACGCAATGACGGGATCAAGCCCAAACTTCCGTGACGGGAACTGGGCATGCGCAGAATTTTGTAAACAGACAACATGGCGAGTGGGCGAGCTGGTACTACATTAGTATGGACGGACGATGAGGTGTAACTGTTGCTTCGGGTCGCACTGGATTACAAAACCAACAAGCTACATTGTTGTTGTCATTATTTTCTGAGTGCGGCGCATGCGTGCTTTAACAAGAGGCGGGGCGATGACGCAAGCGTCTCAGATACATTGCGGAGAGGCAGTAACCAAGGAGCGGCATATACGGAGTTTTGAAATCTTTCCACTCTGGGACCTACTTTCAAAAATGTTCGTTTACACCCCCCCAAAACGCCGGCCTCGTATGGACGATACACTGGATTGATAAAGTATTTTTGCGTTTAGGCCTGAGCTTGATTTCGTGTGGACAGGGCCTAAATCTAACAGGATAAGAACTGAGACTTTTCCTGCGTCAGTGTTAAGTCTGATGTCATTCGTTACCTTCACTAGAGCGGTCTCTGGGCTGTGGTGGGGTCTAAAACCAGACTGGAACATATCAAAAGAGTGATTGATTATTAAAAATTCTGTAAGTTGTTGATAGACAACTTTCTCTAGAATTTTACCCATGAAAGGCAGATTTGAAATGGGCCGATAACTTTTAAGTGCCAAGGCATCCAGACTCCTCTTTTTTAGGAGGGGTCTGATGACTGCCGTTTTCAGGGCCATTGGGAATGTTCCAGATTCAAGAGACATATTTACTATATGCGTGAGTGAAGGTAAAAGACTGCTCAGAACAGATTTAGGAAATCTAGGAGGTAATAATAATAACAGATTAATTATCAATATGAAAAAATCATGCTGTATTCTTTTCGGTACACATCACAAACTTCTCAATTCCCCCGACCTCCATATAGAGTTCAGTGATGGGTCAAAGATGCATAAAGCTGAATCCATTAAATATCTTGGTTTGTGGCTGGACCCAGAGCTTAATTTCAAACCCCATATTGATTACATCATTAAAAGAACATACGGCACCATGGGCCCCCTGTTTCGTTCATCCAACTGTTTCACCCAGGAAGTTAGAAAGAAAATAATAACACAACTAGTTCTACCCATCATAGATTATTCTGACACCATCTACCAAAACACATATGACTCATACCTCAAACCTTTAAATACAGTACACTCTTCAACTGTCTTTGCAGATTCATCCTTAAATGTCCTTATCGAACACATCACTGCACTTTATTTGAAAAACTGAACTGGTTGCAACCTAACCACAGACGTCACTTTCATTGGATGAAGTTCATTTTCAAATGTATTTATTTTAACTGTCCTCAATATTTAGAATTGTTTTTTGTCCCCAATTCACCAACCTTTTCACTAAGAAGCACGAACTCCCTCACCTTTTCTGTTCCAAGAATCCATAAAGAAGTTGGAAGTAGAGCTTTTTCATACAAGGCTCCATCTGATTGGAATAAGTTACCCACATAAGATCCTTAACCTCCTTTGGCTTATTTAAATTGGAATTATCTAGATATCTTACCATTCCTTGTGCATGTTACTAGCTGTTTATTTTATTTAATTTTTTATTATTATTATATATTTTTATTTTTATTTTGTAATATCTGGATGTATATTTTAAGTTGTATTATTCTATCACCCGCATTATGTATGGCCTGTATTTGACCATATTGTACACAGTAATTATGTATATGTTTGTTGAATGTGTTCTTATAGTAGGAGGTGGAGTTGGATCTGAGCAAACCTGTGTGTGTTAAATGTATAAATGTTAATTGTTTGTATGTACTGTATTATATGTATTGTGTTTGTTTGTTTTATGTTCATGGGACCCTCTCGAAAATGAGATGCTGCATCTCAAGGGGTTTTCCCTTAATAATAAATCTAATATAGCACCGCGGCACTGGAGCAGGAGAAGGGCTGGCACGACCACACACGGGAGACGGAAGTGCAGAGGTAAACAAAACACGCAACTCTAGGCTATTTATATGTTTATGCGCCCTCTGGTGGACACAAATATGGTGGCCAAGTCCAGCTTGCCACATTCAGGGTGCGTTCAGACCAAACGCGTTTTCTGCGGCAATATCGCGTCTGACGCGCGTCTTGGGACGCTTGTGACAAATTGTGGCAGACGCTGTCACAGAGCATCCACACGCGTCCAGGACACTAGAGGGCAGCGTTCTGGAGGCGCATCAAGGAAGAGCGTTTTGGGCCACGCCTGCTCTGTCACTCCCGTATTTGTCCCGGAAACCGGATTCGTCCGGAAGTTCAGTTTGCGCATGTCAAAAAGTTTAATATGTCCTTAAGTGGTGACTGGTTAAGTTTAGGCGTCTGATTAAGATGGTTAAGTTTAGGGTTAAGGCTGGGTTGGGGTTATTTTATGGGAATGGCTGGTTAAGTTTAGGCATGAATAGGTCGTTTTTTATATTTACTTCCGCTTCCGTCCAGATTCCGTGACGTAATCTACTGCTGCGTATGCTCATTGGATCAAACTGAACTTCCGGACGAATCCGGTTTCCGGGACGAATACGGGAGTGACAAACACAACTCGGAGAGGGAAGGACACGGGAGCCAGGATTAAGGTGAAAAGTGTAAAATACGCTTTAATTAGGACATAAAAGTTACTTCTAATAACATGTGAGGCGAGGAATACCCCCCTCTATTGTCATATCGGAGGTCTGTTTGGGGATCAAATAGAACATTGTCGGACTTTTCTCCAGTGCAGAGAGCGGGGGTCAGGTAGTGCTCAAGCCGAGAAAGAGCGTCTCAACGCGGGGACACATCAGTGGAGCTCTCACAAGCTTCAATCTGAGAATCCGAGGCTTTTGTTACGGACTTTCTCTGTTATAACAATTGTATTGGCAGTAATCATTCATTTTTACAAAGCCATATTGTATGTAAACAATGCACACGTATGCGATAAATGATTTATGATTGATTTATTTGCTCTGGCCTCGTTTGTGCATCACTTACATAAATGTAATAACGTGTGTTTTCTGATGAGAAAGGAATATCCATGGATCTATAATAATAATATCCATGGATCTATAATAATAATATCCATGGATCTATAATAATAATATCCATGGATCTATAAAATAACATACATGGATCTATAATAATAATATCCATGGATCTATAATAATAACATCCATGGATCTATAATAATAATATCCATGGATCTATAATAATAACATCCATGGATCTATAAAATAACATACATGGATCTATAATAATAACATCCATGGATCTATAATAATAATATCCATGGATCTATAATAATCTATAATAATAATAATAATATCCATGGATCTATAATAATAATAATAATATACATGGATCTATAATAATAATATCCATGGATCTATAATAATAATAACCATGGATCTATAATAATAATAGTAATATCCATGGATCTATAATAATAATATCCATGGATCTATAATAACATCCATGGATCTATAATAATAATATCCATGGATCTGTATTATAACGAACATCAGTAAAGAGACTGTCACTGATCAGATTAGAGTTGAATGTATTCCATTAGAACTTTAAGTACTGCTGACAAATATGTACCTGTGTAAATAATACCTTATTTTTCATCACTCTTTACACTTCAGACACAAAAAACTAAATTATAATAACACCAACAAGTTTTATTTTTTATTTCCAGGCTCTCTATGAAGGTGTCAGAGGCAGACGCCCAGGACTCTGCTGTTGCTCCTCCTGCTGCTCCTCGTCTTCTCCTCAGAAGACAAGCTGCTCCTCAGTGTCTGTTTCTCCTCAGTGTCTGTTTCTCCTCAGTGTCTGTTCCTCCTCAGTGTCTGTTTCTCCTCTGTTTCTCCTCAGTGTCTGTTCCTCCTCAGTGTCTGTTCCTCCTCAGTGTCTGTTTCTCCTCAGTGTCTGTTCCTCCTCAGTGTCTGTTTCTCCTCAGTGTCTGTTACTCCTCAGTGTCTGTTCCTCCTCAGTGTCTGTTCCTCCTCAGTGTCTGTTTCTCCTCAGTGTCTGTTACTCCTCAGTGTCTGTTCCTCCTCAGTGTCTGTTCCTCCTCAGTGTCTGTTTCTCCTCAGTGTCTGTTCCTCCTCAGTGTCTGTTCCTCCTCAGTGTCTGTTTCTCCTCAGTGTCTGTTCCTCCTCAGTGTCTGTTTCTCCTCAGTGTCTGTTCCTCCTCAGTGTCTGTTCCTCCTCAGTGTCTGTTCCTCCTCAGTGTCTGTTTCTCCTCAGTGTCTGTTCCTCCTCAGTGTCTGTTCCTCCTCAGTGTCTGTTCCTCCTCAGTGTCTGTTCCTCCTCAGTGTCTGTTTCTCCTCAGTGTCTGTTCCTCCTCAGTGTCTGTTCCTCCTCAGTGTCTGTTTCTCCTCAGTGTCTGTTTCTCCTCAGTGTCTGTTTCTCCTCAGTGTCTGTTTCTCCTCAGTGTCTGTTCCTCCTCAGTGTCTGTTTCTCCTCAGTGTCTGTTTCTCCTCAGTGTCTGTTCCTCCTCAGTGTCTGTTTCTCCTCAGTGTCTGTTCCTCCTCAGTGTCTGTTCCTCCTCAGTGTCTGTTCCTCCTCAGTGTCTGTTCCTCCTCAGTGTCTGTTCCTCCTCAGTGTCTGTTCCTCCTCAGTGTCTGTTCCTCCTCAGTGTCTGTTCCTCCTCAGTGTCTGTTTCTCCTCAGTGTCTGTTCCTCCTCCTCAGTGTCTGTTTCTCCTCAGTGTCTGTTCCTCCTCAGTGTCTGTTTCTCCTCAGTGTCTGTTCCTCCTCAGTGTCTGTTCCTCCTCAGTGTCTGTTCCTCCTCAGTGTCTGTTTCTCCTCAGTGTCTGTTCCTCCTCCTCAGTGTCTGTTTCTCCTCAGTGTCTGTTTCTCCTCAGTGTCTGTTTCTCCTCAGTGTCTGTTCCTCCTCAGTGTCTGTTACTCCTCAGTGTCTGTTCCTCCTCAGTGTCTGTTCCTCCTCAGTGTCTGTTCCTCCTCAGTGTCTGTTTCTCCTCAGTGTCTGTTCCTCCTCAGTGTCTGTTTCTCCTCAGTGTCTGTTCCTCCTCAGTGTCTGTTACTCCTCAGTGTCTGTTCCTCCTCAGTGTCTGTTCCTCCTCAGTGTCTGTTCCTCCTCAGTGTCTGTTTCTCCTCAGTGTCTGTTTCTCCTCAGTGTCTGTTCCTCCTCAGTGTCTGTTTCTCCTCAGTGTCTGTTACTCCTCAGTGTCTGTTCCTCCTGCTGTGTACCTCTAATATGAAATATATTTTATTTTCAGGTGTCCATGTTTTAACATGATGTTTGTTCTTTTTCAGAGACTTTTGGTGAAATGGAACTCAGACTTTCTCTGACAGCAACAAAATCACACGGCATCGTTTCTCCTGCTTCACCTCCATCACCTCCTGCTTCACCTCCATCACCTCCTGCTCCACCTCCATCACCTCCTGCTTCACCTCCGTCATCTCCTGCTTCACCTCCTTTACCTCCTGCTTCACCTCCATCACCTCCTGCTTCACCTCCATCACCTCCTGCCTCACCTCCATCACCTCCTGCTTGACCTCCATCACCTCCTGCTTCACCTCCATCACCTCCTGCTTCACCTCCTGCTTGACCTCCATCTTCACATCCTGCTTCACCTCCATCACCTCCTGCTTCACCTCCATCACCTCCTTCACCTCCTGCTTCACCTCCATCACCTACTGCTTCACCTCCTGCTTCACCTCCATCACCTCCTGCTTCACCTCCATCACCTCCTGCTTGACCTCCATCACCTCCTGCTTCACCTCCATCACCTCCTGCTTCACCTCCTTCACCTCCTGCTTGACCTCCATCTCCTCCTGCTTCACCTCCATCACCTCCTGCTTCACCTCCATCACCTCCTGCTTCACCTCCATCACCTCCTGCTTCACCTCCATCACCTCCTGCTTCCCCTCCTTCACCTCCTGCTTCACCTCCATCACCTACTGCTTCACCTCCTGCTTCACCTCCATCACCTCCTGCTTCACCTCCATCACCTCCTGCTTCACCTCCATCACCTCCTGCTTCACCTCCATCACCTCCTGCTTGACCTCCATCACCTCCTGCTTCACCTCCATCACCTCCTGCTTCACCTCCTGCTTGACCTCCATCTTCACATCCTGCTTCACCTCCATCACCTCCTTCACCTCCTGCTTCACCTCCATCACCTACTGCTTCACCTCCTGCTTCACCTCCATCACCTCCTGCTTCACCTCCATCACCTCCTGCTTCACCTCCATCACCTCCTGCTTGACCTCCATCACCTCCTGCTTCACCTCCATCACCTCCATCACCTCCTGCTTCACCTCCTGCTTGACCTCCATCTTCACATCCTGCTTCACCTTCATCACCTCCCTCACCTCCTGCTTCACCTCCATCACCTCCTGCTTGACCTCCATCACCTCCTGCTTGATCTTCATCACCTCCTGCTTGACCTACATCACCTCCTGCTTGACCTACATCACCTCCTGCTTCACCTCCATCACGTCCTGCTTCACCTCCTTCACCTCCTGCTTGACCTCCATCTCCTCCTGCTTCACCTCCATCTTCACATCCTGCTTCACCTCCATCACCTCCTGCTTCACCTCCTTCACCTCCTGCTTCACCTCCATCACCTACTGCTTCACCTCCTGCTTCACCTCCATCACCTCCTGCTTCACCTCCATCACCTCCTGCTTCACCTCCATCACCTCCTGCTTCACCTCCTGCTTGACCTCCATCTTCACATCCTGCTTCACCTCCATCACCTCCTGCTTCACCTCCATCACCTCCTTCACCTCCTGCTTCACCTCCATCACCTACTGCTTCACCTCCTGCTTGACCTACATCACCTCCTGCTTCACCTCCATCACCTCCTGCTTCACCTTCTTCACCTCCTGCTTGACCTCCATCTCCTCCTGCTTCACCTCCATCTTCACATCCTGCTTCACCTCCATCACCTCCTGCTTCACCTCCATCACCTACTGCTTCACCTCCTGCTTCACCTCCATCACCTCCTGCTTCACCTCCATCACCTCCTGCTTCAACTCCATCACCTCCTGCTTCACCTCCATCACCTCCAGCTTCACCTCCATCACCTCCTGCTTCACCTCCTGCTTCACCTGCTTCACCTCCTGTTTCACGTCCATCACCTCCTGCTTCACTGCGGATTAACAATATGAACTACAACAAACATATTTTCATGTTTTATTTAATCATCAGTCATGAATAGTTAGAACAGTGGGATCTGCATCTCTGAAGACGAGGAGCAGCAGCAGGAGCAACAGCAGAGTCCTGGGCGTCTGCCTCTGACACCTTCATAGAGAGCCTGGAAATAAAAAATAAAACTTGTTGGTGTTATTATAATTTAGTTTTTTGTGTCTGAAGTGTAAAGAGTGATGAAAAATAAGGTATTATTTACACAGGTACATACTGTATTTGTCAGCAGTACTTAAAGTTCTAATGGAATACATTCAACTCTAATCTGATCAGTGACAGTCTCTTTACTGATGTTCGTTATAATACAGATCCATGGATATTATTATTATAGATCCATGGATGTTATTATAGATCCATGGATATTATTATTATAGATCCATGGATATTATTATTATAGATCCATGGATATTCCTTTCTCATCAGAAAACACACGTTATTACATTTATGTAAGTGATGCACAAACGAGGCCAGAGCAAATAAATCAATCATAAATCATTTATCGCATACGTGTGCATTGTTTACATACAATATGGCTTTGTAAAAACGAATGATTACTGCCAATACAATTGTTATAACAGAGAAAGTCCGTAACAAAAGCCTCGGATTCTCAGATTGAAGCTTGTGAGAGCTCCACTGATCTGTCCCCGCGTTGAGACGCTCTTTCTCGGCTTGAGCACTACCTGACACCCGCTCTCTGCACTGGAGAAAAGTCCGACAATGTTCTATTTGATCCCCAAACAGACCTCCGATATGACAATAGAGGGGGGTATTCCTCGCCTCACATGTTATTAGAAGTAACTTTTATGTCCTAATTAAAGCGTATTTTACACTTTTCACCTTAATCCTGGCTCCCGTGTCCTTCCCTCTCCGAGTTGTGTTGGCAACAAAGCAGTAGTGTTGTATCGTTCGTGAACGATTCGTTCAAAATGAACTAATCTTTTATATGACTCGGGAGTAACGAGTCTTCTCAGGGAGCGATTCGTTCATTTTCATGCAGTACCTTCTCTCGCCACATGGCGGCAGCTGCATGAGCTCAGTCAGCAGCAGACAGGAAACAGAAATGATTCGTTCACCACTCACTCAGCTGGATCCATTCTCAGGTCCCAGTTCTTTAGTCACGTGACAGACAGGCTGTCTGTGAGCAGCAAGCACTGCAGTTCCTTCACGATTCGTTCATACGGATCCTGACGGATTGCTCTTTCGTTCATTCGTCACGTGACAGCTGTGGCTGGCTCAGACAGCTACGGGGCTGGGGGACTGTTGACTGAGAGCTGAACAAGGAAATGATTGATGTCTGATATCTACAGTTTATTTGTCATGTGACACCCGATATAGATTATTTATTCACGAAATCATAATTATAGTGGTCTTCAGTCCTTGTTGTGTTATTGTATAGCCTATATAATGAATGTGTTTGTAAATAAATACTTTAGAAAATTATATCAGCATATTTATTGTGTTATACTCTGCCACAAAATAATAAAACATAACAATGATAACAACAAACACAATAAAAATAACAATAATAGTAATAATAATAATGTCACTTTTTGGACACAATAAATGCACCATGTAAACATAGGCAACTCATCAACTATTATTTTTTGTTTTAATTGTATCATTAATTGTCAAAATTAGTTTTACATTCGCTGTCCTCTCCCCAGCTGTCATGTGATCGACTGCTCGGCCGAAAGGGTCTCTGTCTGCTTAGGCTGTGGAGCAGAGCAGTACTTGTTCTCGTTCAAATCGTTCATTTGTCACATGACTCGCGGGCTGACCGGGTCTTTCTCGTTCATCGTTCACAGCTCAGTACTTCGTTCTCGTTCGTCCAACTGGTTCCTTTGTCACATGACTCGCGGGCTGACCGGGTCTTTCTCGTTCATCGTTCATCGGTTCACAGCTCTGGCTCAGGCTGACACTGTGCGCCAGCAACATTGCTTCTCTCTGATTGGTCTGTTTTCACTGTCACGTGACAGTTACCCAGACTGCCGTGCTGTTAAACAATGATAACAGAGAGGATACAGGACACAAGTTACATTATTGTGGTGTGTGTTAGCTTTCCTGGGTTTTCAAATGGCTTGAATAGCTTATGGCATTTTGTGTGTTATACTTTGTCACCGTAAGCAAACCATCTTGTCTTCAGTATTTATAGTTGGAGAAAACACGTCGTCGGCATGAGTCCTGCATTGTGGGCCACTACAGCGCCATCTGCTGTACAAATGAACGAAATGATTCGTTCGGGACTCGTTCAATTTACTGTTCGAGAGTTAAAGAATCGAATCAGAGGAAAGAACCGGTTTTCCCATCACTACAAAGCAGACCTGCCTCAAAACGCTCTTATTTGACGCGCCTCCAGAACGCTGCCCTCTAGTGTCCTGGACGCGTGTGACGCGCCTCCAAGATGCTGTGACAGCGTCTGCCACAATTTGTCACAAGCGTCCCAAGACGCGCGTCAGACGCGATATTGCCGCAGAAAACATGTTTGGTCTGAACGCACCTTAACGCGCCGCGTGATCTCTTGACGCTCCTAGACGCGCGTCCCCCATGTTATGTCAATGTAAACCCGACGCTTTGGACGCTCAAGAGCGTTTGGTCTGAACGCACCTTTACGCGTACGTGCTGTACCGCGTCATGTGTAAATTAGCAGTCAGACCTGCCCTGTCAATGTCTCTCAGACCTCCATGTCCAGTCCATGTCCCTCAGACCTCCATGTCCTGTCCATGTCCCTCAGACCTCCATGTCCTGTCCATGTCCCTCAGACCTCCATGTCCTGTCCATGTCCCTCAGACCTCCATGTCCAGTCCATGTCCCTCAGACCTCCATGTCCTGTCCATGTCCCTCAGACCTCCATGTCCAGTCCATGTCCCTCAGACCTCCATGTCCAGTCCATGTCCCTCAGACCTCCATGTCCTGTCCATGTTCCTCAGACCTCCATGTCCAGTCCATGTCCCTCAGACCTCCATGTCCTGTCCATGTCCCTCAGACCTCCATGTCCTGTCCATGTCCCTCAGACCTCCATGTCCTGTCCATGTCCCTCAGACCTCCATGTCCTGTCCATGTCTTTCGGGACCAGAAAGGTTTTCAAATTTTGTTTAGGCAAGGCAAGTTTATTTGTATAGCACAATTCACATATATAAGAAAGCATTAAAATCATAAATAATCACGGAACATTAAAAAGAAAGATAAAAATATAAAATCCCTCAGTTGTATGCACAGCTAAACAGAATACGTCTTTAACCTGGTTTTAAACATTGTCATTGAGGAGGCCTGTCTCACATCTTCAGGAAGATTGTTCCAGATTTTAGCAGCATGAATCTGAAAAGCAGCCTCCCCATGTTTAGTTCTGACTCTGGGCACTAACAGGAGTCCAGTCCCTGTGCTCCTCAGAGTCCCAGCAGGAGTCCAGTCCCTGTGCTCCTCAGAGTCCCAGCAGGAGTCCAGTCCCTGTGCTCCTCAGAGTCCGGGCTGGTTCATATGGGACTAACATGTCACTAATATATTTTGGTGCGAGGCCATAGAGAGACTTGTAACAAGCAGAGCTGTTTTAAAGTCTATTCTCTGAGCCATTGCAGAGACCTGAGGACTGGACAGTTTCTTATTACAACTATTTTAAAAATGATTGACCAATTTCAAAAATCAACTATTTTAGTAAACAATCATTTACAACTTCATATCTAGACTCTGGTACTGTCACTATATTAAATAAATACTAATTATTTAAATAGTAGAAAACTAGAGCTAAAACAATATTCATTTACATATTATTACACAAGTTGACAGCCAAAAAAAGGTCAGGGGTTTCTCAACTGATTCAGACTAATGTTGGTGTTCTGAGTCTGAATATCACATGCATTTTGCTCTATCAGGTCAACTTTTTGAGATACAGCCATAGTGTTACGGATTATGTACGTCTACGTTATTATGAATTCTAATGGAGTAAATAAAAACGGAATGACTTTGGATACGTTGACTTTTATTTATTGAGGAAAACGGAAAAAACGTCAAGGGTTTCTCAGCTGATGATCCGCAGAAATTTGTTTTTTTACGCAAAATCGATTAAAAAAATATTTCTGTAGCAAAAAATCCTGACCTGATTGAGCAAAACCAAGGTCATCTTCAGACTCAGAGCATCAACATTAGTCTAATTCAGCTGGAAAACCCTGGACTATTTAAAAAAAAAATGTTTTGTTACCCAGTGTAATAAGTATGTTAGCAGGCCAGCCCACAGGTCTTTCCCCCGCGGTTTAAGGCCTGCTGGTTTCTGGGGTTGCACAGGTGACTAGCCTGACTCTCTCCTCTGAGTTTGCCCGTCTTCCCCCGTGGTTCAGATCTGAGATGAGACCCCTCTCTTCCTCCTTCTGCTGCCCGCGGCCTCCTCACATTTTGGGTTTGCCCTTGATGTTTCCGGCTCTTGGTATTTCGTCAGGTGGATTATTTGGTGGCCAGAAGTTGGCCCTCCAGGACAACGGTTTGGTGGATGGCAGCTGTAAATAATCTCCAGAGTGTAACTGAAAACCTCTAGACTTCAATTTCACAATTACCAATGTTAATGCAGGAACAATTATATAGTTTCCAAAAAGCACAGCAAGTGCAAAATGTATACAAAAATATAGAGCAGTCCGTGGGTCTGTAGGTTTTTATGGGAAGTAGCAAATGTAGCATATATGAATAGCTTATATTATAATTATTTAATCTCAGTATTGGACTAGGACCAGACGACAGGTGCGCGAACGGTTACGGTTTGGAAAATATGATGTTTGGTCGTGAAAAATACCTGCAGCTCTCTGGATTGGGGCTTCCCCACGACAACACGCCCACCGCTGAATGTCTGCAGGGACCGTGGGAACTCGGTCCAACTCTGGCTCAAGCACTACAACTACCACAAGACATTTTTTCTTCAGAGACGACATGGATAAAAATAGAGATGTGGAGAAAGGTAAAAATGACCCGGGTTACACAAGTCTTTACAAGTCAATAGGCACAAGTCCAAGTTAGAGTCATTGATGTTAAAGTCTAAGTCGAGTCTAAAGTCATCAAATTCATGACTGGAGTCTGACCCGAGTCCAAGTCACATGAGTAGAGTCCACACCTCTGGTTAAGACTGAAGTGTGATCCTGTAGAGTCTGACTCTGGGTTCACATGATGCAGCCTCAGCTCTGTCTCCTTCACTTTGTTCCAGATGCTGCGTCTCACAGGTTTTACTGTGTCTATGAAGAGATGAGCTTTGGGTAAAAGACTTTTCACACTTTTCACAGACAAATGGTTTCTCTCCAGTGTGGATCCTCTGATGATCTTTGAGATGACCACTGTGGGAAAAACTCTGATCACAAACGTCACAGCTGAAGGGTTTTTCTCCAGTGTGGATCCGATGGTGAACTGTGCGCTCGAATGCAGTTCTAAAAGCTTTACTGCAGAGGTCACATGCAAATGGTTTTTCTCCAGTGTGGATTCTCTCATGAATTTTGTAGCTTGAAAAGCGCCTAAACATCTTCCCACAGTCTCCACAGACGAATGGTTTTTCTCCAGTGTGGATTCTGTAGTGCTGAGTGAGGTCAAATAAACGTGTAAAAGTCTTTTCACACTGGTCACATTGGTGAGGTTTTTCTACTGTGTGGATATGCTGATGTAGTAAGAGGAAGTCTCTTCTCCTGAATGTTTTTCCACACTCGTCACACTGAAATGGTTTCTCTCCTGTGTGGATCTTCTGATGACCTCTAAGATTACCCTTTAGTGTAAAACTCTTACCACAAAAGTCACAGCTGAAAGGCTTTTCTCCAGTGTGGACTCTGCGGTGGAGCTTGAGATTATCTTTTGTAGTAAAACTTGTTCCACACAAATCACACATGTATGGTTTTTCTCCATTGTGGATTCTGCTGTGGCGCTTGAGTTTTTCTTTTGTAGTAAAACCTGTTCCACACAACTCACACACATATGATTTTTCTCTAGTGTGGATTTTGCTGTGGACATTGCTGTGGACCTTGAGAACTCCTTTTGTAGAAAAACCTATTCCACACAGATCACATTTGTATGGTTTTTCTCCTGTGTGAGTTCTGTAGTGTCTCTTTAGTTCAGCTGCAGATCTCCAGGTCTTTCCACACTGATCACATTGGTGAGGTCTCTCTCCTGTGTGGACACGCTGATGTAGTGAGAGGTAGTATTTGGTCCTAAATGTTTGTCCACACTCGTCACACTCAAATGGTTTCTCTCCTGTGTGGATACTCTGATGATCTTTGAGAGAATTCTCATGTCTAAAATTCTGACCACAAACGTCACAGTTGAAGGGTTTTTCTCCAGTGTGGATTCTGCTGTGGCGCTTGAGATCTCCTTTTGCAGCAAAACCTGTTCCACACTGATCACACACGTATGGTTTTTCTCCAGTGTGAGTTCTGTAGTGTCTCTTTAGATTAGAAGCACAGCTGCAGGTCTTTCCACACTGATCACAGGTGAACCCTGTTCTGTAGATGGACTTTGTAGACCTGCAAACAAAGAGTAAAGTATTGCATTACCGTTTCACTTTACCATTAGAGCTAACTTCCAAACGTAAATGTAATGAGTTTGCAAATGTTTTAAATGACAAGGTTCAATGCATCAAAAACGCCATTGTCTCCAATCCACAGATAACCATCCAACAGCCAGAAAGACTCTTTGAGCTAACTCACTTTGCACCTGTAGATGATAAAAATGTCCAAGAGATAATCTCCAGTCTGAGCTCCTCCACATGCAGCCTGGGTGTACTACTGACAGTAGATTTATATAACTTTAATGAATATTTAATACATTGTCTTTAAACTAACTCTGTTGTCAAAGTTTGCTGTGAATGCATGTTAAAGCTGCACTAACTGACTTTGGGATTTTGAAGCAGCAGACCCGCTGCCTCTCTCTTTCTGCTCCCCTGCCCGCACCCACGAAGCTATCGCCCCCCACACACACCCACTGTTGGGACGAAGCTAGCGTCTCCCAATATGGATAATACATGGACATGGATTTGCACGTGGATGGCGTGACCATAGAACGATAGAACCGGGAAGCGCGGAGGAACGAGACTTTCTTTTGGATGGCTGTCTTGCTGTGTAAGCAGTAACCGGTGACGAAGACGAGGAAGCTTCAGGTTAGCTCCTTGGCTTGTTGTGCTAACTCAGCCGTCTATGCTAACGGACCTGTAGATTTCTCACAAAAGTGGGGGCCAGTGGTCCGCGGTGATTGGTCACAATCCGCGACCCGAAACACATTCTCTTCCTTGTTTCATCAAAACTCGATCTAAAATATAATGTCACGCCAGCACAAATCTGCGCTACTTTTTCGTCAAAAGGACGTATATCCCAATGCCCTACACGGACATGGATAGCATTTTCGTAATGAATACAAAAATAAAGTCAGTTAGTGCAGCTTTAAGAGGTCACTGGGTGACTTACTATCTGTTGTCTTTAATGTTTGCGTTGTTAATTGATGTCCATATGTCACTAGTTTGGGTTGTGAAGTGACTTTTGGGTAGTCAGCGTGTGGAGAGACTGGAAACCCTTTTAGGCTAAAAACAAACTAATGTGTCAACAAACTAATGGTTTAGGCCATATGGGATCGTTGGAGTGATAATAATTTGACCATGATGTAAGTGTGTTTTTGTCTAACAAAGCGGAGTTCAGTGCACGCACGGTCACAGCACCAAGATCAGAGATGTGCCGTGACCATGCAGGTGCTCTTTACGTTACAAGTATAAATTAATCCTTGTCTGTTGTAGGTTTTTGTCTTGGAAAAAGTGTAGTTTTGAACTAGCCTTAACTACTACCCACTAGATTTCTAAAGTCTGTTCTGAGCAGAATGCTAGCTTCACTCACACAGATAGTAAATATGTGACAACAACAGGTGGCTGAGTGGATAGCACTCTCACTTCTCAGCAAGAAGATCCTGGGTTCGAATCCCGGTCAGACCGGGGCCTTTCTAAGTGGAATTGGCATGTTCTCCCCGTGTTATGCTGCGTTCAGACCAAACGCGTTTTTGGTCCGTTCACAGGTATAAGAGCTGAAACGATTAACTAATTAATTTATTATATTAATCTAATAAAACGAATAATTCGAATATTAAAAATCTTTGAGGACTTTAATCTGCCTAGAGTATTCCTATACGGTAGATTATTTGTGGCATTTTGCACGGATTCTTTTTGTGTTGCGCAACATGTTTGAGTCCCGTGCCCTGCTCTACACAGCCTCGGTCTGCATGGTCCGCATGCTTCACTGTTTGTAAAACTTTTTCGCGGTCTTTTGATCTCCATTGATCTTTTATATCAATGGAGGACGACGGTGAAGGCACTGGCAAAGACTGGAGAGTTAATAACAAGCGTCTGTGGGAACACTTCACTCTGAACACTGAACAGGAGTAGTTAGTAGTGATGGGTTGATGAAGCTTCATGAAGTGTTGAACCTTTTCATCCATTGGTTCGAGAAAAGGTTCATTTCTTGATGCTTCATATGCTCACAAACCTCCTGTTGGTCAAAATCTGTATTGACAATTGAACTGTTTGTGAGGCTCTTGCGCATAGGAATTAATACTGGTAACAGAAATAAAAATGTAATTTGATTGTGTGTTGATTAATGTGACCCATTAATTTATCTGTTTCATTATGATCAACACACACACACACACACACACACACACACACACACACACACACACACACACACACACACACACACACACACACACACACACACACACACACACACACACACACACACACACACACACACACACACACACACACACACACACATATATATTTATATACATATTTAATGATGAATGATTATAGCTTTTCAAGTCAAAATCAATGTTATAAATCCAATGGGACAACAAACATGTTGAAAGTGTAAGTGCTTTTCAAAGGACGTGACACAAATGGGGATATCATTTGGGATTTTGACCCCATCAGTTGTTTAAAACCAAAACATTTCTGACAAAATTCTTTCTCGTGTATTTACATCGACGCACTCCCGGTGAGATTCGAACCCCGGTCTCCCAGGTCCCAGCCCTGATTCCCTATCACAACCCTCTCCATCACTGACTAGATTAATCACCAAGACAAACACACAGTTTGAGCGGATCTTCTGCAGTACTTCATGAATCGCTCCATTTCCTGTGCTCCCGAGGCTTCAAACGTCATTAGTGACGTCACTCATCTAAAACAACTCAGGCTTCGGCCCGCGCTCCGATAAAAACTTCAGGGATTTCTCGGCTCACGCCCCGAAGCGCCGACGCGGCACGACCCATCACTAGTAGTTAGCACACAGTGCTAAGTGGAGCTAGCCTCTCATGACAACAACAGATGCTGCCGCAGCTGAGAGGGACAACGAGGGAAGACCGAGACGAGGCAAGTCAACTTTCATGTTATGGTGTAAAGTGCACGTTGTGAGAGTAAAATGATGATTATGAAATCACGGAGGGGTTTTCCCGTGAACAGTCACACACTGCCAAAGCGGAATGGTTAAACTATCAATGTAGCCGCCTGTCGCCTTCTTTAGCCTTTCATTTGTTAGTGCAGTGATGAAGCAGAAAGGTTTATCAGTCCCTAATACATGTATTTACATGATGAGATGTGTATTTTGAATGTTTTACTTAATTTGACATTCACTACAATCAGGGCCGGAGTGGGACAATTTTTTGGCCCGGGAATTCTGGGTCAGATCGGCCTTTCTGATAAAGTAGTCTATCAAAAAACCTGAACTGCTGCTGTTGTAGTATCCATAACAACCAGCAGGTGGCCTAAAATCAAGTTTTATATATTTCTAGACTAGTACTATTCAAATTATTCTGCGTTCACCGCTTTAGACTTCTCAGTGTTAGTCACAAAATAACTCAACAATGCATTTGAATATTTGAATATTCTGGTATCACAATATGAATTGTACCAAATTTTAGACCAATGTCAATTTTCCTTCAAATAATTGTTATTCCCAAAGATTTGGCTGCATTTATTTGCATTGAATCGAAACTTTTAAACAATTATCTTCCTATCAAGACTTAACAAAAACTAAGACTAATGCGAATACTACACTAAGACCTAAATAGATATAAACAGTGCTTGCTACGACTTGATACAAAACCAAAATTAATCTTAACGTACTTGAATGTTGTCCCAGGGGAGAACTAAAAGCAAACTAAATGTTAACCTCTATCAAGACGAGAAAACACAAACTGCACACTATTTAAATCAATCAAACCCAAATAAACAATAGCAAAATGAAGCACATTAAAACGTGAGTAAACTCTGTAGAAGTGCACTTGTTTATGCAACTTTATTTATGATAATGTCATTATCCAATGACAAAGGATGTCTTTTCTGTAGATATGAGCATAAATGCTTCACATCTTTTGACAAACACACAAAATATTCAACTGTTACTTTCCTAATGTACAAAGAAGTTAAAAATGTAATTTATGCAATATACATTATACATTATGAAATAAATAAATTCATGGCCTTAGTGGCTTAGTCAAATTTGATTAAAAATACAATCTTCTTTTTGGTTTTTACCTGCCCATTCCTGAGGCTCTTCATTAATATGAATGAACGATTGTTGTATCTGAGGACCCAAGAAGCAATAAATGTAATGGAGTGCTAATCATTTAGAGAATCACCTCGTCATGTTTTTCCACAGTGTTTTGCATGTTTTTTTTGCTAGCTTACCGCGGTCTGATGCCTCTTCATTGGCGGAGCACTTTTTATAGAAGAAAACTACCAACTTTGCACATTTGGCTGCTTCAGCTTCAAGAGCTTTCCTTTTTTTTATTCTAATCTTTTCTCCTCAGCCCTTGATTTTGTTCCTTTCCATTTTAAAAACACTCGTGTTGAACAGATGTCATGTCTGTGAGAAACGGCGCTTGCTTCAGGTCTATCTGTCATTCAACCTGATCTATGGCCCGCGCTCTCGGTTAGTCCCGCCTACAATCTACAGACAACCAATCAGGCCGTTGCAGAACACATCGTAACCAATGAAAGCGGCCAAATGAGACTAGCCAGAAGTGTGTGTGCTGTTTACGTGTGTCGTGTGTGTGTGTGTGTGTGTGTGAGGAGAGAGAGAGAGAGGCAGTGCGCACGGGCGAGCGACAGGTCCGAGAAGGCTGCGGTGAACAGCGATGTCAGGAAAGCACGGCCGCCGGCCAAGTCCAACCAGCAACATACAACATCCAGCCCACCGGCCCTTAGCCCAACCGGCCCACCGGGAAACCTCCCGGCTCTCCCGATTAGCCACGCCGGCACTGACTACAATCCTAGTGCCATTATACATAACATAATAACATACTACTCCACAACAGTTATTTGAACTCCGGACATAATGTCTGTATGAACAATATATAATTAATATATACAGTCTGTTATGAACACTGTGGACCAAGATCCATCTGCAGTTACAGAACTGTAGGAGTGAGGAGCACACGGCACAACAGATGTGAACAGTAACAATATACTACAATTAAATAAAAGTTCCCTAACCTTTAATAGAAAAACAAGTATAAAATGCTGCAGTGTAGTTGTATAGTTGTATAGTTCATAAATATATAGTCAGACACATGTGGTTCTATATATGTTATAATCATTGCAGAGATGCACGACATGTGAGGTCAGCAGTGTTTATCTAACGTAGGACTTATTAAATCTGAAGTGGTGTGATTGACATTTAACGTCTGCTTTTCCCTGTCTTTCAGTAAACCATCACAGCCTGTTTAGGACCAGCACCACCAGCACCAGCACCAGCACCAGCACCAGCAGCTGATCTGACAGAGAGCCTTTTAAATATGCTGCTCAGAGATATTTGTCTCATCTGATTCGGTTTGATCTGGAAGGACTCGAAAATCAACAGTGGCACAGGTGCAATCACTGCCGCCTTGTCTTCATTTGATATGAATTCAATAAACTGTATACAATTTAAAACAGTTGTCATTATTAAATGGTTTTCATTTGATATTGTATATTTTCGATTAATCGAGGATTCAATAGAATAATCGATTACCAAAATATTCGATAGCTGCAGCTCTAAGTATAATCCAAACTTTATGATGAGGAAAACGGTGGAAAAACGTTTCAGCTTCTCATTTTCTTCACAATTTAAGTGAGTTTCTTGTAGAATTCTATTATTTCTATTTCGTTTAATTGGATTTGTCATCCATTTAAATTAAAAGAGACAAAATGTATACCTCTACTCATTACTTCTTTCTTTTTCCTTCACAAATATATGACATGTTATATGCGGAAAGAACTGGTCAACTTCCTTTAAGACCAGGAACAAAACAAGGCAGGAACAGAATAGAAAATAAAAATAAAAATGTGGTCCCAACGTAGAGGTCTTGCTCATTCGACCCTCTAAGGCAGGGGTGTCAAACTTATTTTGGTTGAGGGCCGAAAAAAAAATTAAAGGGCCGTTCAGGGGCCGAAAGAAGAAGTGGGTTTCATTTTTTATACTTTTTATAACATGAAGGTATCTATATATATGACTTGTTTCACATTAGTTAGACTGGATATTCTTTTCTGATTAGATTTAGTTCAGTTCCTGTGGACTGGACCAAAACTGGACCAAATATTGAAGGTTAATGTGAAGATTTTCTACTTCCGGGTGGATCATCAGACTATTGGTCCTCCCAACTGTCAATCATTCTGGTGATTCATGCTCGTCAAATAAGACCAGAGAGTTTTGTTCAAAATGCTGCTATTTAATATAATAATTTAAAATCATCTCAGGGGCCACTGGAAATGGTCTCGCGGGCCGGATCTGGCCCCCGGGCCTTGACTTTGACACCTGTGCTCTAAGGTGTTGTGTCCATGTTCTACCAGGAGGGGGAAACCTCTCCTCTCACAGGGATGAGGGCCCCTGAAATGGTTAATTGTGTCTATTCTTGGACATATTTGTCTCTCCGTGGATTTTCCTCAGTTGGAATGGGATTAGAGAAGAATTTGTGGCTTACTCCATGGTTTATATCAAAAACTCTGACTGTTCCTCTGCGGAGTTGGATGCACGATATTCGACCTTTTCAAAACTTGTTTGGCCTCCCCGTACTCTCTGCGCTTCTGCAGGATGGCTGGAGGGTGATCTTGGTCAAATTATATTCTTCTTTCCCCCAGGAGCACTGTCCTTTTGCCCCATGCCTTTTGTAAAACATCCTCTTTGGTCGTAAAGCGGGCGAATCTTATTATTATTGGCCGCAGCTTTTCATCCCCGCTGCTAACCGGTCTGGAGGCCAATGCCTGGTGGGCTCTCTCAATGCCAAGGTTAGTGGTCTCGGGTGTTTCCAAACACATTTTCAGTAATTTGTCAATGAAATTGTAGAGGCTTGGAAATAGAGCAGAATGATTAAAGGCGCTATACCCGTTTCTGCAATGTTTTAATGTTTAGCCCCGCCCCCAACTCGACTCGCTCACAGGCTTCTCATTTCCCCTACGCTCTCATAACACAGAGCCACCTAGTTTTATTTGCGTTCTGACATTTATGCTAACATTAGCATTAGCGCAACTTCTTGTAAGCTGTACAACAATCACTGATGAAATGGCACTAAAGCAACACACTGCTAACACAATATATAAGTAAAAGAATACCGCTAGTTTTATGTCCGAATGTATTAATTTAAACATTTGGATATATTCTAATATTCAATTAGCTTATAATTTATTATACAGCTCCTCACAGCAGCAGCACTCCATTGACTTGAATGCAATTCTTCCGATAATTTTTTTCTTGATAACAGAACTCTCAAATCAATAATGACCGCAACCCCAATGCAATCTCTGTTTGTAATTCAGGTGTGTAAAATACTGCCATTACTTTGCAAGTACAACAAGCTATCAGCGCCTGTCACTACACTGTGCAGTTTCTCTGCACACTTGTCTGTAGAGAAGCTAGCGGAGCTAGCGCAGCTAGCCACGCTCAATAAACAAATACATATCAATCAATCAACACCATTAAACGTTAATCGGACAGTACAGTATACTTATACATCCTTAACACACATGCACGGATGATTTTAGAATTTGCTGTCAACGTTTTCATGACAAAAATACTGTTTTAATGTGACAAAAAGCGATCGCGAGAAACCCGGAAGTTACCATAAAACAGCTAGCTAGTTTAGCTGTTACCTGCCTAGCACGTCCCGGTGACACCTTTGGGAGCCAACTATTTTATTTGCACTCAAATTAAATACATTTCGAATTATAAGGGCTGTCTAATATTTTTTTGAATATATATATTTTTTATTTTAGAATTATATTCGAATTTTGAAGTGGAAGCCCTGGTGTTAAGCAGCGCTGTAGAGGCTAGAGGACGCAGACTGTTCGCTGCTCGTTCTGTGAGTGGAGAACGGCCCGCTCAGACTCTACTCAGCACTTTTCAAGGCCTAAACTCATACACCGCTGAATCAATGACATCAAGTTTTCAATTAAATTATGTATTATGATACAACTTGTATGTAGTAAAAAGCATTTTTATGAACTACTTAGAAAAAAAATTGGGTATAGCTTCTTTAACAAGCACCCCTCATTTTTATCTTGTCATTGAGAACTTTGTTTTTTTGTTTAGTAGCTATTCATGTGATTACTACAATCTCTATATTGTTTTAAGTGCAGTTCCTCCCGTGACCAGTAGTTGGCGTATATCACGCAGAGTGGGTAGAAAGTAGACCGAGCGCTGCAGAGGAAGAATCAATCCTCTTGAAGTAAACGCAGCTCAACGCATGTGCTCTTCTTTTTATCACAGGCGTTGCTTCACGGAGGCATATGCCCTCGGAAACGCTAGTCAGAGGAGCAACAAAATTCACCATCGATGAACCTTCAGCTCCTTCGGGAACATTATACAATCTTAGGTTTTCACGACGAGACCTGCATTCCTGGTCGAGGAGTTACATTTTCTTGCTCACTCATTACTCGAAGCATTTTTGATGAGATTTCAATTAGCTCAGTAAACCCGACGCTTTGGACACCCAGAACGCGTATGGTGTGAACCCAGCATAAATACGCAGAAACAAAGAGTCCTATCACAACTATGCAGACGACACTTAGATCTATGTCTCACTGACTGCAGGAGAACATGGACCAGTGGACTCACTCCTTCACAGCTATTACAGATTAATAGTGTCAGTAACATGCACCTCATGGTCTCCTCACTGAGTGCACACAGGACAAGTGCGCCCTCTCCTGGCGGCAACTAACAAGACAACAGATAATAAACTGCATAAAACCCAGGAACAGGACGGATAATGGGACTGCTACTATGTCAGATTGCTGTGACTCTATGTCTGATTGTTGTGACTATGTCTGATTGTTGTGACTATGTCTGATTGTTGTGACTATGTCTGATTGTTGTGACTCTATGTCTGATTGTTGTGACTCTATGTCTGATTGTTGTGACTCTATGTCTGATTGTTGTGACTCTATGTCTGATTGTTGTGACTCTATGTCTGATTGTTGTGACTCTATGTCTGATTGTTGTGACTCTATGTCTGATTGTTGTGACTCTATGTCTGATTGTTGTGACTCTGTCTGATTGTTGTGGCTCTATGTCTGATTGTTGTGACTCTGTCTGATTGCTGTGACTCTGTCTGATTGCTGTGACTCTATTGCCGTTTTTCCACAGTCCTAGTACGGTACGTTTTGACTCTACACGGCGCGTCATGGCCCAGTTGCTTTTCCATCAAAAATAGTACCCCCAGTATGTCCTCAGCGTTGTCAGACCACGTCATTTACGTGTGACGGGTAACTAGTACTGTTGCGGTGCATGGATTTATTATAATACCAGAGCAAGTGTTTAATAGAAAATTCAGCACAGCACGAGTAGTTTTTAAAAATGCTTATGTCTTAAAAGAATGACTCGGACACTGTGAAGTCAATGGTACTGACTGCTCTGTACAATCTGAATGGACCTGTAGCAACAGCAGCCTGTGTAGCAGAGGAGGAGGGCTGCATGTCCGAGGATACTGCTAGGCTATAGCTAATGCTAGCGCTAGCTTGAGACTCGGCTCACTCACTAACCCTGGATTCCAAAGCTACAACTGTACTACACTTAACACATCTATCACTGCCATCAGAGGAGGATCCAGGGTTTAAACTCGTCATATGGCAACTCGAGCAGTAAAGGACCGAGGGAGAGACAGCGGCAGCCATAGGGGTAGCGAGTTTGCGGCTAGGCTAGGCTAAGCTAGGCTAGGCTAGTCCGGACTCAGGTCCGGACTACAGCAGACTCCGAGACCAAACAATCGATACCCAAACCTCAGCTACAATAATAATAAATGAATGAAACACAGTCTTGATACAATCACAGATTTATTGAAAACAAAAGTAAAGTGCAAAACCAACAGTTTACAAAGTCAAAAGTACGTATGTCTAAGACCAGGTCCAGGCCAGGTCCAGATGAGAATCCTCCGGTCACTCATTACTCGTTGGTAATCTCCGCACTTATGGAAAGGGATTCTCAAACAAATATACACACAACAACTTAAATACAAGCACAAAACAGAATGACAACACGTGAATACTGCAGATAATACGAGATAAAGCACAGTAGCACAGGGAGGATGTTAGCTTAGCTGCTATCGATAGCTAAATGAAGCTAAATGTAGCTAGCTCACTGTGTACAAAAGACAATCGAGCATTTACACAGTAAATACATTTCAGTGAGAGCTTTAGGGGATACGTAGCTAACCAGTTATTTCCAGGATTACCACAGACTAGTCACAAATCCAGAGCGATCTCCTGAAAACTGTATTGAGCCTCGAGCTGCCTTGAATTCTTTCTTTGGCCTGAAGAGAGGAACGTGTGGACCTCGTCCACCGACCAGGACCAGGACTTTTGGGGCTTTCTGTGCAATTCCATTTCTCTGGAATGAGGAGGACGTAATGTAGCCGAAACAGAGCCGAGCAGAGCAGCCGGTTTTAAAGATGGTGGTTGAGTTGTTTTTCCCAAAGGGTCAGATGTTGCTTCCAGTGACGACACTCGTTGACCAATCAGTGTAAGGCAGTGGGCCGACGTGACGTCATGGCACGGGTACTATGGGGATGGAACCAAGGCTAAGGCAGTACGGAAAAGTACTCAAATCTCCCATACCATCCACTAGTGGAAACGCAAAATAACCGTGTTGAAGCGTACTGTACTGTACCCAGGGCTGGACTGGCCATCGGGCGTACCGGGCAATGCCAGAAGGGCCGATGCCCATATTTGGGCCGGTCTGTCTGCCTCATACAAAAAAGATGTTTGTGAAAAAGTGTAAATCCGTTGAGAACTGTTCGAGGGGAGCGCGCGTGTCCGCGGGGCACCTGCTGCATGTACTCGAACGAGATTCTACCACCTCAGCGGCCGCAGTGTTCCCGCCAGTGTTGCCAACTCCCGCATCCAGCGGCTCTGAGCTGGACGCGGGAACCGCTCACCGGGAGCCGCTCACAACACAACACGGTGAGCGCGTAGCCGCAACGTGACCATGTACCCAAGACCATAAACATGCACAGGACCATGCGTGTCTTTGCGTAATTTGTGCACCCAATAAATACACCGCTGCAGGAAACAGTCCGCGTCTCCCCTCTCCTCTCGAATTGCGACTAAATTAAAGCTCGGGTGCCTAAATTTTCCATTGCATTAAAAGTTCATGTTTGAGCCCAAAAGAAATATGTTGTGAACAAATTAAACAGATTTAGAGCCAGCAAATGGCTGACATTATGCATTTCAGACTTTTTTGACCAATTCTCATCCCTGTAACAAACAATACTGTTGTCTGTGTCACCTCCCTCACTCTGAGACATGTTTATTACTCTCTTTAATGTAGACTATTGTACTGTATTTTATGGTTGAAACTGCACATATCCTGATCCTCTACAGTATTTGCTTCCACATACTGTATAAACCAGGGGTCGGCAACCTTTAGTGCTCCTCCAGTGGCTCCTGGAGCCTTTTCAGAAATGTCTGAAAATGGAGTGTGAGGGCTATATTTTATTCTAGTTTGAATGTGGTTTCTGTAGGAGGAAAAACATTCCTAACGTATTTCAATGCTGTAAAAATGTGTATAAGTAATATTCAATTTCAACATTTCTGTCAACGTAGTGCGTCATATCCTGTGGCGCGGCCCCGCGGCAGGCGGCCACTGCTGTAAACAAACCGGCGTATGCGCACGGATCCCAAAGATAAAAAGAGAACGAGTCGATAATAAGACTGGACTAAGGACAAGACTGAACATTTGCTTTCAGTCAATGAGGAAGGACTGCTTCTTGTTTGCGATGTAATAGGAAGTTTTGTTGCAACACGAGGAACAATGAAGCACTAAATACCGTTCACAGGGATTACGTGAAGGATTCTTTCATACAAAATCCGGAGAACCTTTTTCAGACTTCAAAAACCTCCGCAAAGACTGTGAAAGAAAAGGCCATTTAGGACATTCAGCTCCAGCAAACTTCAGCCTGTGACGTAATCGATATGAGCGGACAGTGCAGGTGTGTGACCTTTGAGCCAAAAAGCAGATTTATTTACTGTATTTCTACAGTTGCATGAAGGCAAAAAAATGGAAGTCAAAGTTAAAGCAGAGTCATCACGTGGTGCGTCATTCTCTCCAGGACACGCTGCAGTGAAAACACACATTTGATAATCATGAATGCTTATTATGTATTTGTAGCCTTTACTTGGTCATTTAGATAATAGGCTAATGTAGCTAATGTAGCTACATTGTGTAACCTTCATATAAGCTTTCTACAAGGCTGTTATTTTTTTGCGGCTCCAGACAGATGTTTTTAGTTTTTTTGTCAAATATGGCTCTTTGAACCTTTTGAGTTGCCGATCCCTGGTATAAACAAACTGTAAAAAAACGTGACAAAAACATGCCTGGGCCGGTAAGAAGGAAAAAATGCCCGGGCCGTTTTTTTGTCTCAGTCCAGCCCTGACTGTACCATACTGATACTGTGGAAAAGCGGCATATGTCTGATTGTGGTGACTCTATGTCTGATTGTGGTGACTCTATGTCTGATTGTGGTGACTCTATGTCTGATTGTTGTGACTCTATATCTGATTGTTGTGACTCTATGTCTGATTGTGGTGACTCTATGTCTGATTGTTGTGACTCTATGTCTGATTGTGGTGACTCTATGTCTGATTGTGGTGACTCTATGTCTGATTGTTGTGACTCTATGTCTGATTGTGGTGACTCTATGTCTGATTGTGGTGACTCTATGTCTGATTGTTGTGACTAGACCTGTCACGATAACACATTTCTGAGACATTTTAAAATGTCTCAGAAATTATTGTGATAAGCAATAGAGATAATTTTCATCTAAAACAATGATAATGATAAACCTTGAAGAAATAACTTTTATCTTTAAAGAATATCAAACACAAGAATACAATAAAGGAAAAAAACAACCAAAAAAAATGAATAAAATAGACTCAGTCTGTTAACAAAAAATGATCTGGAATAAAACTAAGTCATTAGGGCGGCAGTAGCTCAGTTGGTAGAGCGTTGGCCTTTGAGCCAGAAGTTCGTGGGTTCAAGCCCCGCTCAGGACTTTCACCATCGACTCCCACTGACTGTCATTGTGTCCTTGGCAAGACACTTAACCTCTGGGAACACCAGCCTCGGTGGGGCGGCTGAGGCTGTAAAGTGCCAAACTGCCGTTGTGTCCTTAGGCAAGACACTTCACCCCCATTGCCTAGAACGAGTCTGGTGTGTGTGTGAATGGTTGGTGGTGGTCGGAGGGGCCGATGGCACATACTGGTTGCCTCGTTTCTGTCAGTGTGCCCCAGGGCAGCTGTGGCTACTGTAGTAGTTTATCACCACCGTGTATGGAGTGAATGAATAATGACACATGTGAAGCGTCTTTGAGTGTCCAGAAAAGCGCTATATAAAACCGATGCATTATTATTATTATTCAAAGTTGTCAATAGTCCATATGAAAAAAATTGTTTTAGAAATAATTTATGGCAGTAGTCCCGCCTCCCCACACACCATGTGACTGACATGAGGGTAACTCATTGTAATCTAATTGTGCGTTCAGAACGCCAACACACATTCTCTAATTTCAGACGCTAGGGGTGCAGACCAGAAGACCTGGCCTGCGGTGGCGCCAGTCGGAAGGGGTGGAAGTAGTGGGCGGACTGTGATGCTAACGGAGTTAAGCTTGCTTCTTTTTGTATACATTTCTTCTCCAAGAATGCAGCTCTGAAGCGTCTCTGTCAAGAGGCCTTCCAGAGAGTATGTGTTCACGGATGTGCGCCATAAGTTTATTTTTTTATTAAACGGTAGCTCCGCATCGGCGAACACGCTGCACTAGTCACTACTAGAGAATGAGAACTCAGGCTGGCATATGTTCACGAGGACTGTGTGCCCCATTGTCAATCCTGGTTTAGTCCTGGTTTAGATCCTGTTTTGGCTCCTGTTCCTGTGAGCACTTTGCAGCTCTCTAACCTGAGAGGGAGAGAGAGACGAGGAAAACAAACAAGCAATTATTGAGCTAATTTTAATAATTATATGACTTGGACCGTACGCACGCTCTAATTGGCTAATTACCGGTCTGATATTTTCTCATCTCGGACCGTTACCATGACAATTGGTCCGAACAGCGCGTATCACAATTGATTTCTTTCCTGAGTTTCCTCTGTAAATAAAGAAATAACGGGCGACAACTGGGAGCATTCTCCAGTGAATTCTATTGTCCGGACGAGTTTGACGAGCCAGAGGAAGAAATTACAGAAAATAACTAAGTCAAAATAACTAACAGACAAGAAGCGATTGAGAACTTTGTTACAGACCAGAAAGCTAAAAACACAATTAGGAAAACCAAGAGATTGATATTTGCATAAATTAAAAAATAGTCATATAATAAAACATTTACTAACCTCACTAACCTTGGCCTTTTTGCACAGACCTCGCCACGGCTCGGTCTGTACGTTAAGGCCGCGGTCTGATATTTCTCCATACAGACCTCGCGCTCGGTTAATAAGCCGCTATTATCACCATTTCGAGCCGCATACTTTTCATAAGTGCAGCTGTGCGTTCTACTGGATCAGAGCCAAGACAGCGGCGCCAAAACCTGCAACAGCTTCGCCACCTTTGCGCACAGAGAACTGCTTTTTTAACCTTTTGTCTGTGCTGCGGGTTAAAGCTTTTTGGCAGCAAACGACGGCTCGTGACCCGCACCAGTGTGCAACTTTGGTGCGCGCGTAGGGGTGGGCAAAATATATCGTAGACAATAATATCGTGAAATTCAATTTGAAGATATGCTTTTTCGCATAATCGTCTTTTTCATTTTTCATTATATATTACAATTAGAGAAGGTCTAATCATGTGTGCCTAAAAAGCCAATCACTGCTTTATTTGTACATTACAGTAATTATTGAGTCTTTTTGGATGTGTTCTTTCTGTGTTACTTGAATTTGATTTTTAATGTTAATATACAGTGGGGCAAAAAAGTATTTAGTCAGCCACCGATTGTGCAAGTTCTCCTGCTTAAAATAATGACAGAGGTCTGTAAATTTCATAATAGGTTCACTTCAACTGTGAGAGACAGAATGTGAAAAAAAAATTCACATGAACAGGAATTCACATAGTAGGATTTTTAAAAAATGTATTTGTAAATGATGGTGGAAAAGAAGTATTTGGTCACTTCAAACAAGGAAGATCTCTGGCTCTCACAGACCTGTAACTTCTTCTTTAAGAAGCTCTTCTGTCCTCCACTCGTTACCTGTATTAATGGCCCCTGTTTGAACTCGTTATCTGTATAAAAGACACCTGTCCACAGCCTCAAACAGTCAGACTCCAAACTCCACTATGGGCAAGAGCTGTCGAAGGACACCAGGAAAAGAATTGTAGACCTGCACCAGACTGGGAAGAGTGAATCTACAATAGGCAAGCAGCTTGGTGTGAACAAATCAACTGTGAGAGCAATTATCAGAAAATGTGGAAGACATACAAGACCACTGATAAATCTCCCTCGATCGCAAGATCTCATCCCGTGGGGTCAGAATGATCATGAGAATGGTGATCAAATATCCCAGAACCACACGGGGGGACCTGGTGAATGACCTGCAGAGAGCTGGGACCAAAGTAACAAAGGTTACCATCAGTAACACACTACGACGACAGGGAATCAAATCCTGCAGTGCCAGACGTGTCCCCCTGCTGAAGCCAGTGCATGTCCAGGCCCGTCTGAAGTTTGCCAGAGAGCACATGGATGATACAGCAGAGGATTGGGAGAATGTCATGTGGTCAGATGTAAATGTTTTCAGCAGTGAAGCAGGAGGTGATGGAGGTGAAGCAGGAGGTGATGGAGGTGAGGCAGGAGGTGATGGAGGTGATGGAGGTGAAGCAGGAGGTGATGGAGGTGAAGCAGGAGGTGATGGAGGTGAAGCAGGAGGTGATGGAGGTGAAGCAGGAGGTGAAGCTGGAGAAATTATGACCTTAATTTCACCACAAGTCTCTGAAAAAGAAGAACACAAACATCATGCATTAAAACACAGCCCACATTTAGGATTCTTTTTACACTTCATATTCAATTAATACTATTTATTTGGGGCTTTGCAAAAAACTGGTTAAAAATAAAATACAGAAATCCTTAAAGTATTTAATATTAGAGATACAAGCTTCACAGCAGGGGAAACAGAAGAATGATATGATAGAAATATACACAAATAATCAAGTTAGAAGCATGGCTAACCACTTTAAACCTGTGTTTGTGGAAGTGGGACTTTGTCCTCTGCAAATGTCTTATTCATGACAAACGAAACCTCTGTATAATGTGTGTTTACTATTTATTAGACTATTGTATGAAAAGGGCTTTATAATTATTCTTGGCCTATTCTATAATTCCATATGTCTAATATATACAGTTTTCCCAGTCTCAGTATGGGATTAAAAACGATATGCACAATCTATTTTATATGAATACAGAAAACATGTGTTAGCATACTATAGCTGCTGTGCTGCTGAGTGATTTTCCATGAAAACGTGACTATTTCCTCAGTGTAGCTTTAATATTTAATCAGTGGGTTTGTTTCTCCCTAAAAGATAAAACACAACATGATTTTTCTTGTTCAAAAACCGAATCTGAATGAACTAGCCTCGTAGCATTAGCTTTTCGGGACTGAGCTTATTTACAGCAGATAACAAGGTTAAATACACACATCTGTGGCAGATCTAATTTATGTCTGTGTTTTATCATAACAGTCGTGTTCATAACTCAACAGTAAAGTATAGCAGTACTTACTATAGACATAACTTCACAGTAAAGTATAGCAGTACTTACTATAGACATAACTTCACAGTAAAGTATAGCAGTACTTACTATAGACATAACTTCACAGTAAAGTATAGCAGTGCTTACCATAATGTTAGCTCCAGCAGGTCCGACCTCGGCAAAAAGAAGGCAACGAAGCATACATCAGATGCATCCTTCATATCTGCTCCAAAAGTGGCCGTTTCCATAGAGACGAAGTCACGATGCCTACGCTGGCGAGCTCGCCAAGTGGTTTTGGACACCCCTGCAATAGCCGTCGCTTGAGGAAGTGACGTCACGATGCCTACATATCCACCCTACGCGGCCCGATGCCTAGCGTTTTGGACACAGCAAATGTGTATTTTTGCAACAGTGACAGGTATTTGGACGAAAAAGATGGACTTTGTAGATCTGCAAACAAAGAGTAAAGTATTGCATTACTGTTTCACTCTATGTCTGCTTGTTGTGACTCTATGATGTCTGCTTGTTGTGACTATGATGTCTGCTTGTTGTGACTATGATGTCTGCTTGTTGTGACTCTATGATGTCTGCTTGTTGTGACTCTATGATGTCTGCTTGTTGTGACTCTATGATGTCTGCTTGTTGTGACTCTATGATGTCTGCTTGTTGTGACTCTATGATGTCTGCTTGTTGTGACTCTATGATGTCTGCTTGTTGTGACTATGATGTCTGCTTGTTGTGACTATGATGTCTGCTTGTTGTGACTCTATGATGTCTGCTTGTTGTGACTCTATGATGTCTGCTTGTTGTGACTCTATGATGTCTGCTTGTTGTGACTCTATGATGTCTGCTTGTTGTGACTCTATGATGTCTGCTTGTTGTGACACTATGTCTGCTTGTTGTGACTCTATAATGTCTGCTTGTTGTGACTCTATAATGTCTGCTTGTTGTGACTCTATAATGTCTGCTTGTTGTGACTCTATAATGTCTGCTTGTTGTGACTCTATAATGTCTGCTTGTTGTGACTCTGTGATGTCTGCTTGTTGTGACTCTATGTCTGCTTGTTGTGACTCTATGATGTCTGCTTGTTGTGACTCTATGATGTCTGCTTGTTGTGACTCTATGATGTCTGCTTGTTGTGACTCTATGATGTCTGCTTGTTGTGACTATGATGTCTGCTTGTTGTGACTCTATGTCTGCTTCTTGTGACACTGTCTGCTTGTTGTGACTCTATGATGTCTGCTTGTTGTGACTCTATGATGTCTGCTTGTTGTGACTCTATAATGTCTGCTTGTTGTGACTCTGTGATGTCTGCTTGTTGTGACTCTGTGATGTCTGCTTGTTGTGACTCTGTGATGTCTGCTTGTTGTGACTCTGTGATGTCTGCTTGTTGTGACTCTGATGTCTGCTTGTTGTGACTCTATAATGTCTGCTTGTTGTGACTCTATGATGTCTGCTTGTTGTGACTATGATGTCTGCTTGTTGTGACTCTGATGTCTGCTTGTTGTGACTCTGATGTCTGCTTGTTGTGACTCTGTGATGTCTGCTTGTTGTGACTATGATGTCTGCTTGTTGTGACTGTCTGCTTGTTGTGACTCTGTCTGCTTGTTGTGACTGTCTGCTTGTTGTGACTCTATGTCTGCTTGTTGTGACTCTATGTCTGCTTGTTGTGACTCTATGTCTGCTTGTTGTGACTCTATGTCTGCTTGTTGTGACTCTGATGTCTGCTTGTTGTGACTCTGATGTCTGCTTGTTGTGACTCTGATGTCTGCTTGTTGTGACTCTGATGTCTGCTTGTTGTGACTCCATAATGTCTGCTTGTTGTGACTCTGATGTCTGCTTGTTGTGACTCTGATGTCTGCTTGTTGTGACTCCATAATGTCTGCTTGTTGTGACTCTGATGTCTGCTTGTTGTGACTATGATGTCTGCTTGTTGTGACTATGATGTCTGCTTGTTGTGACTCTGTGATGTCTGCTTGTTGTGACTCTGATGTCTGCTTGTTGTGACTCTGTGATGTCTGCTTGTTGTGACTCTATGATGTCTGCTTGTTGTGACTCTGATGTCTGCTTGTTGTGACTCTGGTGTTTTCACACCGCCAATGCTGATACACTGAAGCCTCGCTCACCAGACGCACATTCTCTAGTTTTCAGACGCAGGGGTCTTCAGACCGAGAAGTCTTGGCGTGCGTCGGAAGTGGTGGAAGTAGCCGGCGGGCTATGATGCTAACAGAGTTTAGCTAGCTGCTTCTTGTGTTAAGTTCTGCTCCAATAATGCAGCTTTGCAGCGTATCTGTGTTCAGAGACTTTCCAGAGACTTTATATAACAGCAGTATGTGTTCACGGAGGTGACTTTATATAACAGCAGTATGTGTTCACAGAGGTGACTTTATATAACAGCAGTATGTGTTCACGGAGGTGACTTTATATAACAGCAGTATGTGTTCACGGAGGTGACTTTATATAACAGCAGTATGTGTTCACAGAGGTGACTTTATATAACAGCAGTATGCGTTCACAGAGGTGACTTTATATAACAGCAGTATGTGTTCACGGAGGTGACTTTATATAACAGCAGTATGTGTTCACAGAGGTGACTTTATATAACAGCAGTATGTGTTCACAGAGGTGACTTTATATAACAGCAGTATGTGTTCACAGAGGTGGCTTTATATAACAGCAGTATGTGTTCACGGAGGTGACTTTATATAACAGCAGTGTGTGTTCACGGAGGTGACTTTATATAACAGCAGTATGTGTTCACGGAGGTGACTTTATTTAACAGCAGTATGTGTTTACGGAGGTGACTTTATATAACAGCAGTATGTGTTCACGGAGGTGACTTTATATAACAGCAGTATGTGTTCACAGAGGTGACTTTATATAACAGCAGTATGTGTTCACAGAGGTGACTTTATATAACAGTAGTATGTGTTCACGGAGGTGACTTTATATAACAGCAGTATGTGTTCACGGAGGTGACTTTATATAACAGCAGTATGTGTTCACGGAGGTGACTTTATATAACAGCAGTATGTGTTCACAGAGGTGACTTTATATAACAGCAGTATGTGTTCACAGAGGTGACTTTATATAACAGCATTATGTGTTCACGGAGGTGACTTTATATAACAGCAGTATGTGTTCACGGAGGTGACTTTATATAACAGCAGTATGTGTTCACGGAGGTGACTTTATATAACAGCAGTATGTGTTCACGGAGGTGACTTTATATAACAGCAGTATGTGTTCACGGAGGTGACTTTATATAACAGCAGTATGTGGTCACGGAGGTGACTTTATATAACAGTAGTATGTGTTCATACAGCCAATACATGGGTTAAGTTAAAGAAACAGGAAGTGGAACCATTTTCAGAACACATTAATTCGGTGGACCCTTTTATAAATTTCACTCGCGAGGATGCTAAGGAGAGTGAACTGGCCTTTCTAGATTGTAAGGTCATCATACTGGAGAACGGACAATTAGAGACTGAGGTCTTCAGAAAGTCCACTCACACTGACCAGTACCTGGCCTTTGATTCAAATCATCCGCTACAACACAAACTCGGGGTCATTAGAACGCTTCAACACCGAGCCCACCAGGTCCCCACAAGCTCGGAGGGAAAGAACAGAGAAACCAAACATGTTCAGAGAGCACTTTCCAGATGTGGCTACCCCAAGTGGTCTTTTACTAAAGCCCAAAGGACGAGAAAGGCCAGAGACACAGTCCAACAGACAGAAGAAAGTAGGAGGAGAGGGGTGTCCTTACCGTATGTGGCGGGAGTTTCAGAGAAACTACAAAGAATCTTTAGGCAACACAAAATCCCTGTGTATTTCAAACCTTTCAACACGTTAAGACATAAATTAGTGCATCCCAAAGACAAAACACCCAGACACAAACAGAGCAATGTGGTGTATTCAATTAAAGGGAACATATCATGAAAAATCCACTTTTTGTGCCTTAAATGCCTTATGTTGTGTAGTTGGAGCCTCTAGAAGTGCAAAAAAGTTGAAATCAGTCTCTTCATGGGTTGCAGAGAACACTTCATATTCTGTTTAGGTAAGATTTTTCAACCCGTTCTGATTTTGCCGTTCTCTATTACGTGTTTAGAATTATCACGTCACAGTATTTGCAGCGAGACTGCTATATAAGGGCATGGGCGTCTAACAAAACACTTCGGCCCAGCCCTCTACTGTGCATCACTTAATTTGTAGTCCAAGCTCAAGGATGCCAGCAAACAGGGCTGGACTGGCCATCGGGCGTACCGGGCAATTCCCAAAGAGCCGATGCCCATATTTGGGCCGGTCTCTCTGCCTCATACAAAACACATGTTTATGAGAAGTGTAAATCCGTTGAGAATGGTTGGAGCGGGGCGCGCGTATCCGCGGGGCACCTGCTGTATGTACTCGAACGGGATTCTGCCACCTCAGCGGCCGCAGTGTTCCGGGGCATCTGCGGTCGCTTTGTAATGAGCAGCTTCTGCGTCCAGCGGCTGTGAGAGGCTGTGAGCGTCCAGCGGCTGTGAGAGGCTGTGAGCGTCCAGCGGCTGCGAGAGGCTGTGAGCGTCCAGCCGCTCGCAGCCGCTCCACCGTGTTGTGGCTGAGCGCGCAGCCTCAACGTGGCCATGTACCCAACCCCATAAACGCGCACAGGACCATGCGTGACTTTGAGTAATCTGTGCACCCAATAAATACACTGCTGCAGGAAACAGTCCGCGTCTCCCTCTCCTCTCGATGCGCGATTAAACGCCCTAAATAAAGCTCTGATACCTACATTTTGCATTGCATTAAAAGTTCATGTTTGAGCCCAAAAGTAAAATGTTGTGAACAAATTAAACAGACTTAGAGCCAGCAAATGGCTGACAATATGCATTTCAGTCTTTTTTGACCAATTCTCATCCCTGTAACAAACAATAGTGTTGTTTGTGTCCACCTCCCTCACTCTGAGACATGTTTATTACTCTCTTTAATGTAGACTATTGCATTTTATTTTATTGTTGAAACTGCACATATCCTGATCCTCTACAGTATTTACTTCCACATACTGTATAAACCAGGAGTCGGCAACCTGCTGATCCGGAGGCGCATGCGTCTCTTTCCTTCTGTAGAAGGAAAAACGTTCGTAACGTTTTTAAATGCTGTAAAATTGTGCATAAGTAATATTCAATTAAAAAATTTCTGTCAATGTGTCTGTCAAACCGGCGTGTGAGCATCATAGACTGTGCGCATGGATCCCAAAGCTAAAAAGAGAAGGGTCGATAATAAGACTGGACTAAGAATGAAAATTAACATTTTCTTTCAGTCAATGAGGAAGGTCTGCTTCATGTTTGCGATGTAATGAGAAGTTTCTATGAGATAATTGTATCTGTGCTTAGAAACTACAAAAATGGCTGCTCGGGGTGGAGTTGAACCTGTGTCACCTGAATGGGGCGTGGTCAAAAGCGCCTCATTTGCATTTAAAGAGACTGCACCAAAACAGGTTGCTCTCAGACGCACCTCAGAACAGGTGTAGAAGAAAGGCCCGTGGAGCTACAAATAATGAGACTCAGACCCAGGCATTGCAGTTACGCTTTATATAGGCCACAAACTAATGATTTAGATGTAAAAATCAATTATTTGAAAACACGATATGTCCACTTTAAATGTAGTGAAGAGGAGTGCACTGACCACTATATTGGAGAAACCAAACAAACTCTACAGAAACGACTTTACCAACATCGTAGAGAAAACTCTAGTGGGCCACAGTCGGCTGTTCATCTCCACCTCAAGGCCTCCAACCACACAGTGGATGACACAGAGGTTAAAATTCTGGCTCGGGAGAAGAATTGGTTTGAGAGAGGAGTGAAAGAAGCCATTTTTGTGAGGAAACAAAAACCTTCTCTTAACAGAGGAGGAGGGTTAAGATTTGTTTTGCCTCGCATCTATGACGACATCCTAAAAACAACGCCCTAACTTGGGACAAGGTCAGTGACATGCTAATGAGTTAGGAGGGGTGAGACCTGCACTCCACTTGAGCATCCAGCAGACAATAGGTCTGTGACATGATAATGAGTTAGGGTCGTTAGCCTCAGCAGGGTCGTTAGATCTGCTCCCTTCTACATCAGACCTTAGATTGTTTATGAGTTAGTATCAGGATTAGGGTGTGGCTAACCACACGCATAGGTTATAAATCTCCAACGCGCGGTCTGAGAATTCATTCCCTGAAGAAGTCCTTTGGATTGAGGACGAGACGTCGGGAAAACCTGCTAAGAAGTACAGATGATGGGTGAGAAACCTTCCTTTGCTTTGACTTCTCCCTGTACGACTGAGGGCTTACACAAACCCATCTTATTAGCATATTATGACATCATGTGGCGTTGGAAATTGTGGATTTTAGAATTTTCATTAAATGGTTGTATTTTTTTTAACTGACAGACATATAAATCACTAGGACATGAACACACAAAGATAACTCACACTGTAACTTGCTAAATGTTCAGGGAAATAGTAAAAAATGCAAATCATGACTGCCCCAGACTGTGAGCAGTCTGCCCAGGCCTGGGTGTCTCCGCGACTCTCCCCTGCTCTCTCTCTCATCTAACAATCACATGACAAAGGCTTCTCCAACCCGTTACTGTCCAGGTGATGACGGGAGGCACGATAATACATCTGTGAGAGGCACAATTTGTGGAGATTTTAGCGGAAACTTTAGCTGACGCTGGAGGTCGCCGTCAGACAGGGGGCTCAGCGAGACGTTCCCAGCAGACCCTCACTACATGCTTGGGTCTGCCAGGTCTGACCGGCTTCCTCCCCTGCCAGCAGATCCAACTCACGACCAGGTGGTGATTGGTTGACAGCTCCGCCCCTCTCTTCACCCGAGTGTCCGAGACACGCGGTCGAAGGTCAGATGATACGACAACAAAGTGGAACATCGACCTCCGGCCTCAGGTCCTGGTGCCACGTGCACTGGTGGACACCCTTGTGCTCGAACATGGTGTTCGTGATGGACAAACCGTGACTGGCACAGAAGTCCAACAACTGAACACCGCTCGGGTTCAGATCAGGGGGGCCGTTCTTCCCCTTCACCCCTCTCCAAGTGTCACTGGCGTTTCCCACATGGGCGTTGAAGTCCCCCAAGAGAATAACAGAGTCCCCGGGCGGTGCACTGTCCAGTACCCCTCCCAAGGACTCCAAGAAGGGCGGGTACTCTGCACTACTGTTAGGCCCGTAGGCCGTCACAATAGTGAGTGCGACCCTCTCATTCACCGGGGAGAACTCCAACACGTAGAGCTGAGATGGGGGGCAATGAGTATGGCCACCCCAGCTCGCTGCCTCTCACCGCGGGGAACACCAGAAAAGTGGAGCGTCCAACCCTTCTCAAGGAGTTGGGTTCCAGAGCCCAAGCTGTGTGTGGAGGTGAGGTTGACTATCTCTAGTCGGTATCGCTCAACCTCCCCCACGAGCTCGGGCTCCTTCCCCCCAGTGAGGTGATGTTCCACGTCCCAACAGCCAGATGCTGTGTGTACGGACTGGGTCGCCGAGGTCTAAGGCTTCGACTCCTGCCCAGTCCTCTCCGCACCGAGGCCCCATGGATCCCTCTGCGGGTGGTAGGTCCACAGGAGGGCTGGCCCATGTCGTCCGTTCATACAAAGTCCCAACAAGGGAAGGTTTTGCCTGACTGCAGCGTCTCCCTGCTGAGTGTGCTGTGTCTGTGCGGTGTTACTCTGGCTCGTTATTATAACAGATCCATGCTCTGGAGTGTCAATGTGAGAATATACAGTGTAGTGGTAGTACACACAGTCCTACAGTGTAGTGGTAGTACACACAGTCCTACAGTGTAGTGTTAGTACAGTCCTACAGTGTAGTGGTAGTACAGTCAGTCCTACAGTGTAGTGGTAGTACAGACAGTCCTACAGTGTAGTGGTAGTACAGTCCTACAGTGTAGTGGTAGTACAGTCAGTCCTACAGTGTAGTGGTAGTACACACAGTCCTACAGTGTAGTGGTAGTACAGTCAGTCCTACAGTGTAGTGGTAGTACAGTCAGTCCTACAGTGTAGTGGTAGTACAGACAGTCCTACAGTGTAGTGGGAGTACAGTCCTACAGTGTAGTGGTAGTACAGACAGTCCTACAGTTTAGTGGTAGTATAGTCAGTCCTACAGTGTAGTGGTAGTATAGTCAGTCCTACAGTGTAGTGGTAGTACACACAGTCCTACAGTGTAGTGGTAGTACACACAGTCCTACAGTGTGGCGGTAGTACAGACAGTCCTACAGTGTAGCGGTAGTACAGACAGTCCTACAGTGTAGCGGTAGTACAGTCCTACAGTGTAGTGGTAGTACAGTCCTACAGTGTAGTGGTAGTACAGACAGTCCTACAGTGTAGTGGTAGTATAGTCAGTCCTACAGGGTAGTGGTAGTACACACAGTCCTACAGTGTAGTGGTAGTACAGTCAGTCCTACAGTGTAGTGGTAGTACAGTCAGTCCTACAGTGTAGTGGTAGTACAGTCCTACAGTGTAGTGGTAGTACACACAGTCCTACAGTGTAGTGGTAGTACAGACAGTCCTACAGTGTAGTGGTAGTATAGTCAGTCCTACAGTGTAGTGGTAGTACACACAGTCCTACAGTGTAGTGGTAGTACACACAGTCCTACAGTGTAGTGGTAGTACACACAGTCCTACAGTGTAGTGGTAGTACACACAGTCCTACAGTGTAGTGGTAGTACAGACAGTCCTACAGTGTAGTGGTAGTATAGTCAGTCCTACAGTGTAGTGGTAGTACACACAGTCCTACAGTGTAGTGGTAGTACACACAGTCCTACAGTGTAGTGGTAGTACAGTTCTACAGTGTAGTGGTAGTACAGACAGTCCTACAGTGTAGTGGTAGTACAGACAGTCCTACAGTGTAGTGGTAGTACAGACAGTCCTACAGTGTAGTGGTAGTACAGTCCTACAGTGTAGTGGTAGTACAGTCCTACAGTGTAGGAGTAGTACAGTCCTACAGTGTAGTGGTAGTACACACAGTCCTACAGTGTAGTGGTAGTACAGTCCTACAGTGTAGTGGTAGTACACACAGTCCTACAGTGTAGTGGTAGTACACACAGTCCTACAGTGTAGTGGTAGTACAGTTCTACAGTGTAGTGGTAGTACAGACAGTCCTACAGTGTAGTGGTAGTACAGACAGTCCTACAGTGTAGTGGTAGTACAGACAGTCCTACAGTGTAGTGGTAGTACAGTCCTACAGTGTAGTGGTAGTACAGACAGTCCTACAGTGTAGTGGTAGTACAGTCCTACAGTGTAGTGGTAGTACAGTCCTACAGTGTAGGAGTAGTACAGTCCTACAGTGTAGGAGTAGTACAGTCCTACAGTGTAGTGGTAGTACAGACAGTCCTACAGTGTAGTGGTAGTACAGACAGTCCTACAGTGTAGTGGTAGTACAGACAGTCCTACAGTGTAGTGGTAGTACAGACAGTCCTACAGTGTAGTGGTAGTACAGTCCTACAGTGTAGTGGTAGTACAGTCCTACAGTGTAGTGGTAGTACAGACAGTCCTACAGTGTAGTGGTAGTACAGACAGTCCTACAGTGTAGTGGTAGTACAGTCCTACAGTGTAGTGGTAGTACAGTCCTACAGTGTAGTGGTAGTACACACAGTCCTACAGTGTAGTGGTAGTACACACAGTCCTACAGTGTAGTGGTAGTACAGTCAGTCCTACAGTGTAGTGGTAGTACACACAGTCCTACAGTGTAGTGGTAGTACACACAGTCCTACAGTGTAGTGGTAGTACAGACAGTCCTACAGTGTAGTGGTAGTACACACAGTCCTACAGTGTAGTGGTAGTACACACAGTCCTACAGTGTAGTGGTAGTACACACAGTCCTACAGTGTAGTGGTAGTACAGTCAGTCCTACAGTGTAGTGGTAGTACACACAGTCCTACAGTGTAGTGGTAGTACAGACAGTCCTACAGTGTAGTGGTAGTACAGTCCTACAGTGTAGTGGTAGTACAGTCAGTCCTACAGTGTAGTGGTAGTACAGACAGTCCTACAGTGTAGTGGTAGTACAGTCAGTCCTACAGTGTAGTGGTAGTACAGTCAGTCCTACAGTGTAGTGGTAGTACAGACAGTCCTACAGTGTAGTGGTAGTACAGACAGTCCTACAGTGTAGTGGTAGTACACACAGTCCTACAGTGTAGTGGTAATACACACAGTCCTACAGTGTAGTGGTAGTACAGACAGTCCTACAGTGTAGTGGTAGTACACACAGTCCTACAGAGTGTGCAGATGCAGTGTTAGTGAAACTACGTAGTTGTGCATCGGAGCAGACAGACGTTTGTTTATTTGAAGGAAAATAAAAGCCGCTTTGGCCAAAGCAGTGTCTTTCCTCTGCTCCATGCACAAGTGCAGACAGTGAGAGTTTAGCGCAGCGGGACTATTCAGGATGATAAACGTGATAAAGCCCCCAAATGCTGAGATGCTAATATTCCTGAATAGAAAACATTGCCTTAACGGTCTCTTTTTAATCAGTTTAGAAATGCAGCATGTACAGTATTGATGTATTTCATTGCATTTTTTATGCATCCCAATGCTCTGTAACGTACACTTGTGGTTCCCAACCTTTTTGTCTTGAGTACCCTAAAGGCATTTTATTTATACTACCTAGTACCTTGATGGTTTTGAAAGATTAGTTATAAAGTGAATAACTAGTCCTATTCATTTATCACTAATATTTTCAATATTTGATCGGTATCGGCAATGATCGGTATGATGTATCAATCAATCAATCAATCTTTATTTATAGGGCGCTTTTCCTGCACAGGGCAACACAAAGCGCCTCACAGTCCACACCACACAATGCACAAATCATCACCATTAAAATACAATTAAAAACACATATGTAATTAAAAAGCATTAAAATCACATAAGTAATTTAAAAACATAAAAATCACACAAGTAATTAAAAACAATAAAATAGTTAAAAACACAAAAAGTTACAACAATAAATAACAAGGTGTGTTAAAAAGATAAAATTCTCTAGTTGTATGCACGGGAAAAAAGAAAAGTCTTTAACATGGATTTGAACATTGACAGAGAGGCAGCCAGTCTCACATCCTCAGGAAGACCGTTCCAGACTCCAGCTGCATAAATCTGAAAAGCAGCCTCCCCCTGTCTAGTCCTGACTCTGGGCACTAACAGGAGTCCCGTCCCTGCGCTCCTCAGAGTCCGGGCTGGTTCATATGAGACTAGCATATCATGGATGTACTTTGGTGCAAGGCCATGGAGAGACTTGTACACCAGGAGAGCTGCTTTAAAGTCTATCCTCTGGGCCACGGGAAGCCAGTGCAGAGACCTGAGGACCGGACTAATGTGGTCGTACTTCCTGGTTCTGTACATGTGTGTCTGTCTCTGTGTGTGTCTGTCTCTGTGTGTGTGTACATGTGTGTCTGTCTCTGTGTGTGTGTACATGTGTGTCTGTCTCTGTGTGTGTGTACATGTGTGTCTGTCTCTGAGTGTGTGTACATGTGTGTCTGCCTCTGTGTGTGTGTACATGTGTGTCTGTCTCTGTGTGTGTGTACATGTGTGTCTGTCTCTGTGTGTGTGTACATGTGTGTCTGTCTCTGTGTGTGTGTACATGTGTGTCTGTCTCTGTGTGTGTGTACATGTGTGTCTGTGTGTGTGTGTACATGTGTGTCTGTCTCTGTGTGTGTGTACAAGTGTGTTTGTCTCTGAGTGTGTGTGTACATGTGTGTCTGTCTCTATGTGTGTGTGTGTACATGTGTGTCTGTCTCTGAGTGTGTGTACATGTGTGTCTGTCTCTGAGTGTGTGTACATGTGTGTCTGTCTGTGTGTACATGTGTGTCTGTCTCTGTGTGTGTGTACATGTGTGTCTGTCTCTGAGTGTGTGTACATGTGTGTCTGTCTCTGAGTGTGTGTACATGTGTGTCTGTCTCTGTGTGTGTGTGTACATGTGTGTCTGTCTCTGAGTGTGTGTACATGTGTGTCTGTCTCTGAGTGTGTGTACATGTGTGTCTGTCTCTGTGTGTGTGTACATGTGTGTCTGTCTCTGTGTGTGTGTACATGTGTGTCTGTCTCTGAGTGTGTGTACATGTGTGTCTGTCTCTGTGTGTCTGTACATGTGTGTCTGTCTCTGTGTGTGTGTACATGTGTGTCTGCCTCTGTGTGTGTGTACATGTGTGTCTGTCTCTGTGTGTGTGTACATGTGTGTCTGCCTCTGTGTGTGTGTACATGTGTGTCTGTCTCTGAGTGTGTGTACATGTGTGTCTGTCTCTGTGTGTGTGCGTGTGTACATGTGTGTCTGTCTCTGTGTGTGTACATGTGTGTCTGTTTCTGAGTGTGTGTACATGTGTGTCTGTCTCTGTGTGTGTACATGTGTGTCTGTCTCTGTGTGTGTGTACATGTGTGTCTGTCTCTGTGTGTGTGTACATGTGTGTCTGCCTCTGTGTGTGTGTACATGTGTGTCTGCCTCTGTGTGTGTGTACATGTGTGTCTGCCTCTGTGTGTGTGTGCATGTGTGTCTGTCTCTGTGTGTACATGTGTGTCTGTCTCTGTGTGTGTGTACATGTGTGTCTGCCTCTGTGTGTGTGTACATGTGTGTCTGCCTCTGTGTGTGTGTGCATGTGTGTCTGTCTCTGTGTGTACATGTGTGTCTGTCTCTGTGTGTGTGTACATGTGTGTCTGCCTCTGTGTGTGTGTGTACATGTGTGTCTGTCTAGGCCTGTCGCGATAGTCAATAAATCAATTAATCGCACGATAAATAAAATTTGCTCAATAACTTTTCTGTCCGCGATAAATCCCATTTGCATGCTTGTTTGTTTCCCCCGTCTCTCTCGGGTCAGAGAGCCGCAAAGTGGTCACGGGAACATTAGCGGTCTAGCAAGCAGACGGAAATTACTCAAAAATACAAAATACAGCCAAAACAGGACCTAAACCAGGACTTAACCAGGATTGACAATGGGGGACACAGTAGTTGTGAACATATGCCGGCAGCTGAGTTCTCATTCAGGCTTGATTAGTGACTATACTAGCGCAGCTAGCGTTAGCGTGTTCGCCGATGCAGAAGTACCGTACCGTACCAATAAAATAAACTTATGGCGCACCTCCGTGAACACATACTGCTGTTATATAAGGTCTCTAGAAGGTCTCTGAACACAGAGATGCTGCAGACTTGCATTCTTGGAGTAGAACTTTACACAAAAAAACCCGCTAGCTTAGCTGTTAGCATCAAAGCCCGCCCCGCTACTTCCGGTGGGCGCTACCGCAGCAGGACTTCTGTACGCCCCATTGGTGAACCCACATGTCAGTCACTTGTCATTCGCCTGGTGTGTGGGGAGGTGGGACTACTCCTGAGAGATCCTGTCTTAATAATAATAATAATAATAATGCATCGGTTTTATATAGCGCTTTTCTGGACACTCAAAGACGCTTCACATGTGTCATTATTCATTCACTCCATACACGGTGGTGATAAACTACTGCTGTAGCCACAGCTGCCCTGGGGCACACTGACAGAAGCGAGGCAACCAGTATGCGCCATCGGCCCCTCCGACCACCACCAATCATTCACACACACACCAGACTCATTCTAGGCAATGGGGGTGAAGTGTCTTGCCTAAGGACACAACGGCAGTTTGGCACTTTACAGCCGCAGCCGCCCCACTGTGGCTGGTGTTCCCAGAGGTTAAGTGTCTTGCCAAGGACACAACGACAGTAGTCAGAGGGAGTCGATGGTGAAAGTCTTGAGCGGGGCTTGAACCCACGACCTTCTGGCTCAAAGGCCAAAGCTCTACCAACTGAGCTACTGTCGCCTTAAGCCACACAAAGTCAACATGTTGGTATTTCTTTCTCGTAATCTGCCATAAAGTCTGAGAAATTATTGACATTTGAGGCATCTGTTTCATATTTTCTTTACAAAGGTCCTGGCAGTTTTATTCCTGGTCATTTTTTGTTAAGAGACTGAGTCTATTTTATTTATTGTTTTTGGTTGTTTGTTAATTTATTGTGTTCTAGCGTTAAATATTTGTTAAAAATAAAAGTTTATTTCTCTTTGAAAAGGTGTACCTGCATTATCATTGTAATCGATGCAAATGATCTCAGAACGACAATATAATCGCTTATCGCAATAATTTCTGAGACAATTAATCGTCCAGAAAAATTTGTTATCGTGACAGGCCTATGTCTGTCTCTGTGTGTGTGTGTACATGTGTGTCTGTCTGTGTGTGTGTACATGTGTGTCTGTCTGTGTGTGTGTACATGTGTGTCTGTCTGTGTGTGTGTACATGTGTGTCTGTCTCTGTGTGTGTGTACATGTGTGTCTGTCTCTGTGTGTGTGTGTACATGTGTGTCTGTCTGTGTGTGTGTACATGTGTGTCTGTCTGTGTGTGTGTACATGTGTGTCTGTCTCTGTGTGTGTACATGTGTGTCTGTCTCTGAGTGTGTGTACATGTGTGTCTGTCTCTGTGTGTGTGTGTGCATGTGTGTCTGTCTCTGAGTGTGTGTACATGTGTGTCTGTCTCTGTGTGTGTGTGTGCATGTGTGTCTGTCTCTGAGTGTGTGTACATGTGTGTCTGTCTCTGTGTGTGTACATGTGTGTCTGTCTCTGAGTGTGTGTACATGTGTGTCTGTCTCTGTGTGTGTGTGTACATGTGTGTCTGTCTCTGTGTGTGTGTACATGTGTGTCTGTCTCTGTGTGTGTGTACATGTGTGTCTGTCTCTGTGCGTGTGTACATGTGTGTGTCTCTGTGTGTGTGTACATGTGTGTCTGTCTCTGTGTATGTGTGTACATGTGTGTCTGTCTCTGTGCGTGTGTCTCTGTGTGTGTGTACATGTGTGTCTGTCTCTGTGTGTGTGTACATATGTGTGTCTGTCTCTGTGTGTGTGTACATATGTGTGTCTCTGTGTGTGTGTACATGTGTGTCTGTCTCTGTGTGTGTGCGTGTGTACATGTGTGTCTGTCTCTGTGTGTGTGCGTGTGTACATGTGTGTCTGTTTCTGAGTGTGTGTACATGTGTGTCTGTTTCTGAGTGTGTGTACATGTGTGTCTGTTTCTGAGTGTGTGTACATGTGTGTCTGTCTGTGTGTACATGTGTGTCTGTCTCTGTGTGTGTGTACATGTGTGTCTGTCTCTGAGTGTGTGTACATGTGTGTCTGTCTCTGTGTGTGTGTGTACATGTGTGTCTGTCTCTGAGTGTGTGTGTACATGTGTGTCTGTCTCTGAGTGTGTGTACATGTGTGTCTGTCTCTGAGTGTGTGTACATGTGTGTCTGTCTCTGAGTGTGTGTACATGTGTGTCTGTCTCTGTGTGTGTGTACATGTGTGTCTGTCTCTGAGTGTGTGTACATGTGTGTCTGTCTCTGTGTGTGTGTACATGTGTGTCTGTCTCTGTGTGTGTGTACATGTGTGTCTGTCTCTGTGTGTGTGTACATGTGTGTCTGTCTCTGTGTGTGTGTACATGTGTGTCTGTCTCTGAGTGTGTGTACATGTGTGTCTGTCTCTGTGTGTGTGTACATGTGTGTCTGTCTCAGTGTGTGTGTACATGTGTGTCTGTCTCTGTGTGTGTGTACATGTGTGTCTGTCTCTGTGTGTGTGTACATGTGTGTCTGTCTCTGTGTGTGTGTACATGTGTGTCTGCCTCTGTGTGTGTGTACATGTGTGTCTGTCTCTGAGTGTGTGTACATGTGTGTCTGTATCTGTGTGTGTGCGTGTGTACATGTGTGTCTGTCTCTGTGTGTGTACATGTGTGTCTGTTTCTGAGTGTGTGTACATGTGTGTCTGTCTCTGTGTGTGTACATGTGTGTCTGTCTCTGTGTGTGTACATGTGTGTCTGTCTCTGAGTGTGTGTACATGTGTGTCTGTCTCTGTGTGTGTGTACATGTGTGTCTGTCTCTGAGTGTGTGTACATGTGTGTCTGTCTCTGTGTGTGTGTACATGTGTGTCTGTGTCTGTCTCTGAGTGTGTGTACATGTGTGTCTGTCTCTGAGTGTGTGTACATGTGTGTCTGTCTCTGTGTGTGTGTACATGTGTGTCTGTCTCTGAGTGTGTGTACATGTGTGTCTGTCTCTGTGTGTGTGTACATGTGTGTCTGTGTCTGTCTCTGAGTGTGTGTACATGTGTGTCTGTCTCTGTGTGTGTGTACATGTGTGTCTGTGTCTGTCTCTGTGTGTGTGTACATGTGTGTCTGTCTCTGTGTGTGTGTACATGTGTGTCTGTCTCTGTGTGTGTGTGTACATGTGTGTCTGTCTCTGTGTGTGTGTACATGTGTGTCTGTCTCTCTGTGTGTGTGTACATGTGTGTCTGTCTCTGTGTGTGTGTACATGTGTGTCTGTCTCTGTGTGTGTGTACATGTGTGTCTGTGTCTGTCTCTGTGTGTGTGTACATGTGTGTCTGTCTCTGTGTGTGTGTACATGTGTGTCTGTCTCTGTGTGTGTGTACATGTGTGTCTGTCTCTGTGTGTGTGTACATGTGTGTCTGTCTCTCTGAGTGTGTGTACATGTGTGTCTGTCTCTGAGTGTGTGTACATGTGTGTCTGCCTCTGAGTGTATGATATGCAGCAGTTCTGTGAATAATTATAGCAAATCTTCATATGAGATAGAATTAAAAACGTCTCATTTTGATAAATACTTGGGGCGGGGCCTAAAGAAACCGGTGTGTGTGTGTGTGTGTGTGTGTGTGTGTGTGTGTGTGGGTTGGCATAAGTGGTTTATGAGGCCAAAATTTAGGGTTACTCACCAGCACTATGAGGCCATTCAGTTTATGAGGCCATTCTGACTGGCCTCATAAACCAAGAACTTCTTCTTGTCATAATTATTGAATAATTATAGTTAAAATTGTTTTTAATGAAGGTATAATTATTATTATACATCTATTGTAAGCTAATATTCCTAATAGTCTGTAATAACTTTTTGTTCTCTTGTAAGGCCCTCATACATATTGACCCCATATACCGTGGGTATATGAGGTCACCAACACACATGTGTATGGGTCTTTTTTTTTTTTTCAATTTTCATACACAATTCCGCCAATTTTCACACATTGTGGCGCCAAAAGTTACACAAATTCCCGCGTAGTAGCCCGTGCGTCCTCTACGTACTACGTGCTCCGGAAATCCCCACCCCCCTGCACCTGACTCAGCAGACAAGAACCGAGGAGAAACAATATCAGATTTAACCGTGATATCCTCAATTAATATTAAGGTAAGTGCTTAAAACTTGTATTGTATTGAATGGTAAACTATTATGAGTGTAGGCTTTCACTTAGTTGTCAGAAAATTACAAGTAATCAGTAAAATGTAACTTTTGCGGGAGAAGGGCTAGCCTAATGAAAGCTCAAAGGCTAAATATTTTAGCATATGTTTCTTGTTTAAATAAACAGCAGATTAACCGGTAACGCTGAATTGGCCACAGACATGAAATTATCTGATCATTATATGATCAGATAATATAACCAGACATGCAGATGAACATTATGTTGAGTTCATAGCTAGTTTAAATAATCTCTTCATTAGCCGTCGATGCTATATCATGTTGGAACCATTGAAGCCGCGAAAGTCTGGGTTGATCATTTTCCGCTGTAAATGGACCTGCGTGATTTGTTCAAAAGTACATAATTACAAGTATTTTTCAGATTTTAAAGAGACGGGAGTGATGCACTTTAGGGAGAGAATAGGAACACGTTCACCACGCTTTGTGCACTGCTATGCATATGTCACAGTGCTGCTGTTTAGTCCGCAGTGTTGTGCGTGAACGAGTTCAAAAGAACGCGTTCATTGAACAAGCTCATTTTTTCGTGAACGTTGAACTGAAGGCAACACATTTTTAAATAAATAACTTGAACGTGAATTAGTTCACATTATGTGTCATGAACGGCAGATATTACTGTAAATGAACGTTGGATTTTTTTTTCCATAGAAAACTGAGTGACATCTGTTCTTTTGAAACACAACGAGAGAAAGTTCCTCCCTCTTGTATTCGCCGCATTTTTTCCGCCGAAAACTAAAAATTCCAACAGTTTCCACAGTCTGTGAAAGCACCCAGACTCCGTGTTGAGGTGCGCCACTGAATGTTGTGCTTTTTAGTTTTGTTGGACTCACGCGTGCCCGAGTCTTGATGAAACAAAGGGGTGAGTTAGCGACACAGAGCCAACCGTTTACATTTGACATAAAGACACACGTAATGCAGTTTGTAGTACTTATGAGCAGAGATGGGACAACTCTGTTTTGCTCCCATTGAAACCCATGTAAATCTTGTCCTTTTTGGAGTCAAAAGGCTCTCTGTACAGGAGATATATATATATATATGCTTCAAATCTAGCAGCACAACTGCTAGATTTGGAGCCTGCAGGAGCTAGTGAAGATTTCAGTGAGACAGACGAGCTACACTCTTCTTTAAACATGAGTTTATGAGTGTGTGACATCATGTGTGTTTAATGGTATTGTTTACACTGTTTGTACAGTACTCGGTGACTTTTATTTTTGCAATATGGGCAACTTGTGCTCCTGAGGTAAAATGTCATAACATTGAAAATATTGTGTTTTGTGGATTCAGCCGATCAAGATATGGCCTAATAATGAAGTGATTCCAGTCCTTTTATTGATTGTAAATATATGGTTTATCTGATTTATATTAAAGCTGCATGCGTTGTAATTGTTGCAGATGGCTCCAAGGAGGCAGAGGATGAATCCTATGAACGAGGCCATTGACTTTGCAAGCAAGGGACTGGACAAAACGCCACAGCTTGAGGAAAAATGGATCAGCTCATTCAAAGGTATTGAAGAAAATGACAATTGTGTCTTTCAGACAGCAGACATGTTTTATTTTCGATGGTAGACGAGCACTAACAGATTAGTTACAGAATGCAAGTGATATTATATAGCATGGAGGAATGGAGAACTCCAATCAGCATTCACCGGGCTGCCAGTAGCTTGGCCTTGAGATAACCACAACATGTAGTGGAAGAGTACTTCCTTGTGCTTATTGTTAGAATGATGAGTTTAACTTTAACCACAGTTGCTTCAAAGTGCCATGAAATCTCCAAAGTATGGCTATGGAGGACCAAAACTGTCAAAATAATAAATGAATGAACAAATAAATGTCATAATCTGCTGATAATTATTAAGATAACACTTAAAAAATATTTGATATTAAATATGTAATATCCTTATACAACATTCTTTGGTGCAAAACAAAATACTTCATTACTTCCAGTCTGCATTTATTTATTTCCTTGTTCATTCATCGGTCCTTGGTCAGATAGATGAGGTCCCTCAGAGGTTGTGCAGATGATGAAAACGATCTGAAAATGTAATTTTGTATCTACTGTATGTACTAGGGCGAGGAGTGTTTTCCACGGTGATTCTGCAACAAGGCGACTTTGTCGTAGAGTATAGAGGTGATTTAATTACGGCGAAAGAGGCAGAAAACAGGAGGAATTGTCCCAATGCCTGTGTGGACTTTTTGTTTGATTTCCGCTGGAGAGGAGGAAAGTGGTGGTAAGATTAAACTTAATCTCTATTGTTGTTAAGGGCTTTTTGGTGGCCCACCTAATAGTACATTTGTTTATTTCTTTTTGATCCATAAAATACTGAAAATATCTGAAAAAAGGACAACAAAAAAAACAATGATTTACTATGATCCCTAAATAAAATAAAAGACATTTTAAATGATAGGCTCTGAAATCTTGAAATTCTGTCAAGGCTTGTTTTTAACCAATCAAATTAACAGTCGTCATCAGTACAAAAAAAAGAAAGTTTGTAGTTTTTTGTTAGATTGTGCTGCTGAGCTTTATATCATCACATCATCGAGTGGTCTACTTGGCAGTTGCTACTAAAAAGGCTTTTCTTTATGGCTGTAAGTTTTACTGCTGCTGCTCCTAAACTGTGAGATGCCACAAAATACTCTTCTCACCAATATCATTAGGGGGCCACCAAAGGGCTTTATTGATTGTAAAGAACATGTCTAATATACTGAATTTCTCTTTTTAAGTATTGATGCGACACAGGACGATGGCACCTTTGGGAGGCTGGTTAATGATGACCACTATAACCCCAACTGCAAAATGAAACTGATTGTGCTGAAAGACAAGCCGCATCTTTTTCTTTTTGCGCTTCGTGAGATTAATCAGGGAGAGGAAATAACTTACGATTACGGAGGAAGTGACTGTCCTTGGAGAAAAGAGGTTTGTCAAATTATACACTGATTGACTGAAACCTTGCATGACAACAAAAGGGAAAAAAAAATAGGTGGGAGTTATTACACACACCTACATTTTCATGAACAGTGGTCATGAACACATTAATTTCAATCACTCTCTCCCGCCCTCTCTCAGATGGTCTCACCATCACTTTCACTCTTTCTCTCTCTCACTCAGCTTGTGAATCCAAAAAGCACTGAAAAACTAGCAGGCCCTGTGCCTTATTCAAAATTTGTGGCTCCAAAAAACGCTGAACCAGAAGAAGGCCCCGCTCTTCATTCAAAGGTATATTCAATGTGTATTTGTGGAAACTTATTGCTGGTTTAGAGGGTCGTAGTTTGGTGTGTGTGGCTTTTATGAAGCGACAGTTGTCTCCTTATTCTATTCCACCCTCTTGTAAGTGGACTCAGGAGATGGATTAAGTAGGCCTGTCGCGTTATTCAATAAATCAATTAATCGCACAATAATAAAAATTGGCTCAATATTTTTTCTGGCCGCAATAAATTCCATTTGCATGCTTGTTTTTCCCGTCTCGTTCTCTCCCTCTCTCTCAGGTCAGAGAGCCTCAAAGTGGTCATGGGAACATTAGCGGTCTAGCAGACTGAAATTACTCAAAAATACAAAATACAGCCAAAACAGGACCTAAACCAGGACTTAACCAGGATTGACAATGGGGGACACAGTAGTTGTGAACTTATGTCATCCCTTAAGTTCTCATTAAAGTTTCTGGATGGTCTCTGGACAAAGATACACTGCAGAGCAGCATTCTTAGCAAAAAACTTTATACAAAAACCCCGCTAGCTTAGCTAGAGCCTGTTAGCTCTGTTAGCATCAAAACCCCTCCTGCTACTTCCGCCACTTCCGGTGGTGGTCTTTAAAAATAAAAGTTTATTTATTGAAAAGGTGTCGGCATCATTATCATTGTATTAGTTGAAAATGATCTCATAACGACAATATTATCGCTTATCGCAGTAAATTCTGAGACAATTAATCGTCCAGCAAAATTTACTATTGTGACAGGCCTAGGATTAAGTACTACTTGTGTTCTCTCTCTCAGCCTCATGACTGAGAAACGGATCATTAGTCAGCTGCTTCTACCATTTTGACCCAAATGTTCCCAACACATTTTGTAGATACATGCTGTATATGTAGAAGTTATAATAGCAGACACTACACGGTGGAAACAATAATCGCTCCGATTGGCCACTAGTGTTTGCATTATAGTTTGACAAATAGTTTCTCTCACTCACTCTCCTTTTCTTACTTTCAGTTCGTGGCTCCAAAAAACGCTGAACCAGAAGAAGGCCCCGCTCCTCATTCAAAGGTATTTTCAATGTGTATTTTTGGAAACGTATTCATGGTTTAGAGCAGGGGTGTCAAACTCATTTTGGTCCGAAGAGGCCATATACAACCTAATTTGATCTCAACTGGGCGGACCAGAAGATGCGCTACAAAAATACCCAAAAACGGTACAAAGTCCAATTTTTTGTGCACATAAACACATTTATTTAAAAGTTCCTTTAAAACACTGTCCTTTAATACTCACTCCGTTTTTTCATAGTGCAAATAATGTAATGTATTTACAATATTACATTGTAAATGGCATTTCACAATATTATATTATTTGTATGTTAGCTTTGTCTTAAGGCTCATTACAGAGAAAACTTGCTCACAAAGGTAAAGTAGGTTAATAGAAAAAAGCAATTTAACACAGCACCTCAGCTTAACCACCTTCAGTGTGGTAATGGTTATGTTATTGTCACAGAGAAAGCGTCAAACTAACCATGAGTCAGTTGAAATGAACAAAACTACTTCCATAACGTGATCCATTCTTAACTGCAGCAGTGTCTCTGTGTAAAATACAGTCAAATGTCCAAAAATCATCACCTCCATTTGCAGCTTTGTCACAACACCTACTTTACCATCGGTACCAGAGAGCGCAGGACCAGTCCACTCTGTTCAACACACAGCGACAACAGCACTAGCAGCAGCAGCACCAGCAGCAGCACTCAAAACTCCTCTGTGATAGTTTCAGTAACACCACAAATGTATATGTGGCATCAGTAACATCAGTCTCTTATCAATGGCAACATGTTGGTAAAAGCGAGTGCTTTCTCAGACCATGTCTGCAGCCTGTAAGAGAGATTTAACAACTCTCACTCTGCGGCTGTGATGCTCATGCTAAGTTTTTAGTACCCAGGTAGCTTGTCTTTACAGCCGCAGAACTAACCCCTCGCTCTGGGCACATACGCACTGCTGTTTCTTCAGGGCCAGACATGTTTATCTTCTGTCTCAATTATCTGCTCAAAGTGCAGTATTTTTTGCCGAGTCTCGTATTTTAAGATGTTACTCCTTCAGCACTGCTTTGGTGGAGCCAGCTACAGACGCACGCAACTCGCTGCTGAGCGCGGCGCTGCAACGTCGTGGCGCAGATTTTTTATTATTTATTATCAGGATTTTACATAAATGAGCCGCGGGCCGTGTAAAATCTCTTGGCGGGCCTGCTCCGGCCCGCGGGCCGTATGAATGACACCCCTGGTTTAGAGGGTCGTAGTTTGGTGTGTGTGGCTTTTATGAAGCTCCAGTAGTCTCCTTTTTCTATCCCACCCTGTTGAAAGTGGACTCAGGAGATGGATTAAGTACTACTTATGTTCTCTCTTTCAGCCTCAGCCTCAGTCTCAGCTCGTGGCTACAAAAAGTAATGACGAACCAGCAGGAGGCCCTGCCCTTCAGTCAAAGGTATACACCATGTGTTTGTGTGAACTCAGTCATGGTTTACAGGATCGTAGTTTGGTGTGTGAGGACTCACAAAACATACAAATGATGCTGGTAAAAGGTTCTGAGATTATGTTTTTAATAAGCTTCACACAGATCTAGCCTTTGTTTAAACTATGACCACTAAAATTAAAACATTTACACAGTTCACTGTTGAATCTTCATCTGTCCTCTGTATTTGAGGTTTCAGATGCAGATTGCAGAACTTTTGCCTACAATGAACAAGTCCTGTACGACTCAGTACCTTCACTGACAATAATAGAGTAGACAAGACCCCGCTCCCATCTCTGTGTGGAGTGAGAGGACAAATGCCCACAATTGTAAACCGCTTTGTGACTGATCTGTGAAAGGCGCTATATAAATAAAGATTGATTACTTACTTACAATAGTATAGCAGATGGATTTTGCTTTAATCCCAGCATCTTTGCCTTCTCCTCTCTCACCAGTTTGACACAGCATGAACACATTAAGCACTGATTAATTAAGGATAAACTTGCACAGTATCTGCAAAGGGAATACAGAGAGACATGGATTTGAATAAAAATTACATACTTTTATTCAGACTAGGAAAGTCTGTCTAAGTCTAGGAAATTTCTCCTACGGGGATCGATAAAGTATGTATCTATCTATCGAGGAAAGTCCTTTGGTCCACTTGTTTGGTCTGAACCTAAAGCGAACTTATTTTTGGGTTCGGTTTGTATTTGGACTGTACTTTTTGCAAGTGAGTGATAGTATGTAACCACAACCATGCATGTGACGATTGGAGCTCTCATTGGACAGCTAGGATTATAAGTGGAGGACAGGCTGTGTTCATTATTATTATAAGTATAGCCTATTTTTATCATTCATAAATCCTGATATTGTATATTGTATTTTCTCCCTATCCCAACCCTATTTGGACAATCTCCTGACGTCTTCAGGCTTACATGTATATTTTGTTACTAGGAGGAACATGTAAGAGAGATGGCAGTGTAAATATTTACAGCTGTGGGTTAGTGGACCACATACAGTATGATTTCACTGTGTTAAAGCTGAAACATTTTCCCTCCAATGGAAATGTTTTGTGTTAACCTTGGTATTATACAACCTTCTTGGTTAACCCATTTAACGCTGTTTGCGTTACATACTTGAACGGGAACATCCTCCGTTCTGACCCCAGGAGCAACTGTGGCCGCTTTGACAGCTCAGCGAACGGGTAGCCGTAACGTGGTCATGTACCGCGAACCATAGACGCACGGACAGAATCATACACGCGCGATCAGGACCATGCCCATATTGTGGCACGTGAGGGTCTTTCCTGTCTCCCCCGTGTCTCCCCCCCCTAATCTCCTGAGTGCAGCCAAAACTCACTGAATTAAAGCTCAGTTACCTACATTTTCGCTTGCATTGACAATGCATGTTATTTGTGCACAAAATAAAATCTTGTGAACAAATCAAACCGAACAAACTAAAACAGTCGTGTTTTGTTTATTTTGCTTACTTATGAAAGAGCCCTGTGAGTCATTATTTGACTTTTTGGACTGAGAGTGGATTTTTTTTTTTTAAATGTCCATGCACTTTGTGTCTCTCTTTATTGCCAAACTCTTTGTAACTTATTGTATTGAGAAACATGTGATAGTCTCACATTATTATTGGTTGTTTTATTACCTTTCCTGTGTGGAAGTTGTATGTTTTTTGTTTTGTTTTTATTCTACTGAAGGTTTATAATAATACACTGCATTCATATTGACAGCCACAAGTGTCAGCTCTCAAATTCTTTTGGAATTATGTTTCTATCTGCAACAGAGGCTGAGATATCAATAATTCTGTAGACGTTGAATTTCAGAAAAACTTCAGGTTTTGGAGGTGGGCCTGGAGATCAGGCCTTAATGGGTTAACTACACATCTATGCCAGTGATCCACTATGCTTGTAGATCTCTGCTCCATGTTTAGTATCCTTTGTGTCTAACGGGTCATAATCATGTTTCTGCAGGGAAAAATGGCTCAATCCCAGCAGCATGGCAAGAGGCAAGGTAGAGATGATGGTAAGAAAATACGTTCTTGTGATTCTGTGAACTGATAGACAGGAAAACATTCATGTACTTCTGGTATTGTAACTTCACATTTTTATTTTCTTCAGATTGTATGACGCATCACGTGGTAAAAGAACAAATTACCTCCTTTGAGAAATGTTCAGTTTGCCACGGACCATACGTCTCGCTCAAGTGGTGGGGGCTGAGGTGTAAAGGTACCGTATATAAAATATTATGGGATATTTATTGGTCTGACAAAGTGAAAGAAATGTAATCACTGCAGTGTGTTAGACCAGGACTCCAACTTTGAAGACCGTGGTGGACTGAATTAGGCCTGTCACAATAAATTATTTTTGAGGACTATATATCGCGTATAAAAATATCACTATAATCTATATTATCATCTGAACATGTCTGAATTGTTGTATAATGCAATTATCCATGACACCAAAATTGGGCTTCAATAAAACTTGTTTGGAAAGGAATATAACAATTGCGTTACATAAGAAGTAGACCGTTTTATTACAATTAACTATCACGGTTATTGTGATCAAAATACTCTAAACCCGAGTGGTTATCAGCGAGGGGAAAAAAACAAGTCTTGTAACATGCTTAACGCAAGCCTTTCTTCTTTTAAGGGCCTTGCAAAACACATGTGCTTCACTTTTATACGTGTAAACAAAGTGCTTGCTAGATCTGGGAGTTTTGGGTCAAAATCAGTCCATCCATTCATTTTCTTCCCCTTAATCCATTTCTGGGTCGGGGGGGTGGCAGTCAGAGCTGCACCCAGTACACAGAGCACCAGCCCCTCACTGATCCTCCTGCAGGTGGTGAGTCCACAGGAGCTGAGATCTTTCAGTGGGGGCTTTGGGCAAAGTGGGGTTAAGTGTCTTGCCCAAGGACACAACGACAGCAGACATCAGTGGGAGTCGTGAAGTAGGTCTTACAGTGGGCTCGTACCCACGACCTTCAGGCCCAAAGGCCAATGCTCTACCAACTGAGCTACTGTCGCCCTCAAAATCAGTGTTTATCTCAATTATTGTGAAGAACTTTACTTTTTTTCTCAGGTAAGCCTTTGGTTCGGATTCATTTATTTCCCATTTGCAGTAAAACCACATTAGAATACATCTACAAAAGTCCCCAGTGTGCATAAGACAAGTACATAAATAAAACGAGGTTAAAAGTACAGGAATAAGACAAAATGGGAAACAGTTGACACTGTGAAATCGATCAATGTGTTGAGGCCTTGAGGGCGACTACACAATGCCTGCAGTACACAGACAGCTGGTTGTTGTGCCGTGGATTGAATTAATTCTCCTGTAATAGTGCAACATTTGTGTTTATCATTTTTATCAGGCCTGAAAAATGTATCGTCCTTACCTGTGTATATAGAATAAGTCAATATAGTATTTATTGTGACAGGTCTTGACCTAATCTGGACATTCATATCTAGAGCTCATTAATTATCCCAACAATTATTTTTTCCGCAAGGCGAGCCGTTTTTTGCTTCATTTCAAACAGCTCTTCAAAATGCAATCAGAGATATTACTCATAAACCAAGTAAAAAATTCTGCATGTTTATTACCCATCACGGAATGTGAACCTGCCCTCCACCTCAATTTTTAACTTTTTAGAATGTTGTGATGTCATATGAACACACCCTATTGTCTAGATTTTCAATTTAATTTGAATTTAATCAAAAAACACTTAGGTTGCTATACTTGAAAAATATATTCTAATATCTAGACTGGGTTGGACCATAAATGTTGTCGACCTCCAAGCAGATTTAGTTGGAGACCTCTGTCAGACTGTCTCAAAGAGTGGGACAATCATCTTTTTTCAAATGAGCAAAAATCCTTGACTGGGTTTCCCTTCTTTTCAATGTTTTAGAACTTTCTAATGAAACAATATTTTGATGTTTTTAACAGATTGCACCACTGTATGGCATTTATACTGCTTTGAAAGAAAAGAAAAACGACACAGATCTTTGGTAAGGATATTTTTTGTAAACGTCAGAGGTTTCTACATAAACAAGAACACCTAATATAAGCACTGACATAAGACTGCCATCATGAACTGCAGTACACATTAATTTCTTTCTTGCTCTCTCAGCTCGTGGCTACAAAAAGTAATGACGAACCAGCAGGAGGCCCTGCCCTTCAGTCAAAGGTATACACCATGTGTTTGTGTGAACTCGGTCATGGTTTACAGGATCGTAGTTTGGTGTGTGAGGACTCATGGCTTTTATGAAGCTCCAGTAAATGTCAGGAAACATACAAATGAAAAACAAAAAACTACTATTCTATGCAATCAATACAAATTCAATTACTAAATTGCATGATTATGAAAATGGCATAATCACTATGAAACTATTTTGAACGATTATTAGTTTTTGGTTCTTTTGAAAGACAAGTTCAGAGGTTTTACCTTGTTAACATGTTTTGGCTTCAGAGCTGCGAGCCATCTTCAGAACGATTTGTTGAACGATGCTCTGTCCATTCTAACCGTGGACTTCGGAGAAGGCTGAGTGTAGATCTGTTAGTTTTACAGTTCGTAGCAGTCATTTTGATCACTGCACAAAATACTATAGTTGGCAGCAGTTGCTAATTTGAGCTTTAACCAGTCAAGGCTGCGACAGAAGCTATGAGTGAATCACACCTCTTGTTTCATTAATTAACATTTAGCGAACAAATCAGTACCAAACATTTTGTTTAAGAGACTTGAAAGAAGGCCAAATACTACAGGCAATGATTAGAACCAAAAACAGCTTCGAAGAAGCACGAAACATGGATTTTTATTACAAACTTTAGGATTTTTTGTGGTTCAGATGTCTGGTTCTCTGGCACTTTCACTCTGTGATATCCATATCATAATTTTGACATTAATCAAATATCATAAACACATATTTTTTGACCAAAATCCCCCAGTGGCCTCTTCCTACACACGGAGCGACTCGGGCTGGTGTGTCAAATGACTCTGTATATTAACCCTTGTTCCTAGTCAGTGGGAAAATTTCAGGGGTTGCATCACAAGTTACAGAACAATGAGGAGCACACAGCCAAGACAATGTCATTATCTATACTAATTACAATTAAATAAAACTTAGCTAAAGAAGTAAACAAAATTACATTAATAGTCCCCCCCCGGGCAAAGTGGTCCCATTTTCTCTATACAAAACCCCTGACACCAATAATCCAAGTGCCACAAGCAGTAAAACTCAGCGAGGAGTCAAAACAAGTGTATTCTGGATGCAAGCGATTACTATTACACACTCCATGCCATAAATCACTCTTAAAAACAAGTTGTGAGGAGGTATTGGAGACTCCTCAATCAGAGCTGAGTGTCGCATATGTCCCCCTTTAAACAAGTGCATGGGTTCTGGCTGATTCATGACTGTGAAAGTGATTAGTGTCAGTAATGTTATGGCGATACAGAGAGACGTAAAAAACCATCCAGGCAGCGTGCGGGATCGGCTGCTCCAGTCAAACGTGTTGCTAAACCAGAGCTGTTGCAACTCTGGGTAATCAGTGTCCTCTCTGATTTGGTCATTATCACCTTTGGATCCGTCTTGTGTTTGCCCGTTGTTTTGTGGGTGATTCATGCAGGTTTGTTCAATTACTTTAAGAAAGGCCATTCACAATAACAAATTTTTGAGCCCACCGTTTTCGACCACTCTGTCCTGTTTTGACGTAAAAAGATGATGAAAAATGTGAGAAACTCAACCGGTGTGTTTTGAATTGGATTGACAGACACGCCATGTATAGGTGTAAAAAACCAGTCTGTGGGCCAAAACTGATCCGAGCCAAATCCTCTCCATTCCACTGAGCTGAAAACCACTAAACTGATTACCACAGAACACGGCCAGCGGATGTATTCAAGAGCACAGGAAATTGTCACGCCTTATGTTAAGAATACTATGTATTTAGAGGCACAGCGGCGACTCCACTCAGGTTGCTCCCATTGCGATGAAGGAAGAAGCAGTCCGATGTTCACATATGTTACGATCTGAGTCGCTAGTGCCGTGTTTTTTATTTCGGGGTCATGTTTTGGGGCCAGTCTGACCTCGAGAGACAGTAACCAGCTCGACAGGCTGATCGGGAAATGGTCTCTGTGATGGGAGAAGTGTGGACTTCTAATGCTCCTTCTCTACGCTGCCCCGACGGAACATTTCCAAGAGATCCTTCGTTGTCGTCGGCTGCAGACTGTAACAACAAACCTGATGAGTAAAAATATGCACTATTTTTCACGAATTTCTTCTACGGATAGTATTTTTTGGTCAAAATGGTCCAATGCAGTATCTTATGGCCCTGCCCTTATGGTCACTACTGAGACACCAGACCAACTGTAGCATCTTTTGCAAGACCGTTTTTTTTATTTTGTTTTTCTTTCTAAAGCCATATAAAAAAAAACACTTGACAGTTTAGTATGGAGATACATCACATAATTGATCGGTGTCAATCACCAATACAATTTCGCAGCATTGGCTATCTTGTTCTGTTTGTTTACGTTGGACAAAGGCAGAAAACAAGTGTGGTTTTTAATGAGCAACCGAGGAAATGAAAGGCTCTGCTCAGACTTGGTTTACAAATAAAAGCCTTACTGGTCCTCACTGAAGATGCTGGAGGTGCACAGTGCATTTCACTGCATTTACCCAAATCCCCGGTAGAAAAAGGCTTCTACCCAAAACTTGCTGTGTTAATCTGTGTTATGCTGGTGCTCATTGTTTTGATTTCTTGAAAGTTCATTCCACCTCAAAGTTGTTAAAAGCCCAAAACACCGAGTCGCTGTTATTGACAACCAGTGAAACGAGATGTCCACAGATTCGCAGAAGTCCCATCTATTCCCTGAGGAGTATTTTGTTTGCCACAGAACACAGAGTCATCAGCCAGTTTCGCCCCGTCACTACGAGACCGGACAGGTGCTCCATGTCTCTGTTTGAAAGCCCCGCTGTGTGCATGGAATTTTAAAACAGCTGTAGTAAAAACGGAGTTTCTGCCTCCAGCCCTGCCCAGACCTGAGTGGCCTCTACTGTGGCGAGTCCAAGAAGGTGTGCGGAAGCAGCGGACCACACAACTGCAGGTACAAGAATCACAAACAAGGAGTCAGAGCAGTTCAAGTACAAAGTGGAATGTGTTGGTCTCATAAAATCATTGGCGGTGAAAAGTATCCTGAATATAGGTGGAAGTTTGCACAAGCTGGTAGATCAATGAACGTGAATCCATGAAGCAAAGGGAAAGAATTAGACATTAAAGATAACACTGGCATAACCTTATCTAAGAAATAAAATAAGTAAGTAAGTAAGTTAAGTAATCTTTATTTATAATACCCCCATTTCCCACTGCAGATCTCTGAGTCACAAGGCGGGTTTTACAATTGTAAATTATTTTTTTGGCCATTTGTCCTCTCACCCCACACAGAGATGGACGGGGTCACCAGTAATAGGGAGGCGCATGCCAGAACTATTGGACATATTTTTAGATGTAGGTGAACCCGGAGTACCCGGAGGAAACCAACGCAGAACACGGGGAAGAACATCAAACTCCACTCAGAAAAGCCCTGGTCCGACCGGATTCGTAAACCCGGACCTCCTTGCTGAGAGGCGAAGAGTGCTAATCCACCAGTCCACCGTGCCGCCCACCCCCCCAGCGGCCCCAAATAACAGATTCTAATGTAACTGTATTGACAGTAAAAACAATCTGAGCCAAAGTTTGAAAGCAGCATTTAAAACCTATCCAGGTGTGTCCCAAACCGGTCCAAAGGCCGCTATGACTAGCAGTGTTATCTATCAAGACCCCGCATGGACAGCCAGACTCCGGCCATTTCCTCAAGTGATTTTAGGCCCTTCTGGACCGGATTGGACCCCTCGACCTAACCCTGTGTGTGGGAGCTTAGAAACCAGGATTTGCACATTACTTTTTGAGTGAGGTTCACAAATGAGTTCCTGCAGATGATGAGCTTTTTTTATGCAAAAGTCTAGATCAGCCCAAAAAGTCCAATACTGACGGCTATTTGTGGATTGTTCTGTTTGATTTGTTCAAGACTATTTACTTTAGTGCACAAACAAAATGCTTTGTAAAGCAAGGAAAATGTATGTACCCAAGCATTAATTTCGCGAGTTTTATGCCCGCTTTTTTTCCACAGTCCTAGACGTGCATGGATTTTTACATCAGACACGTGTTTAATGGAAAATTCAGCACCAGCCGCGTAGTTTTTTGGAAAAGCTTATGTCTTAAAAAGAATGACTTCGGAACTGTAATCATGGTGCTGACTGCTCTGTACAATCTGAATGGGACCTGTACAACAGCAGCCTGTGAGCAGAGATGCTGCTCAGGCTAATAGCAAAATGCAGCGTAGCGTCGAGACTCTGCTCAACCCTCACTACCCCTGGTTATCCAAAGCTACTACTGTACTACACATAACACATCTATCATCTCGCCCTCAGAGGAGGATCCAGGGTTTAAACTCGTCATATGGCAACCGAGCATAAAATAATAATAATAATAGATGCACACGTTTTTAATATAGCGTTTTTTGGACACTCAAGATGCTTCCCACATGTGTCATTATTCATTCACGTCCAATACATGTGGTGAAAGGCAACATGCTGTTCGCCACTTTATTATAATATCAGAGTAAGTGTTTAATAGAAAATTCAGCACAGCAAGAGTAGTTTTTAAAAATGCTTATGTCTTAAAAGAATGACTCGGAAACTGAAGTCAATGGTGCTGACTGCTCTGTACAATCTGAATGGGACATACCTGTAGCAACAGCAGCCTGTGTAGCAGAGGAGGAGGGCTGCATGTCCGAGGATACGGCCTGGCTATAGCTAATGCTAGCGCTAGCTTGAGACTCAGCTCACTCACTAACCCTGGATTCCAAAACTACAACTGTACTACACTCAACACATCTATCACTACCCTCAGATGAGGATCCAGGGTTTAAACTCGTCATATGGCAACTCGAGCAGTAAAGGACCGAGGGAGAGACAGCGGCAGCCATAGGGGTAGCGAGTTTGCGGCTAAGCTAGGCTAGGCTAGTCCGGACTCGGGTCTGGACTACAGCAGACTCCGAGACCAGACAAACAATCGATACCCAAACCTCAGCTACAATTATAATAAATGAATGAAACACAGTCTTGATACAATCACAAATTTATTGAAAACAAAAGTAAAGTGCAAAACCAACAGTTTACAAAGTCAAAAGCACGTATGTCTGAGACCAGGTCCAGACCAGGTCCAGATGAGGAGAATACTCTGGTCACTCATTGCTCGTTGGTAATCTCACTTATGGGAAGGGATTCTCAAACAAATATACACACAACAACTTAAATACAAGCACAAAACAGAATGACAACACGTGAATACTGCAGATAATACGAGATAAAGCACAGTAGCACAGGGAGGACGTTAGCTTAGCTGCTATCGATAGCTAAATGAAGCTAATTGTCTGTTTACAACAGACAATCGAGCATTTACACAGTAAATACATTTCAGTGAAAGCTTTAACGGGATACGTAGCTAACCAGTTATTTCCAGGATTACCACAGACTAGTCACAAATCCAGAGCGATTTCCCTGAAAACTGTGTTGAGCCTCGAGCTGCCTTTGAATTCTTTCTTTTGGCCTGAAGAGAGGAACGTGTGGACCTCGTCCACCGACCAGGACCAGGGCTTTTGGGGCTTTCTGTGCAATTCCATTTCTCTGGAGTAAGGAGGACGTAATGTAGCCGAAGCAGAGCCGAGCAGAGCAGCCGGTTTTAAAGATGGCGGTTGAGTTGTTTTTCCCAAAGGGTCAGATGTTGCTTCCAGTGACGACACTCGATCGTTGACCAATCAGTGTAAGGCAGTGGGCCGACGTGACGTCATGGCACGGGTACTATGGGGATGGAACCACGGCTGAGGCAGTACGGAAAAGTACTCAAATCTACCATTCCATCCACTAGTGGAAAAGCAAAATAACCGTGTTGAAGCGTACTGTACAGTACTGATACTGTGGAAAAGCGGCATATGTCTGATTGTTGTGACTCCATGTCTGATTGTTGTGACTCTGTCTGATTGTTGTGACTATGTCTGATTGTTGTGACTCTGTCTGATTGTTGTGACTATGTCTGATTGTTGTGACTCTGTCTGATTGTTGTGACTCTATGTCTGATTGTTGTGACTATGTCTGATTGTTGTGACTCTATGTCTGATTGTTGTGACTCTATGTCTGATTGTTGTGACTCTATGTCTGATTGTTGTGACTCCATGTCTGATTGTTGTGACTCCATGTCTGATTGTTGTGACTATGATTGTTGTGACTATGTCTGATTGTTGTGCCTCCATGTCTGATTGTTGTGACTCTATGTCTGATTGTGGTGACTATGTCTGATTGTGGTGACTATGTCTGATTGTGGTGACTATGTCTGATTGTGGTGACTATGTCTGATTGTGGTGACTATGTCTGATTGTTGTGACTCTATGTCTGATTGTTGTGACTCTATGTCTGATTGTTGTGACTCTATGTCTGATTGTTGTGACTCTATGTCTGATTGTTGTGACTCTATGTCTGATTGTTGTGACTCTATGTCTGATTGTGGTGACTCTATGTCTGATTGTGGTGACTAGACCTGTCACAATAACACATTTCTGAGACATTTTAAAATGTCTCAGAAATTATTGCGATAAGCAATAGAGATAATTTTCATCTAATGCAATGATAATGATAAACCTTGAAGAAATAACTTTTATCTTTAAAGAATATCAAACACAAGAATACAATAAAGGAAAAAACAACCAAAAACAATGAATAAAATAGACTCAGTCTGTTAACAAAAAATGATCTGGAATAAAAAAAAGTCATTAGGGCGGCAGTAGCACAGTTGGTAGAGCGTTAGCCTTTGAGCCAGAAGTTCGTGGGTTCAAGCCCCGCTCAGGACTTTCACCATCGACTCCCACTGACTACTGTCATTGTGTCCTTGGCAAGACACTTAACCTCTGGGAACACCAGCCACAGTGGGGCGGCTGCGGCTGTAAAGTGCCAAACTGCCGTTGTGTCCTTAGGCAAGACACTTCACCCCCATTGCCTAGAATGAGTCTAGTATGTATGAATGGTTGGTGGTGGTCGGAGGGGCCGATGGCACATACTGGTTGCCTCGCTTCTGCCAGTGTGCCCCAGGGCTTATTATTATTATTAATCAAAGTTGTCAATAGTCCATATGAAAAAATTGTTTTAGAAATAATTTTTGGCAGTAGTCCCGCCTCCCCACACACCATGCAACTGATAAGTGACTGACATGAGGGTAACTAATCGTAATCTAATTGTGCGTTCAGAACGCCAACACACATTCTCTAATTTCAGACGCTAGGGGTGCAGACCAGAAGACCTGGCCTGCGGTGGCGCCCGTCGGAAGGGGTGGAAGTAGTGGGCGGACTGTGATGCTAACGGAGTTAAGCTTGCTTCTTTTTGTGTACATTTCTTCTCCAAGAATGCAGCTCTGAAGCGTCTCTTTGTCAAGAGGCCTTCCAGAGAGTATGTGTTCACGGATGTGCGCCATAAGTTTATTTTTTTATTAAACGGTAGCTCCGCATCGGCGAACACGCTGCACTAGTCACTACTAGAGAATGAGAACTCAGGCTGGCATATGTTCACGAGGACTGTGTGCCCCATTGTCAATCCTGGTTTAGTCCTGGTTTAGCTCCTGTTTTGGCTCCTGTTCCTGTGAGCACTTTGCAGCTCTCTAACCTGAGAGGGAGAGAGAGACGAGGAAAACAAACAAGCAATTATTGAGCTAATTTTAATTATTATATGACTTGGACCGTACGTGCGCTCTAATTGGCTAATTACCGGTCTGATATTTTCCCATCTCGGACCGTTACCATGACAATTGGTCCGAACAGCGCGTATCACATTTGATATCTTTCCTCGGACCGTTACCATGACAATCAGTCCGCAGCGCGTATCACAATTGATTTCTTTCCTGAGTTTCCTCGGTAAATAAAGAAATAACGGGCAACAACTGGGAGCATTCTCCAGTGAATTCTATTGTCCGGACGAGTTTGCCAGAAAGTACAGAAAATAACGACGTCAAAATAACTAACAGACAAGAAGCGATTGACAACTTTGTTACAGACCAGAAAGCTAAAAACACGATTAGGAAAACCAAGAGATTGATATTTGCATAAATTAAAAAGTCATATAATAAAACATTTACTAACCTCACTAACCTTGGCCTTTTTACACAGACCTCGCCACGGCTCGGTCTGTACGTTAAGGCCGCGGTCTGATATTTCTCCATACAGACCTCGCGCTCGGTTAATAAGCCGCTATTATCACCATTTCGAGCCGCATACTTTTCATAAGTGCAGCTGTGCGTTCTACTGTATCTGAGCCAAGACAGCGGTGCCAAAACCTGCAACAGCTTCGCCACCTTTGCGCACAGAGAACTGCTTTTTAACCTTCCCATTTGTCTGCGCTGCGGGTTAAAGCTTTTTGGCAGCAAACGACGGATCGTGACCCGCACCAGTGTGCAACTTTGGTGCGGACGTAGGGGTGGGCAAAATCGTCTTTTTTATTTTTCATTACATATTACAATTAGAGAAGGTCTAATCATGTGTGCCTAAAAAGCCAATCACTGCTTTATTTGTACATTACAGTAATTATTGAGTCTTTTTGGATGTGTTCTTTCTGTGTTACTTGAATTTGATTTTTAATGCTAATATATATATGTATATATGTATGTATGTATATGTATAATACTACATTGATGCACACAGCTAGAGACAGACCCGCTCCTTCACACCGTGCAAACAGGGCTAAAAAGTAACGTTTCTAAAGCTGCACTAACTGACTTTGGGATTTTGAAGCAGCGGTAGCGCTGGCCTTGCTCTTTCTCCGCCCCTCCCCGCACCTACGAAGCTAACGCCCCCCCGCTACCCACTGTTGTTCAGAGTTAACATCTCCCAATATGGATAAATCCATGGACATTGATTTTCACGTGGATGGCGTGACCATAGAACGATAGAACCGGGAAGCGCGGAGGAACAAGACTTTCTTTTGGATGGCTGTCTCGCTGTGTAAGCAGTAACCGGTGGTCGAAGACACACGAAGCTTCAGGTTAGCTCCGCTGCTTGTTGTGCTAAACTCAGCTGTGTGTGCGCAAGAGACCTGTAGATTTCTCAAGAAAGTGGGGGCTAGTGGTCCGCTGTGATTGGTCACAATCTGCGACCCGAAACACATCTCTACCTTGTTTCATCAAAACTCGATCTAAAATATAATTTCACGCCAGCACAAACCTGTGCTACTTTTTCTTCAAAAGGACATATATCCCAATGCACTGCATGGACATGGATAGCATTTTCGTAATGAATACAAAAATAAAGTCAGTTAGTGCAGCTTTAAGAGACCTTCCGTCTCCCCCTTTTCTTTTTTTAACCGACAGCTTTGACCGGTTAATGCTGTGACGGTCAACCACCAGTTAAACGGTCACCGATTTACATCCCTATGATGTCTGCTTGTTGTGACTCTATGACGTCTGCTTGTTGTGACTCTATGATGTCTGCTTGTTGTGACTCTATGACGTCTGTTTGTTGTGACTCTATGATGTCTGCTTGTTGTGACTATGATGTCTGCTTGTTGTGACTCTATGATAGGGCTGAAACAACTAATCGATTAATCGACGACTAATCGATTATTGAAATAGTCGACAAATATTTTAGTAATCAATTAATCGTTTTCTGGTTCACACAGACTCAAAGAGAGCAAAAATTACATGAAAATGTAGTATTTTTGATTAAAACCGACTTTGTTTTTATAATTTCATGAATGTCTGTCTGTCTCATCCAATCAGAGCAGAATTAGCACAAAGAGCCTGTTACAAACCTTTACTTTAAGTTTACGCCATCAATACGTCCTCGAGTGTTGCCACTTTAGCTTTTTGTGATGAAAAAAATATTTTTTTCTACACAATTCACAGCCAAGCGATTACTCGATTAATCGTAAAAATAATCGATAGATTAATCGATTACAAAATAATCGTTAGTTGCAGCTCTACTCTATGATGTATGTCTACTTGTGACTCTATGATGTCTGCTTGTTGTGACGCTATGATGTCTGCTTGTTGTGACGCTATGCTGTCTGCTTGTTGTGACTGCTTGTTGTGACTCTATGATGTCTGCTTGTCGTGACTCTATGATGTCTGCTTGTCGTGACTATGATGTCTGCTTGCTGTGACTCTATGGTGTCTGCTTGTTGTGACTCTATGATGTCTGCTTGTTGTGACTCTATGATGTCTGCTTGTCGTGACTCTATGATGTCTGCTTGTCGTGACTATGATGTCTGCTTGTCGTGACTCTATGATGTCTGCTTGTTGTGACTCTATGCTGTCTGCTTGTTGTGACTCTATGCTGTCTGCTTGTTGTGACTCTATGACGTCTGCTTGTTGTGACTCTATGATGTCTGTTTGTTGTGATTCTATGCTGACTGCTTGTTGTGACTCTGATGTCTGTTTGCTGTGACTCTATGATGTCTGCTTGTTGTGACTCTGATGTCTGCTTGTTGTGACTCTATGTCTGTTTGTTGTGACTCTATGCTGACTGCTTGTTGTGACTCTATGATGTCTGCTTGTTGTGACTATGTCTGCTTGTTGTGACTCTATGATGTCTGCTTGTTGTGACTCTGATGTCTGCTTGTTGTGACTCTATGATGTCTGTTTGCTGTGACTCTATGATGTCTGCTTGTTGTGACTCTGATGTCTGCTTGTTGTGACTCTATGCTGACTGCTTGTTGTGACTCTATGATGTCTGCTTGTTGTGACTATGTCTGCTTGTTGTGACTCTATGATGTCTGCTTGTTGTGACTCTATGATGTCTGCTTGTTGTGACTCTATGATGTCTGCTTGTTGTGACTCTATGATGTCTGCTTGTTGTGACTCTATGATGTCTGCTTGTTGTGACTCTATGATGTCTGCTTGTTGTGACTCTATGATGTCTGCTTGTTGTGACTATGATGTCTGCTTGTTGTGACTCTATGATGTCTGATGTCTTGATGTGACTCTATGATGTCTGTTTGCTGTGACTCTATGATGTCTGCTTGCTGTGACTCTATGCCAGGGGTGTTCAAACTTTTTAGTAAGAGGCCACAATAGGGCTGGAAAGTCTCGTCCCAGAAGCACTTCCGGTTCATGGCTCGGATACAAACAAACCGTCAGCTGTTGGAAGAGGCGGTTTAATGGAATGGTGCAAAATGCTCTGCTTTGTTTTCGGCTGTTATCATCAAAGTTTACATGAAGCATGCTCATTTTTTAAGTTTCCCAAAGACCAACTGAAGCTGTGTAAAAAGCTATGCAGTTGAGATAAAACATTTTGTCTGATTTTACAGATGGTTAACTTGAATATGTCTTCAAGCTAACTTGTAGCTAATGCTAACCTGTAGTGCGCTGCCGAGCCTTTCATTGTGGCTTGTATTTTAAGATAAGATTAACTTTATTGTTGTCACACAGGATAAATGTATTTATTTATTTGAGAGATAAAGGACGAACATATTAGCACATATTAAATAACATTTAACGAATGTTCAAAAGTATAACAGAAAACGGACAATCATAATATTAGTAGTAAATGAATAGGTAACCCAACTACATCATGTTATTTTTGACAGCACAGCAAAAAGAAAAAAGTCCCAATGTGAAGCTGCAGTGAGTGTGAAGTGGAGATGGAGCTGATGTACAGATAGAAACTGATCATTCATAAACATTGGCTCATAACCAACGCAGCAAAGCTAGTTGTAAGGGACATCAATGTATTTGCATGGGAATAGTGTTTCTTTATTGTCTTTCTGATGCATAATAGTGGATTAAAAAACAATACGTTTGAACACGGCCCTGTGCCTTTCTCATCTCCCCGTCATATAAACTTCAGGACATGGTCAGTTCACAGCTAATTCCGACCGCTCACTCAGTTTTTCTGTCCCAGAGACGAAATGTGTCCAAAATAACACAGGAAAGTCCTTTAATTCAATTCAATTCAATTCAATATTCCGGACTCAGTCCAATAAAATAAAATAAAAATAAAGGACAAGACAAACAATTAAAATGGCATTTTAAAAAGACAATCATGCCAATGTCTCCACAAGTCAGATTGATACCGTGTCGCACTCCATTTTATATTCGTGAGGGACACTATTATTTCATTTTCAGACGTGTTCAATCGACACATAAAGCTGTACATCAAAGTTCGTAGCACGGCCTGTAAAGTGTTCACTCTGGCATTAACAAACATTTCTGTGGCACTTGACCAGCTCGGCTTTTTCAAAAGCACACGCAAAGCATCATTATAGGCCACCTGGAGCTTACGCATGCTGGCTTTCTTATAATGAGACCAGAGATGAGCTGTGTATAAGGGAGTACAGTACGCTTTAAATAACGTTAGCTTCACTCTCTCTGTACAACAGCCAAACTTCTGTGCCAGGGTATTAGCCTGGGCATACAACACTCTGCATTGTCTGTAAATGTCATCATCATCAGACATGTCCTCAGTGATGATGTGCCCGAGGTACTAACAAAAGTTAGGAAATGTCAGGGACTTATCTTCCTTGGTTTTAGAAATCATAACCACACCCTTCGAACTATTGTACTTAATATCATGTTCCAGACCATAAGTTGAGCAGATATTAAGGAGCTGCTGTAAACCAGCCGTACTTGGACTAAACACGACTAAATCATCTGCGTACAAAAAATGATTCATAATAGTTCTTCCAGAGACACAGCCGGTGTGACAGTCTTTGAGTTTAGATGACAGTTCGTCTAGATACAGGTTAAATAACACTGGGGACAGAACACCCCCCTGTCGGACCCCATTGCTCACTTTAAAAGGGGTAGATACACTGTTCCCCCATTTTATTTGCACTGTTTGCTGTGAGTACCAGTATGCTAAAAAACGCACAGCATAACTGGGTACACCTTTTTGGGCTAATTTCAAGAATAGTTTTCTATGATTGACCCTGTCAAATGCTTTTGAAGCATCCAAAAAGCACATAAAAACAGATGAATTTTGTCTTCTATATTTAGCAATTACCTCTTTAAGTGCATATACACACATGTCAGTGCCTAACCTGGTCTTAAATCCAAACTGGTTATCCGTAGATCTCACAAGTTTGAGAATCCTTTCCAAAAGGACAGCTTCAATGATTTTAGACACTATACTAGCCAAGGCTATCGGTCTGTAGTTATCTGAACAGCCAAGCTTCCCAGTTTTGTTTTTAATGACTGGAACCAATAACACAGCTAACATAGAGTCTGGTATGAAAACATGCACAAGAAAAGCTGTGAAACAGATAGAAAGCAGTGGGGCCAGCCTCACACTTGCAAACTTTAAGTGCTCAGCAGAGATTCCATCCAATCCTGTACTTTTGTTATTAGACAAATTGGTTATTGCCCTAGAGACCTCACTTGTCGTAATTACGTCAACATTGTCAACATCATTTACAGTATAGTTCACTCGGAACACAATTAAACAAACTGCGGTAATGCTGCCGCCATAGTTCTAAGATGTTCTCAGTACCAGAGGCACCATCCACCACACAGGGCAGAGATGTTTTATTCAAAGATATTCCTTTCACTTCCTTCCAAAAGTCGTATGTATTGTTACAGGAGAGTTTCCTGGCCATAGAATCAGCTCTCAGCGCTCTCTCATTTTTACCGATGTAACGCACAGCATATTTATACTGGGCATTAGTTAGCCTTTTATGTTCAAAAACAGGCCCATATCGAGGTTTCCCCGCCAGTATCCATTCTGTAGAAGCCTCCCGAGCTCTAGTATAAACATCAGCCACATGATCATTCCACCCAGGCCTTACCCTCTTTTTAGATTTTGATCTTTGAAGGGGTTTACATGACTCGTACAGCACTTTAATATCCTCATACATAGAACTGATGACAGATTTGTGATCAGAATGATTTACTGTCTGAAATATCAGAGTTCATGTCACCAACAACAAATACACTAGAAGACGTTTTATCTTGTATAAAAGACTTAATAAAAGCAAGTCTGTTAAGATATTCCGTTTCATTCTGCTGACACTCATAGGGGTACTCATAGCTTGTCCTTTAAGGAGGAAGAAGTTGGCGATCTCAGCACCATACAAGTGGCACGTGTGTAGGGTTGCCAACCGTCCCTTGAAATACGGAATTGTCCCGTATTATACAAAAACTATGTGCGTCCCGTATTGAACTGATACGGGACGGCTTTTGTCCCGTATTTTCAGAGCCACCTTAAATGCATCACTCACTCACTGCATGTCACACACACACGAACACACACACACACAGTAATGATGACAGTTTAAGCATCTACTGTACCTTTCGGCCAATCAGTGTCAAAGGAGGCGTAGGCTTGATCACAGACGTTGGTTTAATGTTGACAATCATCAGCGTGGGCCGTGCCCGCAGCACCATCACGGCAGAAGTTTGGTAAAGTAGCGTCATTTTCCTAGATTCGGACTTCCGCGGTCAATAGCTCACGAAAGCTACTTTGTTAAACAAAAGTAATTGTGCTAAAATGATCATCTCTATGTTGATTTTATAAATTCAATGCGCTGTTTTAATGCAGAGAAATCCTCTGAATCCAATGCACTGCAAGCGCCGAGAAAAGCACTTAGGGACCGTCAACAAATATCCAGACCAGCTGTAAACGAACAATAGCTTTTACTGAAGCCACAAACCTGCAGTACCTGCACAAAACTCTCAGACAATATAAATAATGATGACCATATCGAACTGCTACAGACTTTGATTTGTGAGTTTTTTTAATGAATACATATGTTTTTCTTTTTTCTTTTGCTTTTACAGAAATTGGTCTTTACTGTAACATTCATAAATAATGTATGTTACAGTATTTGTCTTTTTTATATATTTTTGTATTACTAATAAGAATGCATTAAGTCTTTAACCAGCCAAAGAGTTCCACCTATTTATTCAATTTCATTTTTGACTAAGGATTTTTTTTATATATGTAGTCAATAAATTACAATCTAAAAACTGTGATTATGAAATTCCATGATTACTGTGTAGACTGAAATTAGGACTAAAAAGTGCTCAACCCGATCCACCCAAATGGTGTCCCTTATTTTTTTGTTCTCAAGTTGGCAACCCTACACGTGTGGTTTGTTTGTATCCGCGGGTGGAAATCTCGCAAAATCTCGCACTTCCGCTTTCCAGCCCTATTGTTCACCAAACTAGTCCAGGGGCTGACATCATGGACTGAAAAACTGGTTTGACTGGCATTGAGCTGTTTGAGCTTTAAAATGATTTATAACAGAGCTGAAGTTGGCTGAATGACAAACGTTTACCATCTCACCGGCCACATTAGCATCATTGACGTCATTGTGCAAATCAAGTCAACGACGCACCAGACTTTATAACAAGGTCTATATTGGCTGAGCTGAAGTTGGATGGATGACACTGTGAACATTTGTGTGTGTGTGTGTGTGTCTTACTCAGGGTCCTGTGGTTCCTCCTTTATGTCCCTGAGCTCAGAGTCTTCCTCCAGTTTCACTTCTGCCATGTTAGCTCCTGTTAGCTCCCGTTAGCTCCCGTTAGCTCCTGTTAGCCTGTTGTGGCTACACCTCCTGCTGTTATGTTAGCAGTCTCTGTAGTTAGCTGTATTAGCTCTCAGTCCCCTCCTGTTAGTTCGATATTATTGTAGATCCATGTGTAACCCCCTCCTGTTAGCTTTCTCCCGATAGCTCCCTCCTGTTAGCTCTCTGCTGTTAGCTCCTTTAGCTCCCTTCGTGCTTGTGGCTAGTGAAGATTCGTCTTTTGCTTCTGGAGCTCCTCGCCCGCAGCAATTACAGAAACGAACTTGCGCATGCGCACTGACATGAATCTGGAGGGATACTGTCGCCAAGGCCACAGCGGCGGCCATCTTGTGACTGTAAGAGCAGCTGCCCAGCGTTATTTATTTATTGTTTATCTGGTTGGGACAGTACATGTTCATGAACACATCACTCCAGATTTTAGCCACAGGTTGATTTGCATCCGTTGTCCCACATTCACACTCACAAACACACACTCATTCACCCTGAACTATTGTACATGTACATGCAAACTCCACTCAGAAAGGCCCTGGTCCGACCAGGATTTGAATCCAGAACCTCCTTGCTAAGAGTCGAGCCACCGTCAAGCCACCGTGCCGTTAAAGAACTTCTCACCCCAGCGCCTCGAGGGTTACGTCCCTCACATTCTTTTCAAATCTACCTCCAAATGGGTTGTAGCCTGGAGGACCGAAGAGGACAGGCGGGGGGTGAATGATAAGAAAGCAGTTCCTTTATTCATCCCACAGTGGAAAAATTTCAAAGTTGCAGCGCACAGGACAGTAGTAAGAGCACACACAATATACAAAATACGTTGTAGCTATGTTTCTTAGCTTGTATAACTAGCTGTAGATGCTAAAAATGCTTCAATACCAGTCCAAAATATATATATATGTAGTAGTGCAGTTATATACTGTTCATATAGGGCAGGATAATAAGTAGATAAAGTAAAGTGACATTGTTCTGTGAAATTCTGAAGTTGCAAGTATTGCACATTGCACATGATTTAATTATTTACTTAATTACAGATAAATGAAATTTACAGGCTCAGCAGTTCTTATTGTACAGTCTGACAGCAGCAGGAAGGAAAGACCTGCGAAACCTCTCCTTCACACATCGAGGGTGAATTAGTCTGTCACTGAAGCTGTTCTCCAGAGCAGAGAGAGTGTCCTGCAGGGGGCGACAGTCATGGTCCAGCATAGATGTTAGTTTGCTCAGGACCCTCCTGTCCCCCACCTGCTGCACTGTGTCCAGGGAACAGCCCAGGACTGAGCTGGACTTCCTGATGACCTTGTCCAGCTTCTTCCTGTCCCGGAAATGCTTGTCACAGGTCTTGAAGAGAAATCAAGTAGGGATCCGGACCCCGAAATGCTAACCTGTCTGAATCGAACCTTTGACAAGAGTGGCCATATATGTAGCCTTGCCATATTCCTTACAGTAACCGCTTATGTTGCGGTTCTTTTCTTTACAGTTTTGTTTGTACATTTTGTTTATGAACCCAGACCAAGATAAACTATATGTTGTGGGGTCATAGAGTTATAAAATTCTAAACTAAAATTCTAAATTCTAAATAATCTGCGGCCACTGCACCTCCTTGTCCCTGAGGAAAAACTTGTGCTGTATGGGAACCCCGAAGGCATTTTGGAAAGAAATTATACCCCAATGTGCACAAAAGAGACAGACATTTAACACACGCTCAAACATAAAGGAGTTACACAAGTAGTAGTACACAAGCACAATAAACAATGAAATTGCACACAATATAGAACACTAGCAATACTAGCACAAGTCCTAAGCTAAATTCAGCTAACTAATCTAACAAGAAAATTAACTCATGACTAATACTACAATATTCAACAACAATGCTAAACAATACTTGCAGTTATCTATGATACAAACAGCTATGATAATAATCTACCTAAAGGCTAAAAGTAACCAAACCTGACAATCGAAAATACAAAATCACTTACTGCATCTTTAAGAAGATTTCCTTTATTGATGTCACAATGGACAATTCGGTTCGATGAATAGTTGTTGTACACTCATACACTTATTATTCTTTCGGATCATGGAAATCTTTGACTGAATTGAAAATAAAAACGTGTTACTTGAAACTTGTACAAATATGCATTTTCATGAAAATAAAAAGAACCTAAGCTAACCTATACACATATCACATAAAGGCATGCAGTGTGCTGTTACTAATGCGTTTCTTATAGGCACAGTGGGGTAAAGTGTCTTGCCAAAGGACACAACGACAGCAGACAGCAGTGGGAGTCGGTGGAGAAGGTCTTTTGGTGGGCTCGAACCCACGTCCTTCAGGCTCAAAGGCCAATTCATTATATCTGCTGCGGTGTGTCACACTTTCTTTACGTTTCTGAGGCTTAGACCTGGAGTCCTACAGGGTCCACCTTTGGAAGGAGGTCTCTGAGGCTTGGACCTGGAGTCCTACAGGGGTCCACCTTTGGAAGGAGGTAATAATAATAATAATGCATTGGTTTTATATAACACTGTTTTGGATACGTTCTCTCGCTGCTCCTCGCTCGCTGCCTTTTAATCACCTTTAATCATTTTTATTTACATTTTTATTCTACAAAACACGGATTACTCTCTTTACAAACTTCAATACAAGATTGTGGTATTTCCCAACTTACAGCATGTCTGGAGGAGGGAAAAAAAGAAAACTTTGCGAGTTAAAACTTCAAGACAGAATGTTTGTCCTTGAATCCGAAATGGGTCTCAACACAACCACAAGGGAAATGGACAAAACGCAAGTCATGACGATGCTTTTTCATATGTTTCTTGGGAAGTTTCCGTCATTTGAATTTGTGTCTTTTAAAATACCACAAAAACAACCATCTTTCCATCCATTTTCTTCCCCTTAATCCATTTCTGGGTCGGGAGGTGGCAGTCAGAGCTGCACCCAGTACACATAGCACCAGCCCAAAACAATCTCCTCCAATACTCTTCATGGTCCTGTCAGGGATGAAGCAGACAGAGACGGATCGTGGTGTGCCAAACTCTGGAAGTTTATTTAAGTTTCTCTCAAGTTCCAGTGGTTTACTTTGTTTCTTTCTCTCAGACAGAATAAAGGCAGTACACAGTTTATATAGTCGTTTATTAATATAAAAAACAAGACTCAAATCTCAAAAACCTTCAAACTTTAAAATATGTAATATGTACTTTTGTACTGTGTGTTTAATTATCTTGAACATTTATCTCAGCATATATTTTACTAATTTAAAATAATTGCAGCATTTTCAAATTAAGTCAATATGAATTGGAGCACATTTCAGAGCTCTCTGTGCTGTGGCTTCAGCAACAGGAGGAAGGTCAGGCGTGTAGTCAAAACCAAAAACCGCTTGCAATGTGAATTGGGTAGAACTCAATATAATACTTTTACAGCTAATCCTAATTCCCTCTTTCTTTTTAGACGAAGTCTATGATCAATAATCACTTTTAACACAGATTCTAATTTAAATGTTTGAAAAACGGCTTTTGTAACTAAAATAAAAACATAAAAGCAAACACAACTCACAAACAGTTAAGAAATAAGCAGCAGATTTAAAAAGAAAAGCAAAGCTTTAGCACTAATCTTTGGGTTTAGATAAACATACTAATTCAAAACTTATTTTTACTAAATGGTGTTTAAAACGTTTAACTGTGTCATAACACAATATTCAATGGCAAATTTCGCAAATTTAACGGAATAACAACTATGAAAAGCCTAAATCCTAAAAGCAGTAGCTCCCCTTTAAATCGCAGCAGCAGCAGCGCAGCAGCAGCGCAGCAGCAGCGCAGCAGCAGCGCAGCAGCAGCGAGGGCGGGGGGTTCCTGTCACACAGACGCACACACAGGCAGAAAGTAGTGTTTTAGCAAAAATGCTAAAACAGAAAGAAGAAGAACTTTCAAGATTACTTTTTTAAGCAAATATAACTGATGTTGTTCTTTATACTTTTATCATCCAAGTCTAGAAATGGCCAATTTCAACACTTGTAACAAAAGGCACTCTTAGTGTTTAACGTTTCCTTCTATTTTATCGAGGTAGCAAACTAGTTTAAACTCAAAATCTCTTTCTAAAAAACAAAAACAATTGTTGGATACAACCCTCTCATAGCTCAACTGTAGATAAAACTCTGCAAAAAAATGTAAATAACTCACGAAAGCTCTCATAGCTCAACTGTAGATAAAACTCTGCATTCTCCGGTGAACTCTGTTCACTCCAAAAACAAAAACTCCCTTTTTCTGTATGTAATTTAAACCGTGATCACTGAAATATTGTTGCTTTTTTACTTTTGTCATTTATCAGCCTGAGATTTGTCAACTTCAAAGCTTTTGTAACAAAGGCCTTGTTGTCAAAATCTCCTTGACGGACGTGTCTTAGTTGATGCAGGAAACAGGACAAAGATTCTTTCCAAGTTTAACATCTGTATTTAATTTATCTTTACAATCAGATACAGAAATTCCACAAGCGAGCTCCTATGCTGTCTATGTCCCTCGCTGGCCCTCTGCTGACTGAGGCCAAGCCTCAAGCCAAAAGCATATCAGGAGAGGTCCAGGAAGAAGGGGGCGTGTCGTATCAGGCAGCTTCCGGTCTGAGATCCGCCTCCGCACCATCTGGCCTCCTCCGTCTCGCCAGACCTAAACAGAAACATTCACACACACTACCCCTCCCCAATCTATAGATTTATTGCTTATAGTTTCCAGGCAGCTGTCACCGGTCTGAGATCAATCTCTGTTGTCTAAACAACTCCCCTAATTAGTCTCAACAACCCGCTTTCCTAAAGAACAAACCTATGTGCAGTACAAAACACATCACACTAATAACCTAATCTCTAAGTACATGAAATCACCTAAAATATGAAGTAAATATATGTTAAGAAAGGTTATATGTATTATCATATCGACAAATGAGTAGACTAGACGACTCTAGTCATGTCAACCTATTCATGATTGAGTGAGGTGAAGAATGCAGAAGTCAGTCGTCCCCCAAAGCAGGAGCCAAGACTAGGGGGACAAACAAACAGCAAAGACCATCTGTTGTTTAGTTGATCCCACACAAGAAGACACCTCTGGTATATAAAAGGACTGGCCTCCCACCCAGAGTTCGATAGGTCATCAAACACACGCGTTTTAGTGTGTCAGCGTATTTATATAAATACCAAAGCCTCTTTAACACATTTCCCTTTTTAAAAATTGCTTTTAATTTTACACCATGGTTTCACTTAGGATCCTTCACTTTTATGGCCTTTACACTTATGGATCCTTCACTTTTATGGCCTTTACACTTATGGATCCTTCACTTTTATGGCCAACACTTATGGATCCTTCACTTTTATGGCCAACACTTATGGATCCTTCACTTTTATGGCCAACACTTATGGATCCTTCACTCACTTGATGGCCTTTTCACTTATGGATCCTTCACTCACTTTATGGCCTTTTCACTTATGGATCCTTCACTTTTATGGCCAACACTTATGGATCCTTCACTTTTATGGATCCTCACTTATTTGAACACAATTTAGAGAGTTCGACAGACCTCAAAAACAGACCAAAATTTAGCTAGTATCCAATTATGCAGACTTTACATATAAAAAGGTGTCTGCTTACCTTATTCTTGTCAAACCGGTTCCAAGGACTGTCCAAGAGGTCTGCCAACTCTTTTCCGCGTCGGAATATTCAATTTAAAAAACAAAAGTGACAGAAGCGACAAGAAGCATCCAGGAACAGCTCTTCCAGCCTCCTGGAATCTCCGCTCCCAGACACAGCATGCCGATCTCTCACGCCGAGGAAAAGAAACAAAGCAAACTCCCTCAAAACAATCCAGAGAATGGCGCACACCGAGCCGCGCATTCTCCACCAAATCTGTCAGGGATTCAGCAGACAGAGACGGATCGTGGTGCGCCAAACTCTGGAAGTTTATTTAAGTTTCTCTCAAGTTCCAATTGTTTACTTTGTTTCTTTCTCCCAGACAGAATAAAGGCAGTACACAGTTTATATAGTCATTGTCACGTCACACATGGAAAGACATACGTGTCACAAAGAGACAGTCACATCATAGTCATAACATGGAGTCCTTGCAGAGTCCTTGCAGAGTCCTGCACGTAGGCCATATTGCTATCTAATACTAACAGTCCTATACAAGCCACCGCAGTCGTGTCTCTTCATGGTCCTATACAAGCCACCGCAGTCGTGTCTCTTCATGGTCCTATACAAGCCACCGCAGTCGTGTCTCTTCATGGTCCTATACAAGCCACCGCAGTCGTGTCTCTTCATGGTCCTATACAAGCCACCGCAGTCGTGTCTCTTCATGGTCCTATACAAGCCACCGCAGTCATGTCTCTTCATGGTCCTGTACAAGCCACCGCAGTCATGTCTCTTCATGGTCCTGTACAAGCCACCGCAGTCATGTCTCTTCATGGTCCTGTACAAGCCACCGCAGTCATGTCTCTTCATGGTCCTGTACAAGCCACCGCAGTCGTGTCTCTTCATGGTCCTATACAAGCCACCGCAGTCGTGTCTCTTCATGGTCCTATACAGCCACCGCCACCACAGTCATGTCTCTTCATGGTCCTGTACAAGCCACCGCAGTCATGTCTCTTCATGGTCCTGTACAAGCCACCGCAGTCATGTCTCTTCATGGTCCTGTACAAGCCACCGCAGTCATGTCTCTTCATGGTCCTGTACAAGCCACCGCAGTCATGTCTCTTCATGGTCCTGTACAAGCCACCGCAGTCATGTCTCTTCATGGTCCTGTACAAGCCACCGCAGTCATGTCTCTTCATGGTCCTATACATGCCACCGCCACCGCAGTCATGTCTCTTCATGGTCCTGTACAAGCCACCGCAGTCATGTCTCTTCATGGTCCTGTACAAGCCACCGCAGTCATGTCTCTTCATTGTCCTGTACAAGCCAGCGCAGTCATGTCTCTTCATGGTCCTGTACAAGCCACCGCAGTCATGTCTCTTCATTGTCCTGTACAAGCCACCGCAGTCATGTCTCTTCATGGTCCTGTACAAGCCACCGCAGTCATGTCTCTTCATGGTCCTGTACAAGCCACCGCAGTCATGTCTCTTCATGGTCCTGTACAAGCCACCGCAGTCATGTCTCTTCATGGTCCTATACAAGCCAACGCAGTCGTGTCTTTTCATGGTCCTGTACAAGCCACCGCAGTCATGTCTCTTCATGGTCCTGTACAAGCCACCGCAGTCATGTCTCTTCATGGTCCTATACAAGCCACCGCAGTCATGTCTCTTCATGGTCCTGTACAAGCCACCGCCACCGCAGTCATGTCTCTTCATGGTCCTATACAAGCCACCGCAGACATGTCTCTTCATGGTCCTGTACAAGCCACTGCAGTCATGTCTCTTCATGGTCCTGTACAAGCCACCGCAGTCATGTCTCTTCATGGTCCTGTACAAGCCACCGCAGTCGTGTCTCTTCATGGTCCTATACAAGCCACCGCCACCGCAGTCATGTCTCTTCATGGTCCTGTACAAGCCACCGCAGTCATGTCTCTTCATGGTCCTGTACAAGCCACCGCAGTCATGTCTCTTCATGGTCCTGTACAAGCCACCGCAGTCATGTCTCTTCATGGTCTGTACAAGCCACCGCAGTCATGTCTCTTCATGGTCCTGTACAAGCCACCGCAGTCATGTCTCTTCATGGTCCTGTACAAGCCACCGCAGTCATGTCTCTTCATGGTCCTGTACAAGCCACCGCAGTCATGTCTCTTCATGGTCCTGTACAAGCCACCGCAGTCATGTCTCTTCATGGTCCTGTACAAGCCACCGCAGTCATGTCTCTTCATGGTCCTGTACAAGCCACCGCAGTCATGTCTCTTCATGGTCCTGTATACAAGCCACCGCAGTCATGTCTCTTCATGGTCCTGTACAAGCCACCACAGTCATGTCTCTTCATGGTCCTATACAAGCCACCGCAGTCATGTCTCTTCATGGTCCTGTACAAGCCACCGCCACCGCAGTCATGTCTCTTCATGGTCCTGTACAAGCCACCGCAGTCATGTCTCTTCATGGTCCTGTACAAGCCACCGCAGTCATGTCTCTTCATGGTCCTGTACAAGCCACCGCAGTCATGTCTCTTCATGGTCCTGTACAAGCCACCGCAGTCATGTCTCTTCATGGTCCTGTACAAGCCACCGCAGTCATGTCTCTTCATGGTCCTGTACAAGCCACCGCAGTCATGTCTCTTCATGGTCCTGTACAAGCCACCGCAGTCATGTCTCTTCATGGTCCTGTACAAGCCACCGCAGTCATGTCTCTTCATGGTCCTATACAAGCCACCGCAGTCATGTCTCTTCATGGTCCTATACAAGCCACCGCAGTCATGTCTCTTCATGGTCCTGTACAAGCCACCGCAGTCATGTCTCTTCATGGTCCTGTACAAGCCACCGCAGTCATGTCTCTTCATGGTCCTGTACAAGCCACCGCCACCGCAGTCATGTCTCTTCATGGTCCTATACAAGCCACCGCAGTCATGTCTCTTCATGGTCCTGTACAAGCCACCGCAGTCATGTCTCTTCATGGTCCTGTACAAGCCACCGCAGTCATGTCTCTTCATGGTCCTGTACAAGCCACCGCCACCGCAGTCATGTCTCTTCATGGTCCTGTACAAGCCACCGCAGTCATGTCTCTTCATGGTCCTATACAAGCCACCGCAGTCATGTCTCTTCATGGTCCTATACAAGCCACCGCAGTCATGTCTCTTCATGGTCCTGTACAAGCCACCGCCACCGCAGTCATGTCTCTTCATGGTCCTATACAAGCCACCGCAGTCATGTCTCTTCATGGTCCTGTACAAGCCACCGCCACCGCAGTCATGTCTCTTCATGGTCCTGTAAAAGCCACCGCCACCGCAGTCATGTCTCTTCATGGTCCTGTACAAGCCACCGCAGTCATGTCTCTTCATGGTCCTGTACAAGCCACCGCAGTCATGTCTCTTCATGGTCCTGTACAAGCCACCGCAGTCATGTCTCTTCATGGTCCTGTACAAGCCACCGCAGTCATGTCTCTTCATGGTCCTGTACAAGCCACCGCAGTCATGTCTCTTCATGGTCCTGTACAAGCCACCGCAGTCATGTCTCTTCATGGTCCTGTACAAGCCACCGCAGTCATGTCTCTTCATGGTCCTATACAAGCCACCGCAGTCATGTCTCTTCATGGTCCTATACAAGCCACCGCAGTCATGTCTCTTCATGGTCCTGTAGAAGCCACCGCAGTCATGTCTCTTCATGGTCCTGTACAAGCCACCGCAGTCATGTCTCTTCATGGTCCTGTACAAGCCACCGCCACCGCAGTCATGTCTCTTCATGGTCCTGTACAAGCCACCGCAGTCATGTCTCTTCATGGTCCTATACAAGCCACCGCAGTCATGTCTCTTCATGGTCCTATACAAGCCACCGCAGTCATGTCTCTTCATGGTCCTGTACAAGCCACCGCAGTCATGTCTCTTCATGGTCCTGTACAAGCCACCGCAGTCATGTCTCTTCATGGTCCTGTACAAGCCACCGCCACCGCAGTCATGTCTCTTCATGGTCCTGTACAAGCCACCGCAGTCATGTCTCTTCATGGTCCTATACAAGCCACCGCCACCGCAGTCATGTCTCTTCATGGTCCTATACAAGCCACCGCAGTCATGTCTCTTCATGGTCCTATACAAGCCACCGCAGTCATGTCTCTTCATGGTCCTGTACAAGCCACCGCCACCGCAGTCATGTCTCTTCATGGTCCTGTACAAGCCACCGCCACCGCAGTCATGTCTCTTCATGGTCCTGTACAAGCCACCGCAGTCGTGTCTCTTCATGGTCCTGTACAAGCCACCGCAGTCATGTCTCTTCATGGTCCTGTACAAGCCACCGCAGTCATGTCTCTTCATGGTCCTGTACAAGCCACCGCAGTCATGTCTCTTCATGGTCCTGTACAAGCCACCGCAGTCATGTCTCTTCATGGTCCTGTACAAGCCACCGCAGTCATGTCTCTTCATGGTCCTGTACAAGCCACCGCAGTCATGTCTCTTCATGGTCCTGTACAAACCACCACAGTCGTGTCTCTTCATGGTCCTGTACAAGCCACCACAGTCATGTCTCTTCATGGTCCTATACAAGCCACCGCAGTCATGTCTCTTCATGGTCCTGTACAAGCCACCGCAGTCATGTCTCTTCATGGTCCTGTACAAGCCACCGCAGTCATGTCTCTTCATGGTCCTGTACAAGCCACCGCAGTCATGTCTCTTCATGGTCCTGTACAAGCCACCGCAGTCATGTCTCTTCATGGTCCTGTACAAGCCACCGCAGTCATGTCTCTTCATGGTCCTGTACAAGCCACCGCAGTCATGTCTCTTCATGGTCCTGTACAAGCCACCACAGTCGTGTCTCTTCATGGTCCTGTACAAGCCACCGCAGTCATGTCTCTTCATGGTCCTATACAAGCCACCGCAGTCGTGTCTCTTCATGGTCCTGTACAAGCCACCGCAGTCATGTCTCTTCATGGTCCTGTACAAGCCACCGCAGTCGTGTCTCTTCATGGTCCTGTACAAGCCACCGCAGTCGCATGGTCCTGTACAAGCCACCGCAGTCGTGTCGCAGCTTTATTGATAGTTTCACTGAGTTACTTTCAGTTGTATGCTGATCTGGTGAAAATACTGTACATATCTTTACACTGTTTAATTATATGACTTGGACCGTAAACGCGCTCTGATTGGTTGATTTGTGGTCTGATATTTTCCCATCTCGGACCGTTACCATGACAATCTGTCCGCAGTGCGTATCATACAAAACCAAGTCGGACATGAACATACTTCACAAATATCTCAAAAGCATTGGTAAAGACACAGACTAGAGTCATATAATAAAACATTTATTAACCTTGCTTGCTCGGTTAATAAGCCGTTAATATTCAATACAACAACTAAAAGGACACTACATCAGAAACACATCAAGTATCAACACAGAATATAGGTCAGGGGTCACCAACGCGGTGCCCGGACCAGATGAGTCGCCCGCTGGCCTGTTCTAAAAATAGCTCAAATGGCAGCACTTACCAGTGCTATTCTTGTTTAAATCATACTTACATGCAACTTACAAATGGCATATAAACTAGAGCCGGGACTTTAACAAGTTAATAAAGATTAATTAATTACACACAAAAAAGCGCGTTAAAAAAATTACGCATTTTAATCGTATGTATTACCAATTGAACTGACGCACCAACCGGAGCTAACGTAAGCAGCGCCGCGCAAGTATACACTAGGCTTTAGGGCCTTGCGGTGACCAACGCGTTGCGCAAGTGACGTCACGTCACCTTCGTAAGCTCCGCGCGAGTATAAACTAGGCTTTAGTTTTGAATCGTAAGAGTAGCTTGTGAATTGTAAACATAACTTATGAAGCGAAACATGAAAAATCAGAAGCGTAAATGTAAGTTTTACATTTACGCGTCAAAAGCTTCAAGAGTCGCGCGTACTACGCGCTCACTTGAAGCTTTTGACGCGCGAAACGCTCGCGTATCACAACATTCCCTTTGACGCCAAAGTTGAGCAAAGCTGAGCTTTTGAAGCTTTGACGCGGGCTTCAACCAATCAGGAGACGAGGAGCAGCAGCAGCAGAGGGTCTGTCTCTGTCATGGAGAGAAGTCATGTATCTGCTGCTGCTGTTTTATTGTCATTATTGTTATTAGTAATATTATTTGTATGAGTAGTAAAATTCTGAGTAACAAAAATCATTGTACACATGCTGTGTAGTAAACGTAGTTTATTTAATATAAGAACAGGCTGACGATGGGTCTGGCTCAGAGCAAGGCAGCTCCGGGCGAGCGAGAGCCGGGGAGAGGCAGGGAGAGCCGGGGAGAGGCAGGGAGAGGCGAGCGAGAGCCGGGGAGAGGCGAGCGAGAGCCGGGGAGAGGCGAGCGAGAGCCGGGGAGAGGCAGGAGGAGGCAGGGAGAGGCGAGAGCGAGGCGGGAGAGGCGAGCTCCGGGGTTTGAGAACTCAGACTGGGCGAGTGACATGCGGAAGTGCCGCTGAAAGCGCAACTACTCCGTACGCAGCTCCTAGAGTAAATGACGGAACTCTGCAAACACTGCAGCCTCTCAAGTCTGTGGTGAACCCAGAACATGTTTTGTTGAAGCCCTACAACAACGTTATTTTGCTTTATATAACAAATAAAGGCTCGCTGCTCATTGAAAAATCCACCGCTGTCCTGACTACAGGCAACAGAGAAGCTCCTCCCACCGGCGTCAGGCGCGTCACTCGCGTCAAAAGCTTCAAGCACCAAAATGACAAAACTATCCCGGCGTCAGTTGAAGCGCGTCAAAAGCTTTTTGAAGCTTTTGGTCTGAACGCGCCTTAAGTATTGTAAACATAAAAAAATATTGGTTTCTGTGTGATTTGTAGGGACGTTAGCCATCCTAAATTAGCAAACACAGTACAGGTACAGTAGCCAAATGACAGGCCTAAAATTTAATGGCCGTAAACAGGTTAGCCCCGATTTGAGCTAACACTACTTAACATTAAGTTAATTTTAACAAGATAACATGTAACCAACCAACATGTTATGGACTGACAGATTCATTGCTATCTACAATAGGCTCATTAGGTAAGCAGCTATAATTATGTAAATAAAAAAATCAAAGACAGAGTTTTATTCACCTTTGATAGCAGTAGATAATCCTGACATGACAAAGCATTCAGTGTGAACAACGTACAGCGGTGATGAAGGTACCGAGATGTAGCTTAGCTCGCTAGCCTTGGGGCAACATGGGCATATGGTGTTATTACGAGAGCATAATTCACACGATCTAAACCACTAGACTGCACATACCACGTGAAAGGCTACAATAGCCGCCCAGTTGAAAAAATGTGATCAATCAAGAGTTCGAACGAGACTTGAATGTCTTGAATTTTGAATGCCGTGTGTTTTGGTTTTGTGATGACGTAACATCCGGTCCCTCCAGCCAATGGGCGCGCTGAGCCCGCTCCTTAAAATAAGGCTCAGATGAAAAATAATTCGTAACCGTAAGTTTTGAATCGCAAGCGTAGCTTGTGAATTGTAAACGTAACTTGTGAAGCGATACATGAAAAATCAGAAGCGTAAATGTAAGATTCACGTTTATGTCACACGGCCAGGCGAACCCCAATGAGATAAAGGGCCAACATTTGTGTTGGCCCTTTGTGTGCGGTGTGTGTTTTTTTATCTTTTTTTCTTTATGTTTGGCCTGAAACGAACTCGCGGGGCGGGATGGACTGGACTAATTAATTGCCCTCCCCATGTTGACAATTGGACAAGCCTGACAGCGCACTGCTTGATAAGCCAGGCAAAGAAAGAAGTGTGGGGAAGGAAAAGACAGAGACAGACAGTAGCTCAGTTGGTAGAGCATTGCCTTTGAGCCAGAGGGTCATTAACATTGGTTAAGACTTCACCCCCATTGCCTAGAATGAGTCTGGTGTGTGTGTGAATGGTTGGTGGTGGTCGGAGGTGCCGATACTGGTTGGCTCGCTTCTGTCAGTGTGCCCCAGGGCAACTGTGGCTACAGTAGTAGTTTATCACCACCATGTTTGGAGTGAAAGAATAATGACACATGTGAAGCGTCTTTGAGTGTCCAGAAAAGCGCTATATAAAACCGATTTATTATTATTATGGTAGGAACCGGGCCAGAACAGACATGGTGCCTGGGCCGTCTGCAGGTGGAGGACATGGATCGGAACAAGCTCATGTCGAGAGGCGCACTGGGAAAAAGTCATCGGGAAAGCGCGGTTGGGAGACCCGTGCACATTTATGGACACAGACAAACGGAGACATGGTCCCAGAGGCAGGAGAGAAGCCTCGGGGATCTCACGGTGTGAGCGAGAGAGAGGGGCGCTGGCCATGCGCACGGGACACCCGGACGCACAAGACCACCCCGTGGGGTGCACAGGCTGAGTGAGACACTCTGCGCAGTAACGGTGAAGGTGACAGTAACTCTGCCATGGCCCCTGCACCACCAAAGGGGCCAAGAGGACCTGAAGCGGAGGCGACCGTGGTCCGGAGGACGGGACCACCGTGAGAAAACTGCAGGAGGATAAACCTGCCTTGAAGTGGAGTTCGTTGGTGCAGGTCGTGAAAGATCCAGGATTATGTGGCATAAGATTTGGATGTGGTGCACTCGCTGGCCTTGGGTTTTTGTATCTGTGTGAGCAGGATGTGTCGGAAGTAAAGCAGCCAGGGCAGTATGAAGGAATAAAATGAATATTAAAACATTCATGATTTCATGTATTTTGGTTTTTACAAATATTGGATTTTGAATATTGCAAAGTTTACACAAAATTCAGTTAAAGGAAAATGGCTTACGGTTGTGATTCAATGGGAAACTGCAATGTCTTCATTTTTCAATATATGCTTCACATATCAGAAAACAGAAAAAGTCCAGAATTTATTTTTATATTTGGGATGTCAGAAACAAAAATAGAATGAACGCAAGGTGCACAAACCAGGATGCATCATGATCACGTAAATATTGAATCAAATCATTTGTTGAAGCTGAACTAACTTCAGTAAATGGGATTGCAGCAGGTGTTTCAAGATGTGAATGGTTTTCCACTGAGTCACTCGCTCACAGGGCTCAGGGACTTTGTGTTTTTGCTCAGACTCATGAAAAGTTAGAGGGAACATTGGTTAAGACTGAAGTGTGATCCTGTAGAGTCTGACTCTGGGTTCACATGATGCAGCCTCAGCTCTGTCTCCTTCACTTTGTTCCAGATGCTGCGTCTTCACACCTGCTTCTTACAGGTTTTCATGTGTCCACGAAGAGATGGCCTTTGTGTAAAAGACTTTCCACACTTTTCACAGACAAATGGTTTCTCTCCTGTGTGGATCCTCTGATGTTCTTTCAGAGTCTTCTCATGTCTAAAACTCTTACCACAAACGTCACAGCTGAAGGGTTTTTCTCCAGTGTGGATTCTGATGTGGAGCTTGAGACCTCCTTTTGTAGTAAAACCTTTTCCACACAGATCACACTCGTATGGTTTTTCTCCAGTGTGGCCCCGATGGTGACGTGTGCGATGTGTTGCAGTTCTAAAAGTTTTACTGCAGAAGTCACATGCAAATGGTTTTTCTCCAGTGTGAATTCTCTCATGACTTTTGTAGGAGGAAATCTCAGCAAAATCCTTCCCACAGTCTCCACAGACAAATGGTTTTTCTCCAGTGTGGATTCTGTAGTGCTTAGTGAGGTCACGTACACTTGTAAAAGTCGCTTCACACTGGTCACATTGGTGAGGTCTCTCTCCTGTGTGGGCGTGCTTATGTCGTGAAAGGTAGTCGCTTCTCTGAAATGTTTGTCCACACTGATCACACTCAAATGGTTTCTCTCCAGTGTGGATCCTCTGATGATTTTTCAGAGTATTCTCATGTCTAAAACTCTGATCACAAACGTCACAGCTGAAGGATTTTTCTCCCGTGTGGATTCTTTTGTGGCGCTCAAGATTTCCTGCTTGAGTAAAACCTGTTCCACACAGGTCACACACATATGGTTTTTCTCCAGTGTGAGTTCTGTAGTGGGTCTTTAGTTCACAAGCAGATCTGCAGGTCTTTCCACACTGATCACAGGTGTACCCCATTCTGGACTTTGTAGATCTGCAAACAAAGAGTGAGGTATTGCATTACTACTGTAGGAGACGTTCAGGGTTTTAGTGTTCTTGTGACTGGTACATGCAGTGTGTGTGTGTGTGTGTGTGTGTGTGTGTGTGTGTGTGTGTGTGTGTGTGTGTGTGTGTGTGTGTGTGTGTGTGTGTGTGTGTGTGTGTGTGTGTGTGTGTGTGTGTGTGTGTGTGTGTGTGTGTGTGTGTGTGTGTGTGTGTGTGTGTGTGCACTTGTTTTCAACTCCTGGTGGGTTCCATAACCTGAGATTCCACTCACGTCATGGGGACTGGTTTTACGTGGTGGGGCCCGAACACCGGACCCCACTGGTCCAAGCTTAATAATCAATGGGTAATGCTTTTCTAACGGTCCTTATGCAGTCTCTGTAAAAATATGGAAAGGACCCCTGGAGGTTTACTTTCCTGAAAAAAGTGTGTTATGTGTCGGAACCCTGGTGGTGGGTTGCGGGATATCAAGGAGGGGCACACTGGGGCAATTTCAGTCCAGCAGGCTGGAGCCAATCATGGAGCAGCACAACAGAGGAAATCAGGTGTCAGGCTAGAAAAAGGTGCAAGTGTGTGGTTCATTAGGCTGCAAGAAATCATGGAGGAGCACACTGAAGCGCACGCTTACAAACCACTGGTAAGTGCTGACTACAAGTCATGACTTCAAATTGTTATATAGAATGATTACAAATTATTTGTTGTTTGTGCAGCTTAGTCAAGAGTCCCTAATTGATGAAGTCGACTCAGATTCTGACGATTTAACTGTCAAGAAGAAACCTGTAAAAAAGTATGGAAAAAGAAAAATCAAAAACACTTTTCTTCAAGACTCGGAAAGTGACGAACCAAAGGCAAATAAGATTGTTATCATGCAGCTGCAAAAGAAGAAAAATGGGGGGCGAGTATACAGCAAGAGACACTTCTGCCTCTACTGTTCAATGTCCTGCCACAAAATGTCCCGTCATTTGACTAGAAAACATGGAAATGAAAGTGACGTAGCCAGAGCATTGGCTCTACCTGTGAAATCTAAAGCACGTAAACTTCAGTTTGATTTGATCAGGAATAGTGGAAACCGTGAGCACAATTTTGAGGTTTTAAAGGCCGGCATTGGAACTTTAGTCCCAGCTAAACAGCCAAATTCCCCAGTTAAATCCAGTGAGTTTTTGCACTGTATAGACTGTGGGGCATTGCTTAAGCGAAAGTCGCTGTGGAGGCATGTGGCCAGGTGCCGGCTTTCACAGAAAGATGCCCAGGCTAAACCAGGTAGAAGTAGGGTCCAGTCCCTCTGCTCCCTAGCCCAGCCTGTACCGGAGGGCATCAGCAAAAAGCTGTGGTCTTTAATTTCGGCAATGCATCAGGATGAGGTCACGGGTGTTGTCAAAGCAGAAAAGGGGATTCTGAGACTCGGAGAGCACCTGTACTTAAAACACGGGCATGATAAGACAAAGCATGATTACATTAGGCAGAAAATGAGAGAAGTCGGTAGGTTAATTAACGAAGCAAAAACCGCAGGGAAACTGAAAACAATTAAGGATTTCTTTATTCCTTCCAACTTTAACCATGTGATTGATGCAGTCAGGTCTGTGGCTGGATATGATGAGGAAACAAATCAATACAAGACTCCATCCTTGGCCCTCAAACTCGGCCATAGCCTCAGAAAGCTAGCAGATATTCTTGAATGTGACTCAAAAATGGAGCATTGTGTTGATGAACTATTTATTAAAAACCTCCAACCGAAGCCGGCTGCTTTTTGAGAAGAGGTGGGACGTCTGTGTTTCTTCTGCTGCCCTACAGACCCTCCGGCAAGCCAAGTGGAACACTCCGGACCTGCTCCCTCTGACTGAGGACGTTAGAGCCATGCATGCACATATTGAGGTATGTCGACCTGAATATGTGCAAACCCTAATAAGTGAGCCAACGTCTAAGCATTGGTCTAAACTGGCAGTTTTGACTCTTTGTGAGGTCATCATTTTCAATCGAAGAAGGGAAGGTGAGGTTTCAAAGATGCCACTGACAGCCTTTACCTTAAGAAGTAAGACTGGGATCCATTCTGACATTGCTCTGGGACTGTCCCAACTTGAGAAAAAGCTGTGTCAGCATTTTCAACGCATTGAAATTAAAGGGAAAAGAAGTCGGAAAGTGCCGGTTCTTTTGACTCCTGAAATGATTGCTTCGATGGAGGTGCTGGTGGAGAACAGAAGGGCCTGTTCCATCTCTGACCATAACCCATACTTCTTTTCCCGCCCGGGCGCAGACACCCACATCAGGGGATCAGACTCCCTACGCCAGGTAGCCAAAGAATGTGGTGCGGTGCATCCAGAGATGCTATCCTCAACCAAACTTAGAAAGCACATAGCTACTATGTCTACAGTTCTCAATATGAAAGAGAATGAGATGGACATACTTGCCAACTTCCTCGGCCATGACATTCGCATCCACAGGCAATATTACAGACTACCAGAGGGGACACTGGAGCTGGCCAAAATCAGCAAAGTGTTGATGGCCATGGAGCAGGGAAGAGTGACGGAATTCGAAGGAAAGAGCCTCGACCAGATACAAATTGAGCCTGAAGGTAATTCTTGATATTATTAAAATATGTATGATTTTTTTCCCCTAAAGGCCACTTGTATTTTTATTTTCTGTGCGACAGGGAGAGCAGTAGAGATCCTCTCACAAACGGACGGGCTAAAAGAAACTTCAAGCGGAGAACCTTCAACCATTCATCCAGATGCACCCCATGGTAGTGGCAGTGCCCCTTCTGGTAAGTGTACCAGGTGGGGGATTACAGCCAGGCTGCTTGGTCCTCACCCTGGGAGTGTATATTGCTAATATATTTTTATTTCTCTCCCTAGAACGTGTAAGAAAGCCATGGTCTGCATCTGAGGTGAAGGCTGTGGAGAAGACCATGACACCTTTCATACAGACTGGAAAGGTCCCTGGGAAGTCTCACTGCCTGGCCTGCATTAATGCCTCACCAGATGACCTTAGACATCGGACATGGAGTGGCATTAAATTCTATGTCAAAAATAGAATCACTGCAATTCGAAAACAAAATCTAAAATAAAATTCCTTTAAAATAGTTGTTTGGTTTCTATTGACTGTTTTGTATTACTTAAAGTCTTGGTAAAAAAAGATTATGTCTATGGGTCCCATTCTGAACGGCCCTGTCAAAGGGACCCACCAGGTAACAAAAACGTGTATGTGTGTGTGTGTGTGTGTGTGTGTGTGTGTGTGTTCTTGTAATCATCACGTTGTGGGGACTGAAATCTGTTAACACAGTCACGCCATGGGGACCCATTTCCTTAGGAGGACCAAAAACCAGGTCCCCATAAGGAAAACCATTTAGATGAATGGGGGAGCTGTTTAGAAGGTGCTGGGCAAAGTTTCAGAGAAGGCTTGTAAGTGATGTTTAATGTGTGTGTAGTGGTTGCTCATTGGCACCTCTGGTGGTAATGACTGGTAACTTTAAGACACATTGGTTTCCACACACACTTTGCATATACAATTAAGTACCGCCCACATCCTGGTCCCCAAGAGTGATGATCTTGGAATCAACTGTTTTCAGCTGCTTTCAAATGCAACAGACAGGTAAGCATAATTTGCAATCATTTTAGAACAAATATTGTATATATGCATGTTATTTAATAGCAACCAAGTTATTGCTAATTCACTTTTGTGGCCTGAATTGCTGTGGTTTTAATGTACAGACTAATGCAACTAGTTCGAGCTAGCATTAGCAACTTGTTGGAGTTAGCATTAGCAACTAGCTTGGACAGCAGATTCTACCAAACAGCACATGGGTCAATGTTCCCTTCTAAAAGTACATTTAGATGGCGAACAGATGTCTTTGCAGTAAACGAGTGGTGACTAAATTACATAAGTAGAGCTTCTTATGTACTAGAAGTAGCTAGCTAGGAAGTTAGCGCCGATTTTTGCTAACATGCTAATGTCAGAGTAAACAGGCTAAAGAATCTGAGTACTCTTTGCTGGTAGCTATACTAAAGACTGTATCTGTTCAATGCTCATGCAAAACGAATAAACTGTGTAATAAGTACAGATTCAGTGATTTACTTTGCATGGTTTCCCTTTTTAAGCAAGATTAGATGTGATTTTAATATACAACCTGTTAGCATTAGCATTATAGTTATCAACTTGTGTGTGGTGCTTTCAAGAAGCAACTAAAAGGTTTCTCAGTACATATACAGGCTCTGAATGATACAACTAAAGCTTTCTATGTAATAGCAGTAACCTATAGTGATGACTGCCCATGGAGAGAAAAAGTATGTCACAAATACACGCTTAAAATAATTGCTTATTGCTAACTTAATACGAAGAATGCCCTTTCAGTTACTGCTATTGACTTGAACTATGTTTGAAAGTTTGTTTCATTGGTACCCATAAAGAATGAATGGAAGTGTGTGAAATGGCCTCCTATGGTGGTGATTTTACATTGTATGATTGTTTTAGTTATGACTTGGAGCTTGGAGTTTTCTGCCATAGACAAGGCTATAGGTAGACTACAGGATGTCTAGTTTAGACCTTTATAAATCCTGATTCTCCACTGTGAGATCAATTAAGGTTATCTTATCTTGTTTCATGGTGATCCAGACCTGGTGGTACATTTCAGTATTTTATAACATGGGGCTTGGTTGGAAAAATTGGAGCACTGTTTTAGACTTATAGATTATTATAGTGTTCTATTGTAAAGTCTTATACCTTCTGTCTCCCACAGATGACCCACGTGTCAGCAGATGGCTTTACAACAGGCTTTCTTGATCATTCTGACCAGCCTCAGTCCCACAGGAATGGTAACGATGCCTCTCACAAACAGGTAGGATCATATTATTCAATCATGGCAAAATACCAGAGATTCTTTGTCAGTTCTGAGCAAGCTTTTTAACATTTGAAGTCAATTCTATAAGATTTGTTATGTTTAACTCATTTAACTATATTCAGTAAGTAGATAAGTGGAAGTAGAATATTTTTAGCCTTTTTCAAATGAACCATCACGATGTCCCCATAATAAATTTTGAGTGACTTCTGTTGAGTTTAATCATGTGTGAAAGTCTGTTGAAATGGTCCCCGTAAAGAAGGGATGGAAGTGTGTGAAATGGCCCTAAAAAGGTCCCCATAACGCACTAGGAGTGACTGATGATGAGTGGAATTGTTTTTGAAAGTTCATTGAATTGGTCACCATGAAGGAATTGAGAGGGGTGTGAAAAGGTCCTCATGAGACGTGTTCCCGACTCTAGATGTGTGTGTGTACAAACAAGTTGGTTTTACATCTGTCAAACTATGATTTGTGTACTGCTGGTAATACTTGGGCCCCCTTGGGTGGTTCTTTAAATTTTAATTTGTGATCTCTGTTCTAGACCATGATTATTTTAGTGTTTTATTATAAATCCTTATACCTTCTGTCTCCCACAGATGACCCATGTGACAGCAGATGGCTCAACTACAGGTTTTCTTGATCATTCTGACCAGCCTCAGTGCCACATGAATATGTCATTTGGAAACGATGCCTATCAGATTGAGGTAGGATCATATTTATCAATCATGACAAAATACCAGAGGTTCTTGTCAGTTCTGAAAAAGTTTTATAAGATTTGAAGTCAATTATCTTAGATTTGTTATGTGTCACTCATTAAACTATATTCAGTGAGTGGAATACTCAAAGGAGAGTATATTTAACCTTTATTTGGTCATGGCAGACAAGAACTTTAAACTCAAATGTTTCGTTAAATTGAACTCTCCCGATGTCCCCATAATACACTTTGAGTGACTTCTATTAAATATGTGTGAAAGTCCATTGAATTGGTCCCGCTAAAGGAGGAATTGAAGTATGTGAAATGACCATCAAAATGTCCCCATAACACACTTTGAGCGACTGCTGATGAGTTGAACCGTGTGTGAAAGTCCATTGATTTGGTCCCCATGAAGGAACGGGGCGGGGGTGTGAAAAGGTCCTCATAAGGCATGTCCCCGACCCTAGATGTGTGTATGTGCGAATAAGTTTGTTTTAAATCTGTCAATCTATGATTTGTGTACTGCTGGTAGTACTTTGGCCTTCTTGGGTGGTTCTATTAAATAAAATTTGTGATCTCTGTTTAAGACGGTGATTATTATAGTGTTTTATTGTAAATCCTCATACATTCTGTTTCCCACAGATAACCCACGTGACAGCAGATTGCACTACTCCAGGTTCTGTTGATCATTCTGACCAGCCTCAGTCCCACATGAATACGTGATTTGCAAACGATGCCCCTCAGAAACAGGTAGGATCATTTTTATCAATCATGACAAAATACCAGAGGTCAGTTCTGAGAAAGCTTTTTAACATTTGAAGTCATTTGTATAAGATTTGTCATGTGTAACTTATTAAACTATATTCATTAAGTGGAATAGTGGAAGGAGAATACTTTAAGCCTTTTTTGGTCATTGCAGACAAGGACTTTTTACTTAAATGTTTCTTTCAAATGAACCCTCACGATGTCCCCATAAAACACTTTGAGTGACTTCTGTTGAGTTTAATCATGTGTGAAATTCCATTGAAACGGTCCCCGTAAAGAAGGAATGGAAGTGTGTGAAATAGCCCTCACAATGTCCCCATAGCACACCTGGAGTGACTGCTGATGAGTTGAACAGTGTGTGAAAGTCCATTGAATTGGTCCCCATGAAGGAATGAGAGGGGTGTGAAAAAGTCCTCATCAGACTTGTTCCGGACCCTAGATGTGTGTATGTGCAAACAAGTTTGCTTTAGGGATGTAAAAAACTATGAATTTTCATGACCGACCACCGAGCCTCATTAACCGGTTGAAACCGGTTAACCGCGTAGTTTAAAATATTCCACGTTCTTTGAAATAACAGCCATTTCGAGCCGCGTACTTTTCATAAGTGCAGCTCTGCGTTCTACTGGATCAGAGTTGAGACAGCGGCGCCCAAACCCGCAACAGCTCCGGCACCTTTGCGCACAGAGAACTGCTTTTTTAATCTTCCCATTCTGCTGTACTGCGGGTTAATACCAAAACTTTCTAGCAGCAAACGACGGCTCGTTCACATGGTCAGAGCAGCGAGTGACGAGCCGCGTCTCACAGGTCTTCACAAAAGTTTAAATACAAGTGATGTGTGTGGAGCTGATCCCGAGGACCATAAACACAAACATGTTCCATGTGGTTTGACTGGAGCCGCGTATTTACGCGAATCCTTTGGGCTCCGTGACACAGAGGAGCGCGACAGACCGGTATGTGTGTGTGTATGTGTGTGTGTATGTATGTGTGTATGTGTGTGTGTATGTATGTGTGTGTAAATATAAGCTCCAATGTAGTTCTGACCCGCGCCAGTGTGCAACTTTGACGGTAACAGAGGGGAGAGATGATGCGTGTGGATGTTACGTATGGAGAGGGGGAAAGTGTGTGTGTGTGTGTGTGTGTGTGTGTGCATATGTGGCTCGTGCGGCGTGAGAGTCGTCCCGGAGTTTATAATACATGGTCGCACACAGCTAGATACAGACCCGCTCGTCACACCGTGCAAATAGGGCTTAAAATAGCGTTATTAAGAGACCTCCCCTCTCCCCTTTTTCTCTTTTTTTAACCGACAGCTTTGACCGGTTAACGCTGTGACGGTCAACCACCGGTTAACCGGTCGCCGATTTACATCCCTAGTTTGCTTTACTGTTTTATTTCTGTCAAATTATGATTTGTGTACTGCTGGTAGTACTTGGGCCTCCTTGGGCGTTTCTATTAATTTCAATTTGTGATCTCTGTTTAAGACTGTGATTATTTTAGTGTTCAATTGTAGATCCTCTTACTTTTGTCTCCCACAGATGACCAACACGACAGCAGATTGCACTACTACAAGTTTTCTTGATCATTCTGACCAGCCTCAATACCACATGAATACGTCATTTGGAAATGATGCCTCTCAGAAACAGGTAGGATCATATTTATAAATCATGACAAAACACCAGAAGTACTTTGTGAGTTCTGAGAAAGCTTTTTAACATTTTAAGTCGATTATATAAGATATGTTATATGTAACTCATTAAACTATATTCAGTAAGTGGAATAGTGGAAGGAGAATACTTTAAGCCGTTTTTGGTCATTGCAGACGAGGACTTTTTACTTAAATGTTTCTTTCAAATGAACCCTCACGATGTCCCCATAAAACACTTTGAGTGACTTCTATTAAACATGTGTGAAAGTCCATTGAATTGGTCCCCGTAAAGGAGGAATGGAAGTGTGTGAAATGACCATCAAAATGTCCCCATAACACACTTTGAGTGACTGCTGATGAGTTGAACCGTGTGTGAAAGTCCATTGATTTGGTCCCCATGAAGGAATGGGGCGGGGGTGTGAAAAGGTCCTCATGAGGCATGTCCCCGACCCTAGATGTGTGTATGTGCGAATAAGTTTGTTTTAAATCTGTCAATCTATGATTTGTGTACTGCTGGTAGTACTTTGGCCTTCTTGGGTGGTTCTATTAAATTAAATTTGTGATCTCTGTTTAAGACGGTGATTATTATAGTGTTTTATTGTAAATCCTCATACCTTCTGTTTCCCACAGATGACCCACGTGACAGCAGATTGCACTACTCCAGGTTCTGTTGATTGTTCTGACCAGCCTCAGTCCCACATGAATACGTCATTTGCAAACGATGCCGCTCAGAAACAGGTAGGATCATTTTTATCAATCATGACAAAATACCAGAGGTTCTTTGTCAGTTCTGAGAAAGCTTTTTAACATTTGAAGTCATTTGTATAAGATTTGTCATGTGTAACTTATTAAACTATATTCAGTAAGTGGAATAGTGGAAGGAGAACACTTTAAGCCTTTTTTGGTCATTGCAGACAAGGACTTTTTACTTAAACGGTTCTTTCAAATGAACCCTCACGATGTCCCCATAAAACACTTTGAGTGACTTCTGTTGAGTTTAATCATGTGTGAAATTCCATTGAAACGGTCCCCGTAAAGAAGGAATGGAAGTGTGTGATATAGCCCTCACAATGTCCCCATAGCACACCTGGAGTGACTGCTGATGAGTGTGTGAAAGTCCATTAAATTGGTCCCCATGAAGGAATTGAGAGGGGTGTGAAAAGGTCCTCATGAGACGTGTCCCCGACCCTAGATGTGTGTGTATGTACAAATAAGTTTGTTTTACATGAGTCAAACTATGATTTGTGTACTGCTGGTAATACTTGGGCCCCCTTGGGTGGTTCTTTAAATTTTAATTTGTGATCTCTGTTCTAGACCATGATTATTTTAGTCGTGTAGCTCAACTACAGGTTTTTTTGATCATCCTGACCAGCCTCAGTCCCACATGAATACGTCATTTGGAAACGATGCCGATCAGAAACAGGTAGGATCCTATTCATCAATCATGACAAAATACCAGAGATTCCTTGTCAGTCCTGAGAAAGCTTTTTTAATCTTTGAAGACAATTATATAAGATGTGTTATGTGTAAGTCATTTAACTATATTCAGTAAGTGGATAGTCGAAGAGTGGATGAGTGACTTCTGTTGAGTTTAATCATGTGTGCGAGTCCGTTGAATTGGTCCCCATAAATAAGGAATGGAATGGGGTGTGAAAAGGTCCTCAAGAGAAGTGTTGTCGTTTTTTGTCTTGTTTGTTTATATTTGTTTTTTATTTATTTACAGATTCTTGCACAGCACACACGGGAAGTCGATTATGTACCAAAACTGATAAGGACAAAAAGTGTCATAGTAAGTCAGTACAAAATGTACCTATGAAACTTGTTTGGAATTCTTAGTTGTTAAAATGTTTTTTCTTGTTTTATTCAGATGAAAGACACAAATCATCTTGACTGTGAGTTTTATGATTCTCCAATGGATAGTTCAAACAACTATGTCCCAGATACCTCGTCTGATTCAGAAAGTGATAGTGATCCAAACTTCGTCATGAAACAAAATTACAAGCCAACTCATTCTTGATGATTCTATCCCTGCAAACAATCTTGAATGTGACTTCACAACTTCATTCAAGATGCTAAGATGTGTTTCAGCTGAAACATCTTTTGCAGTTGAACTCAGTTCAAGTCAGGCCACTACAAATATGGCTGTTAACCCTTTAAGCGCCAAAGTCGCAATATTGCGACAAGCAACATTGCTCACTTAAACAGTCTGTATGTAAAAATGTGGTGCAGAATCTTGTTAATACTTTTCACCAGGGGTTAGTGGACATGTGTGCCTGTAATATGAGCAGCATTGGTGGGTGTGGTTATATTGAAAGTTTTTGAGTAAATTGAGTTCGTAAAACACCTGCGGCGCAGCGGCGCGGAGACGAAGCAGCAGCGGTAGAGCTGAGAGGAGCGAGAGCAGAGCAGAGGGAGAGAGGGTTTTCTCATTTACTCACAAGGTCTTCAGTACCAGAGAAGTACTTGGTCTGGTACTGGCTCACTCAGATTCAGAGGAGGAAGACACACAGGTGTCCAGTGAAGCAGACACGGACATTATTGGTGACGGGGAGACCGCGCCATATAGTCCACAATCAGCCCCTGTGCAGCGGCTGCTTGTCCTCCGTGTGGCCGCGGTAGAAGCATTCTGTGAACGCCAAGCAGGGTTTGTGGTGGAGGGGACAGGGGGATCATAACACCGGGCATGTGGGAGAAAGTAGCGGGGGTAGACATCCACGGGAAACACGGGAGACGCGGGAGAAGTCACGGGAGAGCCGCGGGAAAAAAACACATCGCTTTTCGCGTTCACTGCCTTTACCAACAGCGATGATGAGGATGAAGGCAGTTCTTGAGAGAAAATAACCCACAAAAGTGGATCTGAAGTGTTGAAGAGCCTGTTGTTTCTTGTTGAAACGATCTGACATGTTCTGAGCCCATTCATTTCATCTCTCTGTTTCTAAACCATAAATCCAGGAGCCCCATTTCCACTGAGAAAAATAGTAAGCCCACCACTTCTTTGAAAGGGAAATATTGAAACCAAACTCCAGATTTCATGACTGTAAACTATAAAGAGAGCTGTCTTGATCACTGAAGGTCTTTGAAAATAATACAATTCCATATGGCCGCGAACCAGTGCTAAAACATTATCTATAATCTGGATCAGGGAATTTATTTCTATCCCAAATTCATTTCATACTAAATATATTTCACACTGACTGTTTATAGTATTCCCTGATCTAAAAAAAAACTCCCAAGCTACAGCTTTTTGAAGTCTTTATACAATAATTAACATTTTCCAAAATGGCCGCCACCTTGATGACGTCACAATATGCAAATTAGATGACGAATCAACTTCCATCCCAAAGTTTGGTTCAAACTGAAGATATTTCTAATTTACAGTATGCCTTTATCTCAAACCATTTTAAAGTTATAGCCTTTTGAAATCTTGAAATCAAAATTGTATATTTTCTTGAAAAAACTCTGGCGCCTAAAGGGTTAAGGCATACAACAAAAATGGTGTACAAAGAATATATGACAAAAGAAATTTTTTTGCACAGGCTTTTTTTGCTCTGCATTTGAAGCAAAATGTGCTTTCATCAAGAAATAAGCTGTTCACAATCCTTACAACAAAAAATATAAAATTGGTTAATAAAGGCACATTTTCAAAGACAGTCTGTGCATTCTTTGGCCTTAACATTGTACTTATTAGATTTACAAAGGGTCCCCATGAGTAAATTATAAAAGTGTGTGAATTATGCAAAAAATATGCAAATCTGGTCCTTTGACTCGTTTTTTTATAGGTCCCCACAGTACACTGCCAGAATATCATTTCATCAATTGAGACTTTAAGATGTGTATATGCTTACAATGCTTTGTTAAGTAACTCAACATTTTTTTATGACTCTAGAACCTCTAGAAAGGGTGGTCCCCACAAGTGATAATTTGAAACCTGGTCCCCATCAAGAATGGAAACCTGTGTGTGAGTGCGTGCGTGCGTGCGTGCGTGCCTCATACATAACATTCCCAGTAAGTGCCTGATTCATTTCTACTCTTCGCAATAAACTCTATAATACTGTGCAATTGCTCCGTCTGCGCGTCATCAGATTCTACTCCCTTGCTTAAGCCTAGTGTTTAGTGGCGCGGAGCTTAGGGCGGTGATATGACATCACTTGAGCAATGCAAGGATCAAGACACTTGCATCGCCACCCCTGCTCCCTCGAAAATGTCTAACTACACAACTCCACTGTGATTGGTCCGTGTATGTGTGTTTTGGATGGAAGCGTAGAGCGGATGCGGGGCGCATGGACGAAGGATTACAACATTCTCTTAAAAATTACGCAGAGGCGTGCGCTCGAGTGTACGAACAACTGTGGCTGTGTAGGTCCAGCTCTGTGCGGGTGTACACAGGCCTTTAGCCCGCCGTAGCATCATGGATAAAGTTCAGCACTCCCATACGCCACTATATTTGTCAACAGAAAATCCTGTCGTTTGTTGAAGCGCAGTTTCATTGTAATGTCGGACAACTCTGCAACGCGCATGGATTATGCCCAGTGCCTAGGGCTGGGCAATAAATTGCCACCCCTTGGGCTTCCCTAGTTCAGAGTATGGTCTCTCCGCCGCTTTCCAGCTACATAAACAACATGTTCGTCAACGGGAAAGAGCTAGTTCCAAAGAAAGGTAGTTACTTCCGTTGTTTGGAATTGGTTTGCTTTTTCAGTGTCCGACGAGGAACAAATAACGCCACATTGCAAATTGTGTTTAAAAGCTATGTCTACCAAAGGTAGCAGCCCTACCAACTTGTTCCAGCGTCTTAAACAGAGACAGGCAGCCGAGCTGCGGGAGGCACACTTCTAACAAAAAAAAAAAAAAATACTACAGTCTTGGAAGGTTTTTTGAACTGTATCCCCTTTGACAGATCACAGATGCAGAGACGTAATATATTGCAGGAGGTATGGTACCCATATACACTGTGGAAAAGCCGTGGTTTATTAGCATGCTAAAAGTTGTCGACCCCAGATATGTGCTACCAAGGCGCAAATATTTTGTCTAAGTTGCTTTGCCTTGCCTGTACAACAGTACTCGTGAAAAGATCGCTAGAGAACTGGGGAGGGGGTGTCGTTTTTCTCCGCCACAACGGATCTGTGGTCCAGTCTAACAATGCAGCCCTATGTGATTTACACACATGATCAGAACAGCTCAATAAAGCTGTCAAACCACTCCAAGGATTCACAGACGCCCTGTCCGGGGAGGCTGATGTCAGTGTCTGTAAATAAAGCTGTCAAACCACTCCAGGGATTCACAGACGCCCTGTCCGGGGAGACTGATGTCAGTGTCTGTAAATTAGGGCTGCAACAAGGAATCGATAATATTGATAAAAATCAATTATTAAAAGCGTTGGCAACTAATTTGGTTATCAATTCGTTGTGTCGCGCAATTAATACGTCACCGAGCGCGCGAGTTGGGCACATTCTTGTAGTTCTATGGTTGAGCGGACGGACGCACATGCACCACAGAACTACACAACACTGCATGCACACTGCCGTAAAACTCCACAGAAGAAGAGCAGAGTGTGGCGAAGGTGGTCATACAGTCTATGGTGGAGGCATTAATTTGAGCAAGACCGCGTTGAACCAGTGCAGAAAAGCAACGCGAAGGAAGCGTGCGAGTGTTGTACCGCACTAACTTTAGACACTTTGCTCAGAGTCAGTGGGAACAGTGTTTCTCATGGTCAGGGCTGTCATTGGGAGGTTCGGAGACAGGTTAGATTTGCGGAGAACAAGCCTGGAAGTCACGTCGGGGCGCCGCGCCGGACTCCAGCCCCTGCTAGTCTCCGGTAAAATCTCCGCAAATAGTGCCTCCCACAGATGTATTATCGTGCCTTCCGCCATCACCGGGACAGTAACGTGTTGGAGAAACCTTTGTCTGGTGTTAGACGAGAGAGAGGGCAGGGGAGAGGAGAGAGAGAGCGGGGGAGACGAGAGAAAGAGCGGGGGAGACGAGACAGAGCAGGGGAGACACATTTTATGAAAATTCTAAAATCCACAAATTTCCAACGCCATATGACGTCATAATATGCTAATCAGATGGCTACACATATTCCCTACATAAAACTTTTGGCCATCCTTAATAATTCTGTAATTTACAGAAAGTCTTTATCTCCTATCACTTTTAAGTTACAGCCTTTCGAAATAAAAAATTCTAAAGTTTTTGAGTATATGCACTGAACAACGTACAATTACCCTAAAAATGACTTGAAGACCTTATGACGGGTTTTTAAAAAAAAAATAGTGGATATCAAAATTGCATGACAATGTCAATTTGAAAGAGATTCCGGCAAAAAAAAATCCTATATTTTATAAAAAGAACGTGTTTTTCATGAATTTAAGTTGTCTATGCTCTAACCTGTGTGTGACGTCATAGCGGGTAACGCCCATGCATTGAAAACCATGGATCTATGCCACAGGACTGCCTTTTCTCTCTTCTCTCCACTGATGCCCAACACAATACTGCCCTCTACAGGTGACAATTTCTCACTACACATAAATTGCCGTTTTGAGTGTGAAAAAGTGTCCAAGGTGGGATTTGAACCCAAGTATCTGGATTGGCAGTCCATCGACACAACCACTGGACTATCTCAGTGACAACGAAATGTACATTCTAGTATTTATCTCAGACTCGCTGTACACGGCCTTGTCATCTTGAATATCCGCGAAAAAAGAACGAATACCAAATTGTAAACAACTTACAGCATTGAAACGTACCCGTTCTGACGTCACCAAGGGCTGTGAAGTTTTTTTGTTTCTAAGGGCGTTGCTATGGGGTTATTTCGATTTGGGGGGATCAGACAAAAAAAACTGATTTTGAAACCTTTAGTAGTTCTCTTCTAATATAAAATGTTATTAAAACTGTATTTCTAAATAAATCAAACCCGTCATAAGGTCTTTAATTACACAAACGTGTCTCGTCTGTAATTGCTCTTTGGGTTAAACAACAAAACCTGTTTTTGTGCACTTTACTTTATACTGCAGAGCACACATTTGTATGTTTCTTTGTGTTGATCCAAGGCCACGTTTTTTTAATAACGGGATGGAAACTAAAAATGCTTTTTTTATCCGATTAATCTAAGAAATAATCGACAGATTAATCGATTATTAAAATAATCGTTAGTTGCAGCTCTACTGTAAATAAAGCTGTCAAACCACTCCAAGGATTCACAGATGCCCTGTCCGGGGAGGCTGATGTCAGTGTCTGCCACATTAAACCGGTGCTGCATTTGTTCAAAACCAATCTCTTACAGCCAGTGGAGGAAGACACCGAACTCACTCACACAATAAAAAGAAACATAATGCAGTGCCTTGATGACAAATACAGTGACTCTGTGAAGAATGAACTTTTGGATATGTCCTCACTGATGGATCCCAGGTTCCGTACAACCTACATTGACCCAGACAAGGTGGAACAGGTCAAGAACAGAGCAGTCACTGAAGTGATGTGATGTGCCTGCTAAAAACAGTCCATTACAGCAGCCTAGTCCAGCTGTGCCGGTGCCAAGGAGAAGCAAAGTCTCCACCCAATAAGAAAATGACTTTAGCTGCTTCCTTCAAGAAGAATGTGCCAGAACCAGAGCCTTATTCGAACCAATCAGAAGCACTGAAAGTGCAGACAGAAATGTCAACCTACTGACCCCTGAGATAGACCCACTGAACCCCTTCAGTGGTGGAAGCATCATGGACCAAACCAAGGCGCAGTAATCTGGCCAAAAAATACTGTCCCTGCTGCAAGTGCCCATCAGAGAGGCTTTTCAGTGTGGGAGGGGGCATTGTTCCGTATAACCGAGCATGCCTCGAGCCAGAGGTAGTCGACAGGCTTGTCTTCCAGGCTAAGAATGCATGAATGAGGAAAAAAGTTTTGTTTGCACTTTATGAATGTTATGGATACCACTGATAATAGTATGTATTTTTGTAATATATCAAATGTTCCCATTTTTGTTACATTTATTTGACCAAATGTGTTTTATCAAAAAGTGACACACACTTTAATTTGATTAATATTTTAAGTTATTTAGAAGGAGCATTGTGTTACTATAAGTTACATGTAACTGGGCGTGCTTCAAGCCAGAGGTAGAAGACAGGCTCGTCTTCCTGACTAAAATGCATAAAAGAAGAATGCTGAAGATAAAGGATGCACATTTTTCATTTGATTTACAATTTCAGGGATTCAGGAAAACTGTTTAAAGTTTTGTTTGCACTTTATGAATAAAACTGCCAGGATTGACAATTCTAGTAACCTTTGAGGCGAGAAACGCCCCCCTCTATTGATATAGCAGGATCTGTTTGGTGATAAAATAACATTGTAGGACTTTTCCTCCAGTGCACAGAGCAGGGGTCGGGCAGTGCTCAAGCCGAGAAAGACGCGGGGACACATTGTAAACATCAGTGGAGCTCTCACAATCTAAATTCTCAAAATCCGAGGCTTTTGTTACGGACTCGCTCTGTTATAACAAGTGTATTGGCAGTAATCATTTGTTTTTACATAGTGATATTGTATATAAACACAGTGTTTCCCACAGATTTGAAAGCAATGTGTGGGGGCCGGTCCGTGTACGTCGCGGCCATTCTATTTTTGATTAGGAAAGAAAATACAAAAAACGAATATTGGCCGTTTCCCGTTTTCCGTTTTCAAAATAAAATGTAGAAAACGAGAATTTAATCCGTTTTTCGATTTTGTGTTTTAAAATTAAAAAACGGATAACGAAAAACAGGTCATAATCCGTTTTTCCATTACACATTTACACAAGAAACACCAACATCGAAAAACCACGGCAAAAATTTGATTTTCCATTCTTGATCTTATTTTGAAGCTGACCCGGAAGCTGTTGAGGCTTTCCCGCACAGTCAGAGTTTTCCAGTTTTTTGAATGATAATGGAGATACCAGAGTTGGAGAAAACTTTTCATTTCATTTACAGACCTTAATATCTTCCCCACCCTACCCTCAGAGGCTTTAATGCCTTTTGCAGACAAGTATCCGGTCATCATTTTGCGGCCAAATGATGATCCAGTCTGCAAGAAATAACATTTTCATATTATAAACATACATTGTAAATTGTGTGTTTTGTTCTAAAATACCCAGGAGGAGGCGATGTTGTGCAGTATACATTTACTACAATAATCAGAGGTATGGGACTTATTTTTCACCAAAATTACATTAAATAACAACTGTGCATGAAATGATTGCTGGCCATTTGCAATAACTATTGACAATGTTAGTAACAATTTTGTTTTGACTATTATAAGGTAAGCCTTTAGCTTTACCTTTAGCATTTCTTGTCCAGTTTACAGCTATAGAGTTCAGGAATGTGATGTCATATCGCTAAGAATAGTGGGATTAGCAGCAATAATAAACTAATGGAGATTTTTAAAAGGTACAATACTGGAGTAATTGTTCACATTAAAACACCTGGACACTGGGAGAATGGAAAATCAAATTTTTGCCGTGGTTTTTCGATGTTGGTGTTTCTTGTGTAAATGTGTAATGGAAAAACGGATTATGACCTGTTTTTCGTTATCCGTTTTTTAATTTTAAAACACAAAATCGAAAAACGGATTAAATTCTCGTTTTCTACATTTTATTTTGAAAACGGAAAACGGGAAACGGCCAATATTCGTTTTTTGTATTTTCTTTCCTAATCAAAAATAGAATGGCCGCGACGTACACGGACCGGGGGCCCCCCTTGCCTTTGTCACGTGTCTTTTTCGCGGAAAATACTTGATTATCTGTTATCACTTTTAAGTTATAGCCTTATGAAATGAAAACGTCAAAGACTTTCTGTAAATTTGAAAATTATTAAGAATGGCCCAAAGTTTATGTAGGGAATAAGTGTACTCATCTAATTTGCATATTATGACGTTGAAAATTATAGATTTTAGAATTTTCATAAAATATTTGTATTTTTTTAACTGACCAACATATAAATCACTATGACATGACCACACAAAGAGAACTCACACTAACATGCTAAATGTTCAGGGAAATGTTGCTGTGAGCAGTCTGCCCAGACGCGTGCTTCACCTGAAGCCGACTCTCCCTGTGGATATGTATCCCCCGCGCTCTCTCTCGTCTCCCCCGCTCTCTCTCTCGTCTCCCCCGCTCTCTCTCGCGTAAAGTCTCGGGTCTTTAGCGGAGGCTGGAGGTCAAGGCGCGGTACCCTGACGCAACTTCTAGGCTTGTTCTCCGCAAATCTAATCTGTCTTCGAACCTCCCAATGACAGCCATGACCCTGAGAAACCCTGTTCCCACTGCTGTCTTTGTGCAAAGTGTCTAAAGTTAGTGTTTGTGTTTGGTAAAACACTCGCTCACTGCTGCAGCTGCACTCGCTTCGCTGTGTTTTCCGCACTGGTTCAACGCGGTCCTGCTCAAATAGATTGTATCAGAGCATGTTGTTTTTTGGGGCCAGGGAGATAGTCTGACATGTTTGCCAACTAGAGGCAGGGAGAATGACTTTGACACTGTGTGACACACTCTGCCGTTTTAAATAGTCGACAAGTCGACCGTAGCGCCAAGAGCGTTAATAACGCAACGCAATGTGTGGCGGTCGTTTTCCACACATAGGCTAATCAGAAACACTGAAACAATGCACACATGTATACGCGATAAATGATATATGAGTGATATATTTGTTATGCTCTAATAACATCCATGGATCTATAATAATAACATCCATGGATCTATAATGACATCCATGGATCTATAATAATAACATCCATGGATCTATAATAATAACATCCATGGATCTATAATAATAATAACATCCATGGATCTATAATAATAACATCCATGGATCTATAATAACAACATCCATGGATCTATAATAATAACATCCATGGATCTATATAATGAACCGACAGGTTGCGTTTGGTTTTTTTTTCTGTTATTTAACCCTTAAAAGTCTATCTTGTCGTCTGCGACAAGTGCGCACATGTTTTACAAGTGATCAATTTACTCGCGAACAGTAAATGGTAGCGCCCCCTACAGTTCAGCACAAAGTTGCCTATTCCTGAGTAAAGTTGGTTTTGTGGCAATATAACAATTATTATCTTAGATTATTATTGGTCCATGTGTTTTATTCTATAATGCATATGACTAAATAAAACCACGTATACTATGTATAAATCTATTTAGTCTATATTAAATATGAATAGACAAAATCACTTTGAATATTTTGTGTTTTTAGTGAAAGTCATCAAATATATTCTACTTCAATTCACCATATATAAAAGACTCAATTTGAATAATGATCAAGTGAATATTAAACCAAATCATAGTTGGTTCAAGCTGGAGTATCTTAAATAAATGAGATCAGCAGGTGTATACAGGAGGTTTTATAGGAGGTGTATACAGGAGGTTCTATAGGAGGTGTATACAGCAGGTGTATACAGGAGGTTCTATAGGAGGTGTATACAGGAAGTTCTATAGGAGGTGTATACAGGAGGTTTATACAGCAGGTGTATACAGCAGGTGCTGTAAAAAAGTTGTCTACCTACAGCTTACTAGATTTCTTATAATCAACAACTCATTTGATATGTTTCAGTCCGGCTTTAGACCCCACCACAGCACTGAGACTGCTCTCGTTAAGGTTACAATATCCGGCTGAACACTGACGCAGGCAAAGTCTCAATCTTAATCCTGTTAGATCTGAGTGCTGCCTTTGACACCGTCGACCATGAGTTCCTCTTACAGAGACTAGATGACTGGGTTGGCGTCGCTGGCACCGCCCTAAGTTGGTTTAGGTCTTACCTTGAAGACAGGAAGTACTTTGTGGAGATTGGAAACTGTGTCTCAGATCATATGGCCCCGACCTGTGGAGTACCACAGGGGTCGATCCTGGGACCTCTTCTGTTCAATCTCTACATGCTGCCGTTAGGTCAGTTAATACGCAGAAACAAAGTGTCCTATCACAACTATGCAGACGACACTCAGATCTATGTCTCACTGACTGCAGGAGAACATGGACCAGTGGACTCACTCCTTCACTGTATCCAACAGATCAGTGAGTGGATGCAAAACAACTTCCTTCAGCTAAACGCAGACAAAACTGAAATGATTGTCTTTGGTCCCCAGAAACAAAGAGAGCGTCATCTGTCACCTCCAGTCTCTCTCCCTAAAACCTTCAAACCAGGTCACAAATCTAGGGGTAATACTGGACTCAGACTTAAATTTTAATAGCCACATCAAATCAGTAACATCCACAGCTTTTTACCATCTGAAGAACATTGCCAGGATCAAAAACATAGTGTCTAAAGCAGACTTGGAGATTCTTATCCATGCATTTGTCTCCAGTAGGTTAGACTACTGCAATGGCTTACTCACAGGTCTGTCCAAACAGGCTGTAAAACAGCTGCAGTACATTCAAAAGAGAACCAGGAACTACGACCACATTAGTCCTGGCTAGAACCAGGAAGTACAATCACATTAGTCCAGTCCTCAGGTCTCTGCACTGGCTTCCTGTGGCTCAGAGAATAGACTTTAAAACAGCTCTGCTTGTTACAAGTCTCTCCATGGCCTCGCACCAAAATATATTAGTGACATGTTAGTCCCATATGAACCAGCCCGGACTCTGAGGAGCACAGGGACTGGACTCCTGCTGGGACTCTGAGGAGCACAGGGACTGGACTTCTGTTAGTGCCCAGAGTCGGAACTAAACATGGGGAAGCTGCTTTTCAGATTCATGCTGCTAAAATCTGGACTCAGTAACTTCAGACCTATTTCCAAACTCCCCCTTTTGTCCAAGATCCTAGAGAAGGTGGTTTCTGAACAGTTGACATTATTCCTGGATCAAAACAGCATCCATGAGACGTTTCAGTCTGGTTTCCGCAAACACCACTCTACGGAGACGGCCTTACTGAAAGTGTCCAGTGACCTCATGATGTCTGCTGACTCTGGAAAATGCACTGTTCTTGTTCTCTTGGATCTGTCCTCAGCTTTTGACACAGTTGACCACCAGATCTTGCTGAGAAGACTGAGGGATGAAGTAGGTCTGTCAGGGTCAGTTCTTCAGTGGTTCAATTCCTACTTATCTGGGCGGAGCTTCAGTGTTAAAGCAAACCAAATCAGATCTGAGTCAGTAGATCTGTTGTGTGGAGTGCCTCAAGGCTCAGTCTTAGGCCCTGTGTTGTTTTTGTTGTATGTGCTCCCTTTGGGAAAGATTATTGAAAGTTGTTGTGATGTTTCCTAATCATATGTTTGCAGATGACATCCAGATTTATTGCACTTTTAAGCCAACTGAGCTCCATAGGCTTGATTCCTTAGTTCGTTGCCTAGTGGAAATCAAGCAGTGGCTAAGTGAGAACACTTTGCAGCTGAATATGGACAAGACCGAAACACTAGTGATTGCCCCTGATGATTTAATACCAGGGATTAAACAATACTTGGGTGATGTAGGCCAGTCTGTTAAACCGAGCCTTAGAAATCTGGGTGTTATTTTTGACAAGGATATGTCACTAGTTCAACACTGCAAACAGCTGACCAAAAATTGCTTTTTTCAGCTGAGAAACATCTCCAAATTTAAGAAAATGGTGTCACAGAACGACTTGGAGCTCATAATTCATGCCTTTGTGTCTTCTCGTTTAGATTATTGTAATGGTTTGTTTTCATGTCTGAACAAGAAGGAGCTATCACGTCTGCAGTTAGTGCAAAACTCTGCAGCTCGGGTTCTCACGCGCACAAACAGGAGGTCGCACATCACTCCTGTCCTCAAAGCTCTCCACTGGCTGCCCGTGTCCTACAGGATACATTTTAAAATATTGGTGCTGACTTTCAGAGCTCTGCATGGTCAGGCTCCCCCTTATATCAGCGATCTGATTCAGCCTTACACCCCCACTCGTGCCCTGAGGTCTGTGGATCAGAATCTTTTGATGGTCCCACGCACACGCTTTCGGACCAGGGGAGACCGGTCCTTCCAGGCTGTTGCGCCTAAGCTCTGGAACAATCTTCCGCTCTTTCTGCGGCTGATGGAATCGGTTGATTCATTCAAAGGTCAGCTAAAAACCTATTTATTTGGGCAAGCTTTTACATAATTTTCTTGCGGCTGTTTTTTAAACCTGTCACTGAGGTGTCTTGGCCATTATATTGACTGTATATTTAGTATTATTTTTTGTATATGCACATTTTAAATTGTATTTTGTCTGTTTTTTTACCTGTTTAAACTGTGAAGCGCTTTGTGGCCTTGGTCTGTGAAAGGCGCTGTATAAATAAAGCTTACTTACTTACTTACTTACTCTTACAGAGACTAGATGACTGGGTTGGCGTCGCTGGCACCGCCCTAAGTTGGTTTAGGTCTTACCTTGAAGACAGGAAGTACTTTGTGGAGATTGGAAACTGTGTCTCAGATCATATGGCCCCGACCTGTGGAGTACCACAGGGGTCGATCCTGGGACCTCTTCTGTTCAATCTCTACATGCTGCCGTTAGGTCAGTTAATACGCAGAAACAAAGTGTCCTATCACAACTATGCAGACGACACTCAGATCTATGTCTCACTGACTGCAGGAGAACATGGACCAGTGGACTCACTCCTTCACTGTATCCAACAGATCAGTGAGTGGATGCAAAACAACTTCCTTCAGCTAAACGCAGACAAAACTGAAATGATTGTCTTTGGTCCCCAGAAACAAAGAGAGCGTCATCTGTCACCTCCAGTCTCTCTCCCTAAAACCTTCAAACCAGGTCACAAATCTAGGGGTAATACTGGACTCAGACTTAAATTTTAATAGCCACATCAAATCAGTAACATCCACAGCTTTTTACCATCTGAAGAACATTGCCAGGATCAAAAACATAGTGTCTAAAGCAGACTTGGAGATTCTTATCCATGCATTTGTCTCCAGTAGGTTAGACTACTGCAATGGCTTACTCACAGGTCTGTCCAAACAGGCTGTAAAACAGCTGCAGTACATTCAAAAGAGAACCAGGAACTACGACCACATTAGTCCTGGCTAGAACCAGGAAGTACAATCACATTAGTCCAGTCCTCAGGTCTCTGCACTGGCTTCCTGTGGCTCAGAGAATAGACTTTAAAACAGCTCTGCTTGTTACAAGTCTCTCCATGGCCTCGCACCAAAATATATTAGTGACATGTTAGTCCCATATGAACCAGCCCGGACTCTGAGGAGCACAGGGACTGGACTCCTGCTGGGACTCTGAGGAGCACAGGACTGGACTTCTGTTAGTGCCCAGAGTCGGAACTAAACATGGGGAAGCTGCTTTTCAGATTCATGCTGCTAAAATCTGGAATAATGTAACAACAGGTTGTTTAGGCCAGATGTGACTGCGATTCGACTCTGAGTACTATTCAAAAGACTGGTTCGGGAAGGAGCCTGGGTTGTGAGGTGTAGAATGAGTGGTACAAAACAACTGATTGAGTTTTGTGTTTGGTATTGTATTAAAAGGAGAAAGTAAATAACACAAAATTGTACAGAACAACAATATAACAATACTGACAGCCACAACCTCGCTGATAACGATACCCACGATTCACACGCTCTGTGTTAGAGTCCGTGCTCCCATTCAAAGGGAGAGAAGAAAAGAAACCAAAATAGTCCACGATAGTCCAATATTGTCCGTTGGACGTAAAGAAAAAAAGAATTGATAGTCTCTTATCCTACCAGGAGTCCATGGCAGGGACAGGGAGATATCAGGATGAGGTGTGGAAACAGCTCAGTACAAAAAAAAAACGGACCTAACAAGAGGCCAGAAAAAGACAAATGAATATTAAGAAAATAAGAGTTAGCTATGTAATGCTCTTAGTTGACTAAACTTAAATTCAATGTATCTATAAGATACAAGATATTTACAATCTAACACTAATAATTAAATCATCAAATTTCAGATCACATTCAATTAAATTAACATGTCAACATTTCATTCAGTTTCATTTCAGTCTCAGTATATACTAATGCTTAAACACTTCAATGCGAGTACTTCAATAAATATTTACATTTACATAGTCAATATTTCAAAAGATAGCTGCATACATTACATAATGTAGTACAATTAAATAATACGCTACTTGAACATAAGTACAAGTATGTGGAATCATTAATTCACTGGGTGTAGATCCAAAAAGGGATCAAACAAAAATGTTATTTCCAGTGCATCAAACGCACTTTGGTAATCAATAAATTATGTATTTCAATTCAGGATCATAGTGCACTAATAATAATTATCTTCTCTAAATGTTTCAGTTATCATGGGAACATAATTTGCATGATAACTAAGTGTTGCGCAAAAAAACTTTAGAGTCTCTGACGTAGCTACAATAATCAGGTGTTGTCAATCCGGACATCACTGGGGATTTGCGGTTATTTACAAACAAAAGTGTCTAAGCGGTATTAACAAACACTCACTGCGGTAACCAAAGATATTTATCTACACATTAACTTACTGCCTACAATTCGGGTTGGCTTGTTTATGAATAAAGTAAACAGCGTACCTTGAATTGCGTGGGCTTTGACGCTACTCCACACGCGCCCACATGGAAGCGTGGAGTCTACAAAGAGTTTGCAAAGATTAGCGACTGATCATGCGGTTTGCAACATGGACATTTAATTTGCATGATGCCAAACAGTTGGCTAAAGGCTCACCTTTATGATAGAGGGAAAAACGCTCCAATAACAAAGTTGTGCAGCTTTGTAACGCTAGCCCGCAGCTATGACATGCCACAGGTACAGCGGAGGAGAGCGTCAAGTGGGGGAGCGTGCATCATAAGGGAAACCATCAGATGTGGCGGAAGCTGACCCGCAACAATAAATCTAAAACTAAACTGAAATGCGGGTTACAGGCCCCCCTCCTAAATTCATGTACGGCCTCGAACAATGTGGACACGCCCTGGCACATTTACTCTTGGGCTGGGAGCCCTCAAGTTGCAAAGCAGAAGAGACGACTGTGCTCAAACCATGGAAGAGGGACTGTATGCTTTGCAACAGCTGTTTCCCAAGCTGTGAATATTGCAGTCGCTGCGGCGGATGTCGAGATTGGGTGGGGCGTCGAACAGGTGGGGTCTGTTCTGAACTCGAGTTTCCAGCTGCAGAACTGGATTCATTTGAGTTGACTGACCTTGGACTGTTGGAAGTCATCACCTCTGGTCCTGAACTTTCAACAGACTCGGGAGATGAGTGTACGGATACTGTCGGAGGATCTTCAGCCCTTTCATCAGGTAAGTCGGTTAAGGTAAGTGTAGGTTCACCAGTAACCATCTCTGACCCAGGGTCTGCTCCATTCGGACCCTGTGGATGCTGGCCAGGCAACGTCACAGGCAGAGTCGAAGGGGGCATTGGAGGGTGCAGAACAGGTAAGTCGATTGTCATGGTGAAACTTATTGGGTCTGAGCTGGAGGAATCAGGTGAGTAGGCCAGGACATCAAGCTCAAATGGATCAGGATCATCACGCTCTGAAACTGGGACTGGCTGACACAATGGGCTGAGTCTTTGCTTCTGGGGTTCGGGTTGCTTAGAGGAGGAAAGGTACCCGCGGGGCAGCAGCAAATCCCTGTGCAGCGTTCTAACAGGGCGGTTTTTGCCTTCGGGTCGGACTGTGTACACCGGAAGAGTGCCAGCCCTTTTTAGGACGATGTATACCTCAGCTTCCCACTTATCAGCGAGTTTATGCTTGCCACGGACTATCACGTTCGTCACAAGGACTCGGTCCCCTACATCCAACTCCGATGCTCTGATTTGTTTATCATATCTTTGTTTATTCCGATCCATAACTTCTCCTGCATTCTTGGTTGCGATTTTGTAACTTTCTTTGAGATGAGATTTCAGCTTGTCAATATATTGTGAGTGCGACGTTGGTTGTTCGGACACAGGTAATCCAAATGCCAGGTCAACCGGAAGGCGGGGCTGTCTCCCAAACATCAGCTCGTAAGGCGAGTAGCCAGTGACGTCGTTTTTAGTACAGTTGTAAGCGTGTACCAACGGTTTCACAAAATCCTTCTAGTGAACCTTGTCCTGATCCTGTAGCGTTCCCAACATGCTCAAGAGCGTCCGATTGAATCGTTCGACAGGATTGCCGCGTGGATGGTATGGAGCTGTCCTGACTTTATGGATTCCGGCCATTTGACAAAGCTCTTTAATTGTGCGTGACTCAAAGTCTGGGCCTTGATCGCTGTGAAGGCGTTCAGGAATGCCATAGTGGACCAGGAGATTGTCCCATAACGCTTTGGCAACTGTTTTGGCTGTTTGATTCGGGGTGGGAACTGCGACAGCGTATTTGGTGAAATGATCCGTCATAACAAGTACGTTCTTGGTGTTACTTCGATCAGGTTTGATTGACAAGAAGTCCATGCACACAAGCTCGAGCGGCCTTGAAGTTTTGATATTGACAAGGGGAGCAGCTTTTTCTGGTTGTGCTTTCCTTTTGACGCATCTCTCACAGCTCTTAATCTTATTTCTGACATCGGTTGCCATTCTCGGCCAGTAGAACCGGTTTCGGACGAGGTCCAATGTCCTATATGTGCCAAGGTGACCCATCTTGTCATGTAGTTGGATGAGAACTTCAGACCGACACTCCTCAGGAAGAACCAGCTGGTAACTTGGCTCACCTCCAATGTTCCTCTTCCTGACGAGAACGTCATTTTGGATCTCCAGACGCGTGAGCTCCCGCAGGAGAAGTGGCAAATCGGGGAGCTGTTCTCGTAGATTAGGTGGCGGACTCTCACCCGTCTCCAATTGCACAATGACGTGGCTGATGACCGGGTCGGCCCTCTGTTTGGCGGTGATCTCCGCAGCAGTGAGGGACGGAACGACGGATGACGAGAATTGCTCGTCATTCACAAAGCTGTCTGGCAAGGCGTCTGCGTCAATGGAGAGTGCTTGAACGAGAGCCACAACTTGGTCTTCAGTTTCCGGATGACCAAAGACAAGTTGTCGATCACAGATTGCCTGGACTTCATGTTGGTCGATACAGATTTGTGTTGGGTGGTCAAGATGCTGGGCAGTGAATCTGAGGATTCTCTCTCTTTCTCTTTCCGATTGCATGTCTTCAAGGTATTCTGCTTGTGGTAGCCGGGAAAGTGCATCAGCGTCTTTGTTGAGTTTTCCTGCTCGATATTGGATTTTGAAGGAGTATGTGGAGAGTGCAGAAAGCCATCTGTATCCTGTAGCATCCAATTTGGCGGATGTTAGCAAGTATGTCAATGGGTTGCTGTCTGTGATGACGGTGAATTTGCAACCATACAAGTAATCATGGAACTTGTCTGTAACCGCCCACTTGAGAGCTAAGAACTCTAACTTGTGAGCAGAGTACTTGCTCTCACTCCGTGACAATCCTCGACTAGCATATGAAACCACTCGGTTCTTGCCGTCATTTTCTTGATATAAGACAGCGCCAAGACCAGTACAGCTTGCATCAGTGTGTAGGATGAAAGGTTTACTGGGGTCCGCGAATATGAGAACTGGCGCTTGAGTGAGTTTCTGGATTAGTGTGTCGAATGCTTGCTGACAAGCAGGGGTCCAACGTTCAGCAAAAGGCTCTTTGGGGTTGAGGAAGTTTTGAGACTTTGGCATATTCTTTGACCTTTTCTGGCTGGGAGGATACCCTGACGTTAACTCGTTTAGGGGTTTAGCAATGTTTGAGTAACCCTCCACAAACCGACGATAATATCCCGCAAAACCGAGGAACGACCGTAGATCTTTCAGGTTCTGTGGGACTTTCCAGGTGGTCAGGGCAGCAATCTTGTCAGGGTCTGTCTCTACACCATTCTTAGATACAACATGCCCAACATAGCGAACAGAAGTCTGGAAAAAGACACATTTTTCTACCGATAGCTTCAGACCATACTCTTAAACGTTGGAGCACTTTCATTAAGCGTTTCTCGTGTTCCTCTAGAGTTGGCGCGAACACAATCAGGTCATCGATAAAGACCAGGGATTCCTTCAAATTGAGTTCGCCCATGCAATGCTCCATTAGACGCTGAAATGTGCTCGGGGCGTTAGTCACACCTTGGGGCATGCGATTGAACTCGTAGAACCCAACGGGGCAGACAAAAGCTGTCTTGTGTACGTCTGTCCCTTCCATTTCAATTTGATAGTACCCTGATTTAAGGTCAAGTACTGAAAACCATTCTGAACCGGAGAGCGCTGAGAATGTGTCTGCTAACTTGGGCAGGGCATATGCGTCTTTGATTGTCTGCATTGATTATCGCAGACTGAACTCGCAGAGTCTCACAGATCCATTTTTCTTTCAAACAACGTCTATTGGAAAGGCGAAAGGGGAACTTGACTCGCGGATAACACCAGATTGCAAGAGTTCTTGTATGTGTTTTCGGACTGCGTCAATGTCTTGTGGGTGGATTGGACGTGGACGTTGCTTGACTGGGGTTGGATCTGAAAGTTTTATTTCATGTTTGACTTTGTTTGTGCATCCAAAATCCAGTTCATGCCTTGCGAAGACCTCGGGCATACTGTCCAACATAGATGTTACTCGTTGTTTCCATTCATATGTGAGTGGGGAATCTCCAAAGTTGTAGTTCAGTTTGGTCTGGACTGGTTCTGTAGTGTTGGTTTGCTGCAAGACACTTTGCTCTGGTCTGTATACTGAGACTGAAATGAAACTGAATGAAATGTTGACATGTTAATTTAATTGAATGTGATCTGAAATTTGATGATTTAATCTGCAGTGTTAGATTGTAAATATCTTGTATCTTATAGATACCATTGAATTTTAGTTTAGTCAAATAACAGCATTACATAGCTAACTCTTATTTTCTTAATATTCATTTGTCTTTTTCTGGCCTCTTGTTAGGTCCGTTTTTTTTTGTACTGAGCTGTTTCCACACCTCATCCTGATATCTCCCTGTCCCTGCCATGGACTCCTGGTAGGATAAGAGACTATCAATTCTTTTTTTCTTTACGTCCAACGGACAATATTGGACTATCGTGGACTATCGTGGACTATTTTGGTTTCTTTTCTTCTCTCCCTTTGAATGGGAGCACGGACTCTAACACAGAGCGTGTGAATTGTGGGAACAGTATCGTTATCAGTGAGGTTGTGGCTGTCAGTATTGTTATATTGTTATTCTGTACAATTTTGTGTTATTTACTTTCTCCTTTTAATACAATACCAAACACAAAACTCAGTTGTTTTGTACCACTCATTCTACACCTCACAACCCAGGCTCCTTCCCGAACCAGTCTTTTGAATAGTACTCAGAGTCGAATCGCAGTCACATCTGGCCTAAACAACCTGTTGTTACAGCGTGGCGAGCTAGCCAGGAGTCTGATGCATTGTGATTTGTTGAAGGTGTGTGATTTATTTGTTTAAAGGACAAAAAGAGTGTTTTTTAAAATGGATTCGTTTCCCAAAGCCGACGTGAATGTTGCTCATTCTGTCGTCATTTCTGGTGTAACTAACACCCAATCCGACGATGAGATTATTCAACAATTACGTAGTTATGGTGAAATAAAAACCACGTTTACTGTTACAGACAGAGACAGTGCGTTATACAAAAACCGGATCGTTGAATTTATTAACAAGGCAGCGTTAGTAGCTCTAGAACCTGTGCTACCATACACTTATCCTTCGCGTAGTGGCGCAGATGTTTTTGTTGTTCGTTCACTTTCGGGTGCGAGTGAGTGCTCCGCCACAGGTCCAGCGGAGTCGGCTCAACCCCCTGATTACCTCAGAGAGATCAGGAAACTCGCAGAGAGTAGCGGTCAACCATTCGAAGTAGTACTAAAAGGACTGATGGATCAGATCAGCATTCATCTTGGGCCAGTTACCATGAAAGAAGAGGATGAAGAGGAAAAACTCGAGGAGCCGGTAGTCAGACCAAAAATCTTCCTGGAGTTCAGACCATCTTCAAAACAACATATGCCCACAGACCAGATCCCAATGTTTCCGCCCTCATTTGACCATGATGCCCGTCCAACCCAGAGCCCGAGAATTTCCCTGTCAGCCAATGATTTGAACCCACCAGCAGTCCAGAGGGTGGTAGTTGAACATATAATACGCAAAGACGACGTAATCATGCAATCCTTGCTGTCTCTCCGCCTTCGCACTTTTTCCGGCAAAAGTCCAAAGCCGGTGCACGAGTCCGACTACGATTCATGGAGGTCTCACATAGACTTATTGAGTGCGGATCCCGGGTTGTCACCAATACATATAACACGTCGTATTATTGAGAGTTTGTTGTCCCCAGCTGCTGACTTGGTGAAGAACCTCGGCCCAGATTCCTTGCCTTCTGCCTTCTTGCATGCTCGATTCTGCATACGCTACAGTACAGGACGGTGAGGAACTGTTTGCTCAATTCCTGAACACACTTCAGGACCATGGAGAGCGACCATCCACGTATCTGCAGAGGCTTCAACTCACACTCAGCACTGTGGTAAAACGTGGCGGAATACCAGCAACCGACACAAACAAGTACCTGCTTAACCAATTCTGCAGAGGCTGTTGGAACAATGACGTTATTAACAAACTTCAACTTGAACAGCTGAAAGGTCATCCACCGTCATTTGCAGAGCTGTTGTTCATGTTAAGGACAGAGGAAGACAGACAAGCTGCAAAAGAGACACTCATGAAGAAACATCTGCCAGCAGCCAAGCAAAGAGCTACAGTCCAAACACATACCACCTCTTGTTCCTGTAGCCATCCTCCAGACAATGCCATTGAAGACCTGCGCAAGCAGATGATGAAGCTACAGAAGATGTGAGACAGGCCTCCTCTCTGACAATGTTTAAAACCAGGTTAAAGACAGTTCTGTTTAGCTGTGCTACAACTGAGGGATTTTATATTTTTATCTTCCTTTTTAATGTTCTGTGATTATTTATGATTTTCATGCTTTGTTTTGTTCAGCACTTTGAGTTGCATACACTTTGAGTTATACAGCAGGTGTATACAGCAGGTGTATACAGCAGGTGTATACAGCAGGTGTATCCAAATGTGAATGGTTTTCAACAGAGATCTCACTCAGAGTGTTCCACGTGCCGCTCAGGGGGTTGTGTTTTTGTCCAGACCCATGAAAAATTAGAGGGAACATGGGTTGTCAGGTCAAAACACTATATGTAGCAGCTTTGAATCAAATGAACGTATTGTAGATAATGTTATGTTGTTTTTTACTTGTACACTGAATGTTTGCTGCTTCAATCCAGATGAGTATTGAAAAGTATTTTCCACAAAAATAAAAAAAAGCCCCCCCCGCCGGCAGAGGGGGCCCCCACACATTGATTCCAATCCTGTGGGAAACACTGCACACAGACACACACACGTGTCCCACCGCTGCATTTTGGGCAAAAGACACTTGTTCACATTGCTCTGATGCTCGAGCCTGCTAGCTACAGTAGCTGTTAGCTACACCAGCATTTCACCAAGTTTGAGCTATGTTTGTTTCACTATTTTCATGTTCTCAGATGTCTATTATTTCTAATATGTACAGTATGAGGATTAGTTTTAGAGCATATTTTATCGAGCCAGCAGGTGTCACCAGCACTGCCTCTGGATGTTGAGAAACGCTGAACCAGTCCGGCCCTCGGCTCGCAGCAAAAAAAATGTTTTTGGCCCTCTGATGTATTTGTCTTTGACCAAGGTGAAGTTAGCCGAACGTTTGATATTCGCCTGATATTCGAACAAAATCCCCCTGGATTCAAAGTCTGTCCGTATTTTCAGTTTAGTGAAGAGTGTAGTATTAAATACTGTTCACAATGTTGCCACCTATCAAAAAAAAACTTGACTTAGGCTGCAGCTGACGATTTATAACACGAAAAACAATGAAGATGAAGTCTCCGCTCATACTTGTGCTAAGCTCTCAACAAGGGACTGTCTGCAAAGTGCAAGATTTGACAGAACGTTGCAGATGGGTTGGTGAATACAATAAAAAGGGTGTGTTTAAAAAGTAAATTTTCCCAGTTTTGATGGGTGTAGTAGCTCCATTTGAACAATAGCTAGCTACTACAGGCAAGAATTTGGATATATATATATATATATATATATACAGTGGGGCAAAAAAGTATTCAGTCAGCCACCGATTGTGCAAGTTCTCCCACTTAAAATAATGACAGGTCTGTAATTTTCATAATAGGTACATTTAAACTGAGAGACATAATGTGAAAAAAAAAATCCAGGAATTGACATTTTTTAAGAATTCATTTGTAAATTATGGTGGAAAATAGGTATTTGGTCAATAACACAAATTCAACTCAATACCTTGTAATATAACCTTTGTTGGCAATAACAGAGGTCAAACGATTACTATAGGTCTTTATCAGGTTTGCACAAACAGTAGCTGGTATTTTGGCCCAACTCCCTCCACAGATTTTCAATGGGGTTGAGGTCTGGAGACTGGCTAGGCCACTCCAGGACTTTCAAATGCTTCTTACGGAGCCACTCCTTCGTTGCCCGGGCGGTGTGTTTGGGATCATTGTCTTGCTGGAAGACCCAGCCACGATTCATCTTCAAAGCTCTCACTGATGGACGGAGGTTTTGGCTCAAAATCTCACGATACATGGCCCCATTCATTCTTTCCTTAACATGGATCAGTCGTCCTGTCCCCTTAGCAGAAAAATAGCCCCAAAGCATGACGTTTCCACCCCCATGCTTCACAGTAGGTATGGTGTTCTTGGGATGCAACTCAGTATTCTTCTTCCTCCAAACACGACGAGTTGAGTTTATACCAAACAGTTCTACTTTGGTTTCATCTGACCACATGACATTCTCCCAATCCTCTGCTGTATCATCCATGTGCTCTCTGGAAAACTTCAGACGGGCCTGGACATGCACTGGCTTCAGCAGGGGGACACGTCTGGCACTGCAGGATTTGATTCCCTGTCGTCGTAGTGTGTTACTGATGGTAACCTTTGTTACTTTGGTCCCAGCTCTCTGCAGGTCATTCACCAGGTCCCCCCGTGTGGTTCTAGGATTTTTGATCACCATTCTCATGATCATTCTGACCCCGCGGGATGAGATCTTGCAATCGAGGGAGATTATCAGTGGTCTTGTATGTCTTCTATTTTCTGATAATTGCTCCCACAGTTGATTTGTTCACACCAAGCTGCTTGCCTATTGTAGATTCACTCTTCCCAGTCTGGTGCAGGTCTACAATTCTTTTCCTGGTGTCCTTCCACAGCTCTTTGGTCTTGGCCATAGTGGAGTTTGGAGTCTGACTGTTTGAGGCTGTGGACAGGTGTCTTTTATACAGATAACGAGTTCAAACAGGTGCCATTAATACAGGTAACAAGTGGAGGACAGAAGAGCTTCTTAAAGAAGAAGTTACAGGTCTGTGAGAGCCAGAGATCTTCCTTGTTTGAAGTGACCAAATATTTATTTTCCACCATGATTTACAAATAAAATCTTAAAAAATCCTACAATGTGAATTCCAGGATTTTTTTTTCACATTCTGTCTCTCACAGTTGAAGTGAACCTATGATGAAAATTACAGACCTCTGTCATTATTTTAAGTAGGAGAACTTGCACAATCGGTGGCTGACTAAATACTTTTTACTACACCCATCAAATTTGGGGGGAAAAAAGTCTTGGTTTTTAGTTATTTTTTTCCAATTTTGTAATTGCTTCTGCCATGTTCCACTTCTGCCATGTTCCACTTCTGCCATGTGTGTGTGTCTTACTCAGGGTCCTGTGGTTCCGCCTTTATGTCATTTGCCTGTAGTAGCTAGCTATAATTTATTGGGAGCTACTACACCCATCAAAACTGGGAAAAGTGTCTTTGTTGATTTTTAGTGATTTTTTCCAATTTCATTTTTGTTGCTGTGAAAGGGAAAACAATATTTTTTCCCAAATTCTTGCCTGTAGTAGCTAGCTATCGTTCAAATGGAGCTACTACAACGATCAAAAATGGGGAAAATATCTTTGTTGATTTTGAGTTAATTTTTCCAATTTCATTATTCCTACTGTGAAGGGGAAAAACATTGTTTTCCCAAATTCTTGCCTGTAGTAGCTAGCCATCATTTATTGGGAGCTACTACACCCATCAAAACTGGGAAAAATATCTTGATTTTTAGTCTTTATTTGTCGTTCTGACCTCTTGCAATTTGCAGACGGTCCCTTGCGAATATCAGGCAAATATCAAACGTTCGGCCAACTTCACCTCGGTTTGACTTTGACATGCCTGTACTAAAGCACAGTTCCTCTGGCACGGTTCAGAGAACACAGTCATGTGACCGCGGGCTGTTTTCACACCCTGTGGCGACGATCCGGGCCACTTGGCCTGGTTTGTTTGTAAAAACCTATGTGACCGTGCCCATACAGACTGGAAAAGTCCCTGGGAAGTCTCACTGCCTGGCCTGGCCTGCATTAAAGGCGCTATACCCGTTTCTCCAAGGTTTGAATGTTTAGCCCCGCCCCCAACTCGCTCAATGGCTTCTCATTTCCCCTGCGCTCTCATAACACGGAGCCATCTAGCTCAATTTGCGATCTGACATGTATGCTAACATTAGCATTAGCACAACTTCTTGTAAGCTGTACAACAATCACTGATGAAATTGTACAAAATCAACGCACTGCTAACACAATATATAGGTAAAAGAATACTGCTGGTTTCGCGCATCCGAATGTATTCATTATAAAACATAACGCATCCGAATGTATTCAAGAAATTTGGAAAAATTATGGTTTATCACAGAAGGAATAAATGAAATAGGAAAAAATTCACTAAAAATCAACAAAAGACTTTTTTCCCAGATTTAATGGTGTAGTAGCTCCATACCATGATAGCAGCTACTACAGGCAAGAATTTGGGAAAAATATGGTTTTCCCCCATACACAATACATAAATTAAATGGAAAAATTCACAAAAAATCAACAAAAGACTTTTTTCCCAGATTTATGGGTGTAGTAGCTCCATTTGAGCATACTAGCTACTACAGGCAAGGAATTTGGGAAAATATGGTTTTCCCCTCACAGTAGCATAATGAAATTGGAAAAATTCACTAAAAATCAAAAAAGACTTTTTTCCACAATTTGATGGTGTATAGCCTCCATTTGAGCAATAGCTAGCTACTACAGTCAAGAATTTTTGGAAAATATGGTTTTCCCCTTCACAGTAACAAAAATTGAAATTGAAAAATTCACTAAAAATCAAAAACAAAGACATTTTTCCCAAATTGATGGTGTAGTAGCCTTCCATTGAGCAATAGCAAGCTACAACAGGCAAGAATTTGGGAAAAATATGGTTTTTTCCCCCTTCACAGTAGCATAAATTAAATTGGAAAATTCACTACAAATCCAAAAGACTTTTTCCCTAGAAATGATTGTTAGTAGCTCCCAATCAATATAGCTACTACCTACAGTCAAGAATTTGTGAAAAATAAGGTTTTTTATCCCCTTCACAGTAGGAAAAAAAGATATTGGCCTGACACACTGTATAACAGACTAAATCCTCTTCTGTGTGAATAACACTGTACCAAAAAGAAGGTACGGTGTTTTTCTAACACCACCCATGGATGACCTCTGATCTTAAAGCCCTCAGAACCTCAAGAAAAGGGCTATCAACTCAGGGGTACAAAGAGGTGTTCAGAAGGGCTCCATGCACGAGCTCCAGTGAGGATAGGAGGGCCAAGAGGAATAGTGATAAAAAGCTGGTAGCATAAGCTGGCCCAGTGGAAACGCCCGTGACGTGTGGAGAGGCCTAAAAAAAAAAAAAAAAAAAAAAAAAAAAAAAAAAAAAAAAAAAAAAAAAAAAAAAAAAAAAACAAAAAAAAAAAAAAAAAAAGGGAGAACATCTCTGCTGTGGCAAAGGTACAGCGGATGGATACCAGCACCGGGCAGATGTATTTAACCATTCTTCAACCGGTTAAGATCTCCCCCATCTCCATCTGCCCCCCCTCCTCCCGCCCCCACCACCACACCCGTACCCCATCCCAGAGGACACCGTGCCGCATGGACACTGCCCTTTTGGCTGCCCTGGGCCCTCCTGCCCCCACATCCCCGCCCCCCACCTCTGACAATACACCCCAGTCATCCCCCCTTCCATCACACCGGACCCCAGTGAAGATCATCTCCACGACTGAAGCAGAGGAAATCCGCAGGACCGGACGGGATCAGTCCGAGGCTGCTGATGACATTTCAGACCCTCTCTCTGGGGTCCTCAGCTACATGTAACAACCTGAGCCTCATCCTGGAAAGGTCCCCTGACCAGTGGAAGACCCACCTTGTGATCCGGTTCCTAAAACACCCGCACGCCAATGACCGTCAACACATCAGACCTTCGTCACAGTGTGACCTCCCCCCTGATGAAGACCATGGAGCGCTCAATCCACACCCATCTCCGCTCCGTGGTCAGTCCCCTAACCCAGGACCCGCTGAAGTTCGCCTACAGGCCCAACATCGGAGTATAAACGCCGTTCAACCCAGCCGGGAGCGCAGTGATGGTCTTGTGCTACGACCTTCTCCAGTGCTTTCAACACCATCATACCGGCACTGCAGCGGTGGAATATAGAGACAGCGGGAGTGGACAGTAGCCCTCAACTGCATGGACCATCAACTACCTCTCGGACAGACCACAGTACGTGTCGGCAGCCATCTGTGAGTTTGAGGTGAATCTGCAGCACTGGACCCCTCAGGGCACTGTCCTCTCACCGTTTCTCTTCACCATCTACACTTCAGACATCACACAGACACACACAGCTGTCACCTGCAGAAGTTCTCCGACGACTCCGCATCGAGGGCTGTGTGTCGGAGGGGAACGCGACAGGATATTCGGTCGTTATCACAGACTTAGTTGAACTGTGTGAGCGCAACCACATGTGTCTTGAACACCAGTAAGACCAAGGAGATGGTGAATCGATTTCAGAGAAAACCACTTTCCCCACACCCTTCTGAACAACCATTGGGAGGACATTGAGCGGGTGGACAGCTTCAAGTCCTGGTTTGTATCACATTAACAATAAACTTGACATGTTCCATAATAAAAACGCCCCTGCACAAGAGGGCCAAAGTCGCCTCATCCTTTTAGGAGGCTGAGGTCCTTCCGTAAAAAAAGTGAGCCATGGCCTCCGCATATGACCTTTTATGCCTCATGTGAGCATCTGCCATTAACTACGCTGCCGTGAGCTGTCCCCGGGCAGACACAGAGCGGGACAGAAAACAGACTGAACAAGCTGGTCAGGCGGGCCAGCACCACATCTGGGCTGCTCCCTGGACTCTGTGGAGGAGTGAGGGACAGGAGGGTCTAGTCAAAGTCAACTCCATCATGGACAACACATTCCCACCCACTGCACCGGACTGTAGATGAGCTGAGGAGCTCCTTCAGTGGAAGACTTAGACACCCACATTGTAGGAAGGATCGCAACCGCAGGGCCTTTAATCCCACTGCTGTCAGACCTGTACAAAAAGTCACTTTAAGGTCAACTTTATAAGACTGAAAAAAAAAAACCATGTGTCAGATGAAACCCAAGTCCACTGATTGTAAAACTCAACCTCGTCCGTGTTTGGAGGAAGAACAATACGAGTGGCATCCCCCCCCAAGAACACCATACACAACCTGTGAAGCATGGGGGAGGAAACTTCATGCATTGGGGCTTGTTTTTCTGCTAAGCGGGACACTGACTCACTGAACTGTGTTTAAGGAAAGAAATGAAAGGGGCCATGTATTGTGAGATTTGAGCCAAAAACTCCTTCCATCATAGGTCCGAGATACTGTTGTGGAGAAGTTTAAAGCCGGATTTGGATACAAAAAGATTCCCCAAGCTTTAAACATATCAAGGAGCACTGTGCAAGCAATTATATTGAAAGGGAGTATCAGACCACTGCAAATACCAAGACCCGGCCGTCCCTCAACTTTCATCTCAAACAAGGAGAAGACTGTTCAGAGATCACTCTGGATGAACTGCAGATAACTACAGCTGAGGTGGGAGAGTCTGTCCATAGGACAACAATCAGTTATGCACTGCACAAATCTGGCCTTTATGGAAGAGTGGCAAGAAGAAAGCCATTTCTCAAAGATATCCATAAAAAGTATTGTTTAAAGTTTGCCACAAGCCACCTGGGAGACACACCAAACATGTGGAAGAAGGTGCTCTGGTCAGTTGAAACCAAAATCAAACTTTTTGGCCACAATGCAAAACGATATGTTTGGCGTAAAAGCAACACAGCTCTTCACCCTGAACACACCATCCCCACTGTCAAACATGGTGGTGGCAGCATCATGCTTTGGGCCTGCTTTTCTTCAGCAGGGACAGGGAAGATGGCGAAAATTGATGGGAAGATGGAAGGAGCCAAATACAGGACCATTCTGGAAGAAAACCTGTTGGAGTCTGCAAAAGACCTGAGACTGGGACGGAGATTTATCTTCCAACAGGACAATGATCCAAAACATAAAGCCAAATCTACAATGGAATGGTTCACAAATAGACGTATCCAGGTGTTAGAATGGCCAAGTCAAAGTCCAGACCTGAATCCAATCGAGAATCTGTGGAAAGAGCTGAAGACTGCTGTTCACAAACGCTCTCCATCCAACCTCACTGAGCTCGAGCTGTTTTGCAAGGAAGAATGGGCAAGAATTCCAGTCTCTCGATGTGCAAAACTGATAGACATACCCCAAGCGACTTGCAGTTGTAATTGCAGCTAACGGTGGCGCTACAGAGTATTAGCGCAAGGGGGCCGAATAATATTGCACGCCCCACTTTTCAGTTTTTTATTTGTTAAAAAAAGTTTAAATTATCCAATAAATTTTGTTCCACTTCACGATTGTGTCCCACTTGTTGATTCTTGACAAAAAAATTATTGTTTATATCTTTATGATTGAAGCCTGAAATGTGGCGAAATGTTGAAAGGTTCAAGGGGGCCGAATACTTTTGCAAGGCACTGTACATGTAAAAAGTTCATAAATATTAGGGACTGATGGTGTAGCACAAAACACATAAAACTGTTTGAATAACTCGGCTTTTTGATTAGCCAAAACATTTGTCAAACAATACACATAAAGGTCAAAATCAAATAAGCAACTGAACATGATGAAGACTAAATTAACACAAAACAAGAGGAACATTTCAGCTGGTGATCAAAGGAGGTAAACAAGACTACACAAAACAAACACATTTACTTAGACTAGCTTAATAAAGGTAAATGACTGTAGCAATGATTAAGGTCAATAATGAGAACATTGGAAACTTATTTACTCATCTATGCTTATAATTTTATTATAAATGGTGTTATTCAATCTGGAGAGACCAGGGCTGTGTCCAAAACGCTAGGCATCGGGCCGCGTAGGGTGGATACGTAGGCATCGAGGGAAGGCCGCGTAGCCACAGGCGAGGTAGGAGGCGAGACCTGAGGTGGATTTGGACAGCAGCTGCCTTCTGCCTTCGTCACGTGACTACACAACTCAGAGCGGAGCGGAAGGACACGGCGGCCATGATGGATGGTAAAAAGTTCTAAATACGCTTTAATTAGGACATAAAAGTTAATTCTAATATCATTTGAGGCGAGAAATATCCCCCTTTATTGTCATATCAGAAGTCTGTTTGGAGATAAATTCGAAAATGTTCGGACTTTACCTCCAGCCTGAAGCTCCGGTGCTATAAGCTAACAGCCCAGTTAGCTGCAGTGCTGAAGCCCAGAACAGGCTGTCTAAACACGGGTCCACGTAATGAGAGCCCCCTGGATGTTTACAATCGTATTCTGAAAAAACAGGATGCTTTTGTTGTTACACTTTCTCTGTTATAACAATTGTATTGGCAGTAATCATTAGTTTTTACAAAGTTATATTTTATGTAAACAATGCACATATATGCAATAAATGATTATTAGATATGGATTATATATTTGCTATGGCCCTTGTTTGTGCATCACTTAAAAGTAATTTTATCAGACCTAAATGTATTAACGTGTGTTTGCTGATGAGAGAGAAACATCCATTTATCTATAATAATAATAACCGGAACATCCATTTTTCTATAATAATAACTGACACATCCATGGATCTATAATAATAACTGACACATCCATGGATCTATAATAATAACTGACACATCCATGGATCTATAATAATAACTGACACATCCATGGATCTATAATAATAACTGACACATCCATGGATCTATAATAATAACTGACACATCCATGGATCTATAATAATAACTGACACATCCATGGGTCTATAATAATAACTGACACATCCATGGATCTATAATAATAACTGACACATCCATGGATCTATAATAATAACTGACACATCCATGGATCTATAATAATAACTGACACATCCATGGATCTATAATAATAACTGACACATCCATGGATCTATAATAATAACTGACACATCCATGGATCTATAATAATAACTGACACATCCATTTATCTATAATAATAACTGACACATCCATGGATCTATAATAATAACTGACACATCCATGGAAACATTAACAGACATCTGTAAAATGAAGTTGAACACAGATGTTTGACACTGCTCTTATTCACTTTATCTCTTGAAAAGCAAACAGACCGTTACTAATCACATTTGAGTTTAATGTATTCAATTATAAGTATAAGTATAAGTACTGCTGACAAATATGTAGTTGTGTAAATCAGTGTTTTGCAACCTTTTTTGAGCCAAGGCACACTTTTTTCACAGAAAAAATCTTGCGGCACACCTCCAGGAGAAAATGTAAAAATGTATACAGTACTAATGTAAAAATATATACTGTACATACTCTGTGTGATATATAAAGTATATCTTATCTTATAATGTATACAGTATACTCTGTAGCCTATATTCACAATATACAGTTATTCTCATCAAAATGCTTAAGTCCAGGCCTTGACATTAAGCTTTATTTAACATTTCTCGATACAATTAACAAGAGTTTGGTAATAAAGTGGCACTAACTGTGTGGAAAAAAACTAAGAAAATCCACTTTCTGCCCAAATAGTCAAATAATAACTCACACAAAGAACATGCATTGTTAGTGCATGGGAAAAATTTAGGTATCCGAGCTTTAAATTCAGGAGTTTTGGATGAGGGACACGGGCGGTCCTGAACGCGAGTCCATGGTTCTGTCCGGTCCGCATGTCTGTGGTTCTGTCCACTCGACTATGGTCTGCGCTCGGTACCCAGTTCAGAAGTGCGTTCGCGAGAGCTGTTGTACAAAAATTGTACATTTCATAGTTAAACCACTACAACGCGGCCACAGCTGCCCCGGGGCAGAGCGGAGGATGTTAATCCTGTTCAGAAACGGCATAATTCATTTTCAAAAACGTCTCTATCACTTTCACTTCTCACTCGCCACAAAGCTCTTGTCTCGCTCCCTCCCACATTTGTTGGTCGCATCCAATTTTACCTTTCTCGCCAAAATGCTGACCTGTTACAGCCAGTGGTCGCATCCAATTTTTCAGTTTCAAAGTACTTAGCTATCTGCTGCCATCTACTGATTTGAAAAAGTATTACATGGTTACTCCACAGTTCAAAACAAGTCACCGCTCGTCAACAGCGAATGCAGTTATTTTTAGACAAAGTAGACGAATTTCTCACGGCACACCAGACAATATCATACGGCACACTAGTGTGCCGCGGCACAGTGGTTGAAAAACACTGGTGTAAATAATACCTCACTTTGATGACTCTTTACATTTCACACAAACAACAAAATCATAATAAAACCAACAAGTTTGATTTGTTTTCTTTATTTCCAGGTTCTCTGTGAAGTGCTGTCGATGAGACCTGTGTCAGAGGCAGACGCCCAGGACTCTGCTGCTGCTCCTGCTGCTGCTGCTGCTGCTGTTGCTCCTGCTGTTGCTCCTGCTGCTGCTGCTGCTGCTGCTGCTGCTGTTGCTCCTGCTGTTGCTCCTGCTGCTGCTGCTGCTGCTGCTGCTCCTGCTGCTGCTGCTCCTGCTGCTGCTGTTACTGCTGTTACTCCTCCTGTTACTCCTGCTACTGTTGCTCTTTCTGCTGCTGCTCCTGCTGCTGCTGTTGTTACTCCTCCTGTTGCTCCTTCTGCTGCAGCTGTTACTCCTCCTGTTGCTCCTTCTGCTGCTGCTCCTTCTGCTACATGTCTTCAGAGATGCAGAGCCCACTGTTCTAACTATTCATGACTGATGATTAAAGGAAAATATTATATACAAGTTTGTTGTAGTTCATAATGTGGTGATGAGGTGATGGGGAGGTGAAGCAGGAGGTGATGGAGGTGAAGCAGGAGGTGATGGAGGTGAAGCAGGAGGTGATGGAGGTGAAGCTGGAGAAATTATGACCTTAATTTCACCACAAGTCTCTGAAAAAGAAGAACACAAACATCATGCATTAAAACACAGCCCACATTTAGGATTCTTTTTACACTTCATATTCAATTAATACTATTTATTTGGGGCTTTGCAAAAAACTGGTTAAAAATAAAATACAGAAATCCTTACAGTATTTAATATTAGAGGTACAAGCTTCACAGCAGGGGAAACAGAAGAATGATATGATAGAAATATACACAAATAATCAAGTTATGAGCATGGCTAACCACTTTAAACCTGTGTTTGTGGAAGTGGGACTTTGTCCTCTGCAAATGTCTTATTCATGACAAACGAAACCTCTGTATAATGTGTGTTTACTATTTATTAGACTATTGTATGAAAAGGGCTTTATAATTATTCTTGGCCTATTCTATAATTCCATATGTCTAATATATACAGTTTTCCCAGTCTCAGTATGGGATTAAAAACGATATGCACAATCTATTTTATATGAATATAGAAAACATGTGTTAGCATACTATAGCTGCTGTGCTGCAGAGTGATTTTCCATGAAAACGTGACTTTCCTCAGTGTAGCTTTAATATTTAATCAGTGGGTTTGTTTCTCCCTAAAAGATAAAACACATGATTTTTCTTGTTCAAAAACCGAATCTGAATGAACTAGCCTCGTAGCATTAGCTTTTCGGGACTGAGCTTATTTACAGCAGATAACAAGGTTAAATACACACATCTGTGGCAGATCTAACTTATGTCTGTGTTTTATCATAACAGTCGTGTTCATAACTCAACAGTAAAGTATAGCAGTGCTTACCATAATGTTAGCTCCAGCAGCTCCGAGCTGTTGTTTACATGTTAATGCCGAACGGAGTTCTGCGCATGCGCGGCCGTGACTTGGCAAAAAGAAGGCAGCGAAGCATACATCAGATGCATCCTTCATATCTGCTCCAAAAGTGGCCGTTTCCATAGAGACGAAGTCATGATGCCTACGCTTGGCGAGCTCGCCAAGTGGTTTTGGACACCCCTGCAATAGCCGTCGCTTGAGGAAGTGACGTCACGATGCCTACATATCCACCCTACGCGGCCCGATGCCTACCGTTTTGGACACAGCCATAGTTCCCACAGACCAATGAATGTCACATGACCTCCTCGGAGACGCCATCTTTGATGGCACGCTGCTGTGTTTGTGCATTCCATTAAACAGAAGAATGAGAATAAATGTAGATATTCAAACGCAAATTGGAAAAAAAGGGCAACTTTTGAGCAAATAATTGTATATTAATACAATGGCACCACAGTTTAACGTGCTACGGACATGTTTTACATATTTGATCAAATTATGCAGCAAAAATTAACAAGCAATGCAAACATTTCTCAAAAACTTTAGATTTAATACCAGTTGGAGCTCCATTTAATTATTTTAATTATATTAACAATTATTTTAATTAATGCTAATGCCACACGGACACTCTGGATTGCTGTTATTGTTTATTTCCGCGTTTTTGACCGTATGTTTTGGTGAATGGTGGGCAACTGATTTTTCCAGGCGTAAAGAGCAGTTTATTTTATGACACAGATCTTTTTACAGAAGCAATGCTGTTTGTGAACATTGTTTTAGCCCACCATAGAACTATTATTATCTATTTAATACATTTACGTTGCCCTCGAGAGCCTCGGACGCGACACCGATCCTCCTCATAATAAAGTAATCTAAATAATGAAACTCTCAAGTTACCAGCTATCAGCATACACAAGTTAGTACTGAGTAAATTACGTCTGTCAACACATTATGAGATACGATACGCACCTGACACAAAGTGCTCCGAGCATATTCTTGCGTGTTTTGAGGGAGTTTCTTGCCTGTTTATCTTTGCAAGCCATAACCTCCGTGGTTGTTCTGACAAAAGCTTAGTCTTCTCACATTCATGAAGTCTAATGATGGGTATACTGTAAAATCCAAGTTTAACGGAACCTCCGGCACGATTTGAACATCCATTGACCCAGCAGGAGATGACCATTTTCAACTTTATCACGACATTAACAAGTTTCAGCTTCTTTTTCTATTGTTTTGCCCACAGAATGCCAAGACAAATGGCGCCGGGTCGGTAAATCCCCGTATGTAGTGACGTCATGTGGGAACTATGTATAGCGTAGTCTTCTAAGGGGCGGAGCACCATGACGTAGAACTGTAACACTACAGAAGTGTAATGTAACACAGTAGCAGCCATGTCCATATTATTAATATTAATAAATATTATTGTATTATTTATTAATATATATATATATATATATATATATATATATATATATATATATATATATATATATATATATATCCTGTTATATTTAGTCCTGGTTTAATCCTGGATTAGTCCTGGTTTAATCCTGGATTAATCCTGGTTCAATCCTGGTTCAATCCTGGTTTAATCCTGGTTTGTCCTGGTTCAATCCTGGTTTAGTCCTGGTTCAATCCTGGTTTAGTCCTGGTTTAGTCCTGGTTGTTGTTGTGTTGTGGTGTTGTGGTGTTGTTGTGGTGTTTTGTTGTGTTGTTGTTGTTGTTGTGGTGTTGTGTTTTGTTGTGGTGCTGTTGTTGTGTTGTTGTTGCATACTCTGCATGTTGCTTTTGTGCTGTCCTTGTTTTCTAATGAGAATAATGCCACACTTTAGACATGTTTTCAGACTAGTGCCAGATGAAGGTACTGTAAACAACTGCTACTGTAAACAACTGCTACTGTAAACGACTGCTACTGTAAACGACTGCTACTGTAAACAACTGCTACTGTAAACGACTGTTACTGTAAACGACTGCTACTGTAAACAACTGCTACTGTAAACGACTGCTACTGTAAACAACTGCTACTGTAAACGACTGTTACTGTAAACGACTGCTACTGTAAACAACTGCTACTGTAAACAACTGCTACTGTAAACGACTGTTACTGTAAACGACTGCTACTGTAAACAACTGCTACTGTAAACAACTGCTACTGTAAACAACTGCTACTGTAAACGACTGTTACTGTAAACGACTGCTGCTGTAAACAACTGCTACTGTAAACAACTGCTACTGTAAACAACTGCTACTGTAAACAACTGCTACTGTAAACGACTGTTACTGTAAACGACTGCTACTGTAAACAACTGCTACTGTAAACAACTGCTACTGTAAACAACTGTTACTGTAAACAACTGCTACTGTAAACAACTGCTACTGTAAAGAACTGCTACTGTAAACAACTGCTACTGTAAACAACTGCTACTGTAAACAACTGCTACTGTAAACAACTGCTACTGTAAACGACTGTTACTGTAAACGACTGCTACTGTAAACAACTGCTACTGTAAACAACTGCTACTGTAAACAACTGCTACTGTAAACAACTGCTACTGTAAAGAACTGCTACTGTAAACAAATGCTACTGTAAACGACTGCTACTGTAAACGACTGCTACTGTAAACAACTGCTACTGTAAACAACTGCTACTGTAAACAACTGCTACTGTAAACAACTGCTACTGTAAACATCTGCTACTGTAAACGACTGCTACTGTAAAAAACTTGTCCAAAAGACTCTTTTCAGACTTATTAATCGTCATGCTTCATGTTTATTCATTTGCATGCCATACCCCTTTACGCCAACAGAGGTGAGCGACAGCACACATTCCGAATGATGATGGTGCAGCTTTGCGTCTCTGTTCCGCCACGGACTTCTTGTTAAGGTCCAAACATTAGTGTGCGTCCCTAAAACATGTGTGTTGTAGTGCACATTTGTATATTATGTTGGTTTGTCTTTTTAGATGCAGTTTGAGTGCATTTGGACCAGTTTTAGGGACATTACAAGCTACTTTCGGTTCTGTCGTACCTTGTGAATGTGTAATTCTACAGGCTTCGCTGTGGGTGTACTCAAGAAGCCCGAGCTTCCCGCCAGAGAGAAATCAACGCTCCAATCACGTGCCAGTCCCATCGATAAATAGCCCTCTACAGCCCCCACCTGCCACTTTTCACTCTCGCGCCATTGAGAGATCTACTCACCTTCTGAAGAAGCAAGATGTTGCTGCCTTCTGCTTTCTTCCGAGTTCCACTTTGCCCTCCGGCGTCGGACGAGGAAGTGCAGCGCTTGCCCAGGTAAGCTTATCTAAGAAGAGGAGAGCGCTGCCTCTTTCTTCCCAGTCAGGAGAGAGAGCACCGGGTGGCTCATGCTAGCGCCGCAGAGGCTAGCCCAGACTCCCCTCAGGTAGAGGAGTCTGAGGTTCCTTTTGTCCCTCTCGACCTGCCTCCTGCACCCAGGCAGTGGGAGATTGTGCTATGGAGACCGTGTTGACAAAGACTAGGGGTCTCTCGTCACACGGGAGGAGGCCATTTTGAAGAGAGAGGAGCGCGCTGCTCACAGGGCGTGCTGCTATCTCCCCAGGGAGGAGAGAGGGAGCCCCGCGTGGCTCATGCTAGCGCCGCGGAATCTCGCCCAAACTCTTCTCAGGAAGAGGAGTCTGAGGTTCATTTGTCCCTCTCGACCTGTCTCCTGCACCCAGGGAGTGTGGAGGCAGAGCCAGGACCACCACGGCGGCGACCCTTCAGATGATCCAGGCGCTCGCCATTGACGGTGGTCGTACAATGGCGGCCGTGTAGGTCGGTGCCCGTCATCTCTGGCTAGGGCTAGCAGATGTCAGGGAGGCGGAGAAGAGGCAACTCCTGGACCTCCCGATATCCACGGAGTCCCTCTTTGGTCCAGATATGCATGGCCTGGTGGAGAGACTCGACGGAGCGGCAAAGGACTCCGCGAGACTGGCTCCACATCTGCCGCCGGGGAAGCAGCGCCGCCATTTTGGGAGCAGAGAGAGAGAGAGAGAGAGAGAGGGACCGGTCCCCCTTACGTCGCTCTGCCCCCCCCGAGACTGCTACACGCCCGTCTCGCCCTGCTCCAGCGAGGTCCAGGGGCCCTCCAGAGGCCCACGAGACCAGACCTCCCAGCGTCCCCAGAAAAGCGCGGGGGAAAATCTTTTTTCAATAAAATAAAATATTACGCTTATCCAGTGTCTCAGTCATCCTTTCTCTTGCACCACATGCCATCACAGGTAGAGGGCAGTGTGGTCTTGCCTAAAGCCCAGGCACACTTCACAGAGGGTGGTTTGCGGTGCCAGTCTCAGACCACCGCTCTAAGTACCAGCAGGCCTAGCGCTTCATCTCTCCAGGGAGTTTTGAAACGCGAGGGTCTCACTAAGGGGAGGCTTATGACCTCTACCTCTAGCTCCACTATTTCTCAGACTTCCCCATTTGGTATGGGTCTGAAGTGTAAAAGGCAGGCTGTTGTTACTAGGGCAACGGAGCAGGGTCCGTTCGTCCCACACAGCACAGCATTACAGACGTGGGCCACAGCACGTTTTTGCAGCGCGGATGACGGGGGTCAGTGTGGCGGGTGGTGCGGAGTAGGGGATGAGGTGTGGTGGGGACTTGATATTGTGCGTCCCATTACGTGTTCCTGTGACACAAATTTTCACACAGTCTCTCCTGCACTTTTGTATTCTCCGCTTGCGTTAAACCTTTCAAATAAGCCCTGGACCGTCGTCGAGGGGCGCAGGGGGGTGTGTCGCTGCAGGGCCAAAGAAAAGCCTTTCCTACGGGAATAACTCCCTCTGTTCTGACCGTCACTCTCGGTGCAACAACACTTCAGACATTCAAGAATCACTGAAGTTATTATTAGCGCTACCCGCTGGCCCGGGCATTGTACTACAGCAAAGTTGCGCTGGCACGATTCAGAGGACACATTCATGTGACCGTGGGCCGTTTTCACACCCCTTTGGCGACGATCTGGGCCACTTGGCCCAGTTCGTTTGTAAAAGCCTATGTGACCGTGCCCTACTTACAAGTCAACCCCACTATTGTTTTACACATTAATAACAAGTTGTTACACAAACAACACGAAAAAACATGAATCCCTCACTAGTTCAGGACTTCTAAAGGAGGGGGGGGGGGGTTTGTTTCTGCCCCTTTTAATGTCCACAGTGCGCTCCAGTCTAAGTATATACGCCCTATCATATCCTCACCTCACTGGCCCAGTGCTCGGGCCGTGGGTGGAGCAGCCCTCTCCCTCATTTTGAAAATGGCAGTGACAATCTGACTGAGGAGGAAGCAGGAGAGACCGGTTGTGTGTGCCCAATGGAAACGGAATTCTGGAGGTCGGGTCATCCCTCCGTGATCTACGGATCGTTGCGCTACTAACGTGCTGGAAAGCTCTGCGTGTCATTTACAGAGACGCGTAAAGCACTTGCTCCTGTTGCTCTGCCGCCTGCTCCAACACAGATGCCTGTGCCGGCTGGTGACGTCATCGCACCTCCCGCGTCACCATAATGTTAGTGAAAAATATAAAATAAAAACTCTATAACAGACACTCAGAAAAACCGCTCACGTAAATATCATTTTGTTTTATGACAGTGGAAATAAAACGTCTGGACCCCCTGCTCCATCAACGTATGTGACTCACGTATACACGTGACATGTGAGTGTACCATTTTTTTACTGTCTCCTTATCGTAAACGTTTAGTGAACAGTGTCTGATTATATTTTTCTGTGTGTGTTTTATCTTCAGCTTGTGCTGTGGAGCAGCTTATGCAGGGAACTGCCTGAATTTGTGAACTTTGGGAGAAATATTTTGTTTCACTTGTGGACTGATTTTTTGGACTAAATACACTTGGGTCTCTTTAATATTCTGTGTGTTTCTTCTGTTTTGTTGTCATTCACCTTTTAAGAATAAGGGTTTATCTTTTATATATTTATAAGTACTTGTGTGACGGTACAATAGTTCACAAACCTTTAATATCCCACTTGTCATGAGGGATACCTGGCTGGCACCCCGATAAAACCACAACCCCTAATAATAACTATACACTACCACCATATCCCCCAAACCTACAAACCTTTACAACATTCTACAACATGTATGGACATATTTTAACATGTGTTCTATAATCTTTTTGTGTTTTAATTGTTGACTCTCTGATCTGTGTTGGTGATTTCAATGGTTTTGTTAAGTTCTCTGAGATGACTTATGTTGGCTATACGTGTCTGAGGTCCTGACCTGCAGTGTGGGGCCCCCCAGGGGACAGTCCTCGCACCGTTCCTCTTCACCCTCTACACTGCGGACTTCAGACACAACACGGACGGTTGTGTTCTACAGAAGTTCTCTGAGGCTCAGGTCTTTTGGAGTGCAGGGGCCACTCCTGAAGACCTTCTATGACTCTGTGGTGGCATCAGCCTCTTGTACGGTGTGGTCTGCTGGAGCTGCAGCATCACAGAGAGGGACAGGAAGAAGCTGGACAAGGTCATCAGGAAGTCCAGCTCAGTCCTGGGCTGTTCCCTGGACACAGTGCAGCAGGTGGGGGACAGGAGGGTCCTGAGCAAACTAACATCTATGCTGGACCATGACTGTCACCCCCTGCAGGACACTCTCTCTGCTCTGGAGAGCAGCTTCAGTGACAGACTAATTCACCCTCGCTGTGTGAAGGAGAGGTTTCGCAGGTCTTTCCTTCCTGCTGCTGTCAGACTGTACAACGAGAAGGTGTAACAGGAACTGCTGAGTCTGCACAAGTGTCACTGATAATTCACTAGTCACTTTACCTGTTATCAGTACTACTGTATTATTACATATCTGATAATTCTGCCTTCCACCGTAACTTTACCTGTTGATATCTTACTGTATTATTCATATCCATCTGATAATTCTCCCATTCAAGTCACTTTACCTGTTGATATTATTTCTGATGTTTATTCTGCTCATATTCTCATATTCTCCGCTGCTAATGTATAATATAGACATCTGTAAATACTCCGAACCAAGTGAAATTATATCCCAGAGTTTATCTAATATTATTTTATTTTATTTTATCTTAAATTTATTGTCTATTATCTTAAATAATAGACTTTGATGTGTGCAATCTGAGTGCTCTTATTTCCTTTCTCTGCTGTAATGTGCAACGATGACACTGACATTTCTCCACTGTGAGACTAATAAAGGTTTATCTTATCTTATCTTATACAAGAATAAATTGTATTGTATTGTATTGTAGCTTGATTCTCATTGGTCCATGGCATTGACATTATGGCCACAACAACGCTATGAATTCAACAATAAATTCAGATTAAAAAACATTGAACTAAAGGCTGTAATGTAACAAAATAGGTAAAAAGCCAAGTTTTTTTGCAAGGTACTGTATATTAAAATGTCCCGGTTTTTCATTTTGAACCCTAGTCCTTTGGGCAAGACACTTTACCCCACTTTGCCTATAAGGAGCGCATAAGTAACAGCACGCTGCATGCCTTGATGTGATGTGTGTATAGGTTGGTTTAGGTACTTTTTTATTTTCATGAAAATGCATAGTTGTAAAAGTTTCAAGTAACACTTTTTTTGTTTCTACTCATTCAAACATCTCCATGATCCGAAAGTATCATAGGTGTATATGTGTGAACGACTGAAGAAGATGACATAGTCTGGGATCGCGTCTTTCATTCAGACAGAAGACATGTTTTATTGTCGATGGTAGAGACAGCACGAACAAAGCACACGATCACAGAAACAATAGAATGCAAGTGTATTATACAGAGCAGAGGCATGGAGACCTCCAATCAGCAGCTTCCACGGTGTGCCATGTAGCTTGGCCTTCAGATAGACAAAACAAGGGAAAAGTACTGGCTTCTGCACATTGATAGAATGATGAGTTTAACTTTAACAAAAGTTGCTTAAAAGTGTTATGAAATCTCACATTCCCCCCTCTGGTCATACATTCACGTGTGACCATCAGGATCGATAAACAGCAACATAACATCATAACTCAATACTTCAAAACTCATACTTCACTCGGTACTTCAAAAAACTCAGAACTCGGAATACTTCAAAAACTCAGAAAACTCATAAAACATGTTCAGATCTTTCATAAAACTTGTCAACAATCTTCAGTAAAATACCAAACTTCATCAGTCGATGGTGGTTCCAGATATTGCTTTGAAAACAGTCTCTCCCACTTCTCCTGTTGGTTTCTTCAGGCTGCATTTGTGTCGAGCCATGAATTCTTCTGTGACGTGTCTTTCAATCACACGTTTCAGCTTTAGTGTCCAGATTCAGCAATTCAATTCAGTCCAAATTATGTCCAAATTCAGAAATCCAGATTGTTCCAAATTATGTCCTTGCAAAAGAGGACGATGGTGTTGTCCATGTCTCAGCAGCTCACAGCCTGACTGGAATCAGGGGCTGTGCAGATTGTCCATGTGCTGGTCCAGATGCATGGTTTCTCTTGAGGTTTCTCAGTTTTGGCTTAAAAAAAAAAACACATTTTTGTGTAAAAAAAAAAAGTAGTCTCCTGTTCTCTAGATGTTACAGACAATGCCCGCATTCTCCACCACCTGAAGAAGATGACATAGTCTGGGATCGCGTCTTTCATTCAGACAGAAGACATGTTTTATTGTCGATGGTAGAGACAGCACGAACAAAGCACACGATCACAGAAACAATAGAATGCAAGTGTATTATACAGAGCAGAGGCATGGAGACCTCCAATCAGCAGCTTCCACGGTGCCATGTAGCTTGGCCTTCAGATAGACAAAACAAGGGAAAAGTACTGGCTTCTGCACATTGATAGAATGATGAGTTTAACTTTAACAAAAGTTGCTTAAAAGTGTTATGAAATCTCACACGACTATTCATGGAACCGAATTGTCCATTGTGAGATCAATAAAGTATATCTTTATATATATTTGTATATCTGTAAGGGCAGCTGCTCTTACAGTCACAAGATGGCCGCCGCTATGTCCATGGCGACAGTATCCCTCCAGATTCATATTTGTGCGCATGCGCAAAATCGTTTCTGTTGTTGCTGCGGACGGGGAGCTCCAGAAACGAAGACAATTCTTCACGAGCCACAAGCACGAAGGGAGCTAAAGGAGCTAACAGCAGAGAGCTAACGGGAGGGGGGTTACACATGGATCTACAATAATATCAGGATAACAGGAGGGGGCTGAGAGCTAATAAAGCTAACTACAGAGACTGATAACATAACAGCAGGAGGTGTAGCCACAACAGGCTAACAGGAGCTAACGGGAGCTAACAGGAGCTAACCCAGTGGAACATGGCAGAAGTGAAACTGGAGGAAGACTCTGAGCTCAGGGACATAAAGGAGGAACCACAGGACCCTGAGTAAGACACACGCACATACACATTTTTCTGCTGACAAATACTCGATTTTGACATTTTAATTTAAAAAAGTCTATAACTTAAAAGTGTTGAGAAAAAGACTTTCTGTAAATTAGAAAAATATTAAGGATGGCCCAAAGTTTATGTAGAGAATAAGTGTATCCATCTTATTAGCATATTATGACATCATGTGGCGTTGGAAATTGTGGATTATAGAATCTTCATAAAATATTTGTATTTTTTTAACTCAGACATATAAATCACTAGGACATGAACACACAAAGAGAACTCGTACTGTAACATGCTAAATGTTCAGGGAAATAGTAAAAAATACAAATATGTCTCCCCCGCTCTCTCTCGTCTCCCCCGCTCTCTCTCTTGTCTAACAAACACAAGACAAAGGCTTCTCCAACACGTTACTGTCCAGGTGATGGCGGGAGGCACGATAATACATCTGTGGCAGGCACTATTAGTGGAGACTTTAGCGGAGGCTGGAGGTCGCAGAGACTTTAGCGGAGGCTGGAGGTCGCTGAGACTTTAGCGGAGGCTGGAGGTCGCTGAGACTTTAGCGGAGGCTGGAGGTCGCTGAGACTTTAGCGGAGGCTGGAGGTCGCAGAGACTTTAGCGGAGGCTGGAGGTCGCAGAGACTTTAGCGGAGGCTGGAGGTCGCAGAGACTTTAGCGGAGGCTGGAGGTCGCAGAGACTTTAGCGGAGGCTGGAGGTCGCAGAGACTTAGCAGAGGCTGGAGGTCACAGAGACTTTAGCGGAGGCTGGAGGTCGCAGAGACTTTAGCGGAGGCTGGAGGTCGCAGAGACTTTAGCGGAGGCTGGAGGTCGCAGAGACTTTAGCGGAGGCTGGAGGTCGCAGAGACTTTAGCGGAGGCTGGAGGTCGCAGAGACTTTAGCGGAGGCTGGAGGTCGCAGAGACTTTAGCGGAGGCTGGAGGTCGCAGAGACTTTAGCGGAGGCTGGAGGTCGCTGAGACTTTAGCGGAGGCTGGAGGTCGCAGAGACTTTAGCGGAGGCTGGAGGTCGCTGAGACTTTAGCGGAGGCTGGAGGTCGCAGAGACTTTAGCGGAGGCTGGAGGTCGCAGAGACTTTAGCGGAGGCTGGAGGTCGCAGAGACTTTAGCGGAGGCTGGAGGTCGCAGAGACTTTAGCGGAGGCTGGAGGTCGCAGAGACTTTAGCGGAGGCTGGAGGTCGCAGAGACTTTAGCGGAGGCTGGAGGTCGCAGAGACTTTAGCGGAGGCTGGAGGTCGCAGAGACTTTAGCGGAGGCTGGAGGTCGCAGAGACTTTAGCGGAGGCTGGAGGTCGCAGAGACTTTAGCGGAGGCTGGAGGTCGTAGAGACTTTAGCGGAGGCTGGAGGTCGCAGAGACTTTAGCGGAGGCTGGAGGCAGTGCCGGCGTGGCTAATCGGGAGAGCCGGGAGGTTTCCCGGTGGGCCGGTTGGGCTAAGGGCCGGTGGGCTGGATGTTGTATGTTGCTGGTTGGACTTGGCCGGCGGCCGTGCTTTCCTGACACCGCTGTTCACCGCAGCCTTCTCGGACCTGTCGCTCGCCCGTGCGCACTGCCTCTCTTTCTCTCTCTCTCTCTCTCTCACCCTCACACACGCACACACGAGTAAACAGCACACACACTTCTGGCTAGTCTCATTTGGCCGCTTTCATTGGTTACGATGTGTTCTGCAACGGCCTGATTGGTTGTCTGTAGATTGTAGGCGGGACTAACCGAGAGCGCGGGCCATAGATCAGGTTGAATGACAGATAGAACTGAAGCAAGCGCCGTTTCTCACAGACATGACATCTGTCCAACAAGAGTGTTTTTAAAATGGAAAGGAACAAAATCAAGGGCTGAGGAGAAAAGATTAGAATAAAAAAAAGGAAAGCTCTTGAAGCTGAAGCAGCCAAATGTGCAAAGTTGGTAGTTTTCTTCTATAAAAAGTGCTCCGCCGATGAAGAGGCATCAGACCGCGGTAAGCTAGCAAAAAAAACATGCAAAACACTGTGGCAAAACATGACGACGTGATTCTCTAAATGATTAGCACTCCGTCATTACATTTATTGCTTCTTGGGTCCTCAGATACAACAATCGTTCATTCATATTAATGAAGAGCCTCAGGAATGGGCAGGTAAAAACCAAAAAGAAGATTGTATTTTTTATCAAATTTGACTAAGCCACTAAGGCCATGAATTTATTTATTTCATAATGTATAATGTATATTGCATAAATTACATTTTTAACTTCTTTGTACATTAGGAAAGTAACAGTTGAATATTTTGTGTGTTTGTCAAAAGATGTGAAGCATTTATGCTCATGTCTACAGAAAAGACATCCTTTGTCATTGGATAATGACATTATCATAAATAAAGTTGCATAAACAAGTGCACTTCTACAGAGTTTACTCACGTTTTAATGTGCTTCATTTTGCTATTGTTAATTTGGGTTTGATTGATTTAAATAGTGTGCAGTTTGTGTTTTCTCGTCTTGATAGAGGTTAACATTTAGTTTGCTTTTAGTTCTCCCCTGGGACAACATTCAAGTACGTTAAGATTAATTTTGGTTTTGTATAAAGTTGTACCAAGCACTGTTTTGTCTTAGTGTTGTATTTGCATTAGTCTTTGTTTTTGTTTAGTCTTGAAAGGAGGATGATAGTTTAATGGTTTCGAGTCAATTCAATGTATTATAAAAAAAATATAGCCAAATCTTTGCGAATGACAATTATTTGAATGAAAATTGACATTGTTCTAAAATTTGTGAAATTCATGCTTTTTATATCCACATAAGTCTAGGGTCAGTCTAAAATTTGCTACAATTCATATTGTGATACCAGAATATTCAAATATCATGATTTATTCAAATGCATTATTGAGTTATTTTGTGACTAACACTGAGAAGTCTAAAGGAGTGAACGAAGAATAATTTTAATACCATTAGTCTTGTAATTTACAAAACTTGATTTTAGGCCACCTGCTGGTTGTTATGGATATTACAACAGCAAGCAGTTCAGTTTTTTTTTGATAGACTACTTTATCAGAAGGGCCGGTCTGACCCAGAATTCCCGGGCCAAAAAATTGTCCCACTCCGGCCCTGGCTGGAGGTCGCAGAGACTTTAGCGGAGGCTGGAGGTCGCAGAGACTTTAGCGGAGGCTGGGGGTTGCAGAGACTTTAGCGGAGGCTGGAGGTCGCAGAGACTTTAGCGGAGGCTGGAGGTCGCAGAGACTAGCGGAGGCTGGAGGTCGCAGAGACTTTAGCGGAGGCTGGAGGTCGCAGAGACTAGCGGAAGCTGGAGGTCGCAGAGACTTTAGCGGAGGCTGGAGGTCGCAGAGACTTTAGCGGAGGCTGGAGGTCGCAGAGACTAGCGGAGGCTGGAGGTCGCAGAGACTTTAGCGGAGGCTGGAGGTCGCAGAGACTAGCGGAGGCTGGAGGTCGCAGAGACTTTAGCGGAGGCTGGAGATCGCAGAGACTAGCGGAGGAGGCTGCGGAGGTCGCAGAGACTTTAGCGGAGGCTGGAGGTCGCAGAGACTTTAGCGGAGGCTGGAGGTCGCAGAGACTTTAGCGGAGGCTGGAGGTCGCAGAGACTTTAGCGGAGGCTGGAGGTCGCAGAGACTTTAGCGGAGGCTGGAGGTCGCAGAGACTAGCGGAGGCTGGAGGTCGCAGAGACTTTAGCGGAGGCTGGAGGTCGCAGAGACTTTAGCGGAGGCTGGAGGTCGCAGAGACTTTAGCGGAGGCTGGAGGTCGCAGAGACTTTAGCGGAGGCTGGAGGTCGCAGAGACTAGCAGAGGCTGGAGGTCACAGAGACTTTAGCAGAGGCTGGAGGTCACAGAGACTTTAGCGGAGGCTGGAGGTCGCAGAGACTTTAGCGGAGGCTGGAGGTCGCAGAGACTTTAGCGGAGGCTGGAGGTCGCAGAGACTTTAGCGGAGGCTGGAGGTCGCAGAGACTAGCAGAGGCTGGAGGTCACAGAGACTTTAGCGGAGGCTGGAGGTCGCAGAGACTTTAGCGGAGGCTGGAGGTCGCAGAGACTTTAGCGGAGGCTGGAGGTCGCAGAGACTTTAGCGGAGGCTGGAGGTCGCAGAGACTTTAGCGGAGGCTGGAGGTCGCAGAGACTTTAGCGGAGGCTGGAGGTCGCAGAGACTTTAGCGGAGGCTGGAGGTCGCAGAGACTTTAGCGGAGGCTGGAGGTCGCAGAGACTTTAGCGGAGGCTGGAGGTCGCAGAGACTTTAGCGGAGGCTGGAGGTCGCAGAGACTTTAGCGGAGGCTGGAGGTCGCAGAGACTTTAGCGGAGGCTGGAGGGTCGCAGAGACTTTAGCGGAGGCTGGAGGTCGCAGAGACTTTAGCGGAGGCTGGAGGTCGCAGAGACTTTAGCGGAGGCTGGAGGTCGTAGAGACTTTAGCGGAGGCTGGAGGTCGCAGAGACTTTAGCGGAGGCTGGAGGCAGTGCCGGCGTGGCTAATCGGGAGAGCCGGGAGGTTTCCCGGTGGGCCGGTTGGGCTAAGGGCCGGTGGGCTGGATGTTGTATGTTGCTGGTTGGACTTGGCCGGCGGCCATGCTTTCCTGACACCGCTGTTCACCGCAGCCTTCTCGGACCTGTCGCTCGCCCGTGCGCACTGCCTCTCTTTCTCTCTCTCTCTCTCTCTCACCCTCACACACGCACACACGAGTAAAACAGCACACACACTTCTGGCTAGTCTCATTTGGCCGCTTTCATTGGTTACGATGTGTTCTGCAACGGCCTGATTGGTTGTCTGTAGATTGTAGGCGGGACTAACCGAGAGCGCGGGCCATAGATCAGGTTGAATGACAGATAGAACTGAAGCAAGCGCCGTTTCTCACAGACATGACATCTGTCCAACAAGAGTGTTTTTAAAATGGAAAGGAACAAAATCAAGGGCTGAGGAGAAAAGATTAGAATAAAAAAAAGGAAAGCTCTTGAAGCTGAAGCAGCCAAATGTGCAAAGTTGGTAGTTTTCTTCTATAAAAAGTGCTCCGCCGATGAAGAGGCATCAGACCGCGGTAAGCTAGCAAAAAAAACATGCAAAACACTGTGGCAAAACATGACGACGTGATTCTCTAAATGATTAGCACTCCGTCATTACATTTATTGCTTCTTGGGTCCTCAGATACAACAATCGTTCATTCATATTAATGAAGAGCCTCAGGAATGGGCAGGTAAAAACCAAAAAGAAGATTTTATTTTTTATCAAATTTGACTAAGCCACTAAGGCCATGAATTTATTTATTTCATAATGTATAATGTATATTGCATAAATTACATTTTTAACTTCTTTGTACATTAGGAAAGTAACAGTTGAATATTTTGTGTGTTTGTCAAAAGATGTGAAGCATTTATGCTCATGTCTACAGAAAAGACATCCTTTGTCATTGGATAATGACATTATCATAAATAAAGTTGCATAAACAAGTGCACTTCTACAGAGTTTACTCACGTTTTAATGTGCTTCATTTTGCTATTGTTAATTTGGGTTTGATTTATTTAAATAGTGTGCAGTTTGTGTTTTCTCGTCTTGATAGAGGTTAACATTTAGTTTGCTTTTAGTTCTCCCCTGGGACAACATTCAAGTACGTTAAGATTAATTTTGGTTTTGTATAAAGTTGTACCAAGCACTGTTTTGTCTTAGTGTTGTATTTGCATTAGTCTTTGTTTTTGTTTAGTCTTGAAAGGAGGATGATAGTTTAATGGTAATATACTTCCTGCTTCTCGAGAGAGCGGTCGTGTCTCTCTGCTCTGCTTTTGCTTCGCCTTTTAATCTCCCTGAATCATTTTATTTACATTTTTTGTTTCTCCTTTAATCATTTTATTTACAAAACGAGGATTACTCCTTCTACACACTTCAGCTTTGTGGAATTTATCAACATTAGTCATGTCGGGACGGAAGAGACGGAGAAGCGTCTGCGGTGGCTGTTGTGCTTTGGAAAATCAGCTTAAATCTCTTCAAACACGGATATCTATTGTGGAAACAGAAATGGGACTTAACCCGACTCTTCCAATGAGTGAAAATGGGATGAATGGACAGACTGGAAATGTAAGTTATGACGTCATTTCTTTTCCCAAAATCAACAATGAGAATTATTGGAACAATTGTGGAGCCAAACCCAAAGTTGACAAAGCTAAGAATGACAATAGGAGTGAAATAAGGCCACAACTAAATGTTCTGAAGACTTCAAACCGCTTTTTACCCCTTTCTGAAACAACAAAGCTGCTAAAAACTGCAGCGCCTCCACCAAGGACAAACTGTATCCTTATCGGAGATGGCTCGGTGAAAAATGTAAACATGGAGTCCATGCTCACTGTCTCAGTTCCCTCTGCTAAAGTTGCTGAGATAAGAACTCTTCTGCCTAAAGTGTTATCTGAGAACAGTGGTGTGCGTACATTATTGATCCACACGGGGGCGGTAGATATCTATGAGAAGGCAAGCGAGAAGTTACGAATGGATTTAACGCTGTTACTGGATGACCTCAAGAAAATGGACATAACAATTTTTCTTAGTGGCCCACTGCCAAATATAGATGGAAAAATGGAGAAGTTTAGCCGTCTGTATCAGCTAAATACATTTCTACTCAATGAGTGTTCACGCAGAGGACTTGGCTTCATTGAAAACTTTAATCTGTTCTGGAATAGGCACGAGCTTTTTGAAGAAAAAGGCCCACATCTGAACAACTACGGAGTAAAAGTGCTGATGGATAACTTTGCATCTGCCCTAAGACCTCAGCCTGCGCAGCGCGTGCAGCCGTTGAAAGGGAGAAAGAAGAAGCAAAGGGCACAGACATCACTACCATCTCCACCGACTCCCGAGGTCTCTGCACCCCCACCGCCTCAAAAGAACTCCACACCTCCACGATTCAAGAAGAACTCAACACCTCCAAGGTTCCAAAAGAACTCAACACCTCCACGGCTTCGAAAGAGCTCAACGCCTCCACCCCCAGCATCATCAGCAGCTGCCACATCTTCATCAGCGCCATCAGCATATACAGCACCACCAGCAGCAGTGGATACAGCCGCAGCAGTGGCTGCTCCATCATCTTCAGCAGCAGCAGTGGATACAGCAGCAGCAGTGGCTGCTCCATCATCTTCAGCAGCAGCAGTGGATACAGCCGCAGCAGTGGCTGCTCCATCATCTTCAGCAGCAGCAGTGGCTGCTCCATCATCTTCAGCAGCAGCAGTGGATACAGCAGCAGCAGTGGCTGCTCCATCATCTTCAGCAGCACCTTCCCCACCTACAGCTCCCGTGAAGCTTCCCCCATTACTCCAGGCTACAGTCAGGCCTGTACTGGGGGTTCCTCAACCACCTCTGTCTCCACCAAAGACTCCCTCATCACCTTCCATGGACCCGGCTTGGGTCCCCCCCGCTACATCCACTCCATCTAGGGAAAATGAGGACGACCTTTCCCTTTGTTTTCTATCCCCGCCTTCACTACTGGATTTACCAGAACACTCTGCAGGCATGATAAGATCGGCGATGAAGACTATTCCTCTCACACCCACTGTAGCCAGATCAAGAGTCCTATCTAACATTCAAAACTACTCCCCATACGTACCTCCAAAGCCACCTAGGGCGTCCAACTCAAATTCTCCCACAAAATCCACCCGTCCCTCCTCTAACCCCATAAGTATTCCACCCCCCCCTCCTGCTCATTTACCCCCCTCCCCCCCCCTAACTCAGCACCAAGAAACCCTCCACCTCCACTCCCCCCTCGTCCACCACCCAACTCAGCCTGCCCCCCCCCCTAACCCATCACCAAAAACCCATCCACCTTCAACCCCTCCCCGTCCAACTCCCAAGAACCACCCGCCTCTCCATCCTCCTCCCCCGCCTTCCCCTACCCCTCTTTTCTCTAAACACTAGGATGCACAGGGTCTCTGCTTCGCAGCCACTGGCAGTCTAGTTAGAGGAGAGACCCGGCTGGGGCCCTGTCGTGAAGCCACCTGTGCCATTCCCTTAGTGATAACACAAAGAATACATAACAGAAAAACATCTGGAGTTAATCAGTCTAATCAGGAAAATCTAATTCTTGTTCCGTGTAAGAATCAGCCGACCACAACCGCTGATCCTGAAACTTTGAAACTTGCTATGCTAAATGTCAGATCTCTTTGTAACAAGTCTTTTTTAATCAATAATTTTATTTGTTCTTATAATCTAGATCTTATGTTCATGGCACACTCTAGACCTGTTAGTTACAAAGGGGGCGAACATATATAATGTAAACGTGGTCGATGTTGCGCTTTCGGATCATTTTTGTATATTTTTTGACATGTGTTTCACTAACAAACCACCAGTGGACTCTGCAACTGTACGAAGAAGACACATAAATGAAAATACGGGTGAACTATTTATGGGAATGATAAACTTTGAGAATGCATCGTATTCTACTGTAGATGAACTGTTTAACTCTGTCACCTCTAGTGTTTTGAAAGTTCTGGACACCATCGCTCCTGTGAAGGTTAAAATAGTGAAAAATAAGCAGAAGGCGCCGTGGGCTAAAGCAGACTCGGTCAGAGCACAAAAGAGAGAGTGCCGGAGGGCCGAGCGGAAGTGGCGCAAGTCCAACCTCCAGGTTGATTACAAGATCTTCAAAGATAAGTTGTGCGAGTTTAACCAGGTGCTACGTAGTACAAGAGAAAGGTATTTTTCTGAAATGATTGAAGGCTGCAGCAACAATCTGCGTGTTCTGTTTTCAACAGTTAATAGATTAACAAACCCCCCTGTTCAAATGCCATTAGAGCTAACTTCCAAACGTAAATGTAATGAGTTTGCACATTTTTTCAATGACAAGGTTCAAGGCATCAAAAACGCCATTGTCTCCAATCCACAGATAACAATCCAACAGCCAGAAAGGCTCTTTGAGCTAACTTACTTTGCACCTGTAAATGATCAAACTGTCCAAGAGATAATCTCCAGTTTGAGCTCCTCCACATGCAGCCTGGATGTACTACCCACTAGATTTCTAAAGTCTGTTCTGAGCAGTCTGTTACCTTCACTCACACAGATAGTAAACATGTCCCTTGATTCTGGAATATTCCCAAAGGCCCTGAAAACTGCAGTCATCAGGCCCCTGCTAAAAAAGAGCAGTCTGGATGCTACGGTACTTAACAACTATCGTCCCATCTCAAATCTGCCATTTATGGGGAAAGTCCTTGAGAAAGTTGTCTACCTACAGCTTACTAGATTTCTTATAATCAACAACTCATTTGATATGTTTCAGTCCGGCTTTAGACCCCACCACAGCACTGAGACTGCTCTCGTTAAGGTTACAAACGATATCCGGCTGAACACTGACGCAGGCAAAGTCTCAATCCTAATCCTGTTAGATCTAAGTGCTGCCTTTGATACTGTCGACCATGAGATCCTCTTACAGAGACTAGAGGACTGGGTTGGCGTCGCTGGCACCGCCCTAAGTTGGTTTAGGTCTTACCTTGAAGACAGGAAGTACTTTGTGGAGATTGGAAACTGTGTCTCAGATCATATGGCCCTGACCTGTGGAGTACCACAGGGGTCGATCCTGGGACCTCTTCTGTTCAATCTCTACATGCTGCCGTTAGGTCAGTTAATACGCAGAAACAAAGTTTCCTATCATAACTATGCAGACGACACTCAGATCTATGTCTCACTGACTGCAGGAGAACATGGACCAGTGGACTCACTCCTTCACTGTATCCAACAGATCAGTGAGTGGATGCAAAACAACTTCCTTCAGCTAAACGCAGACAAAACTGAAATGATTGTCTTTGGTCCCCAGAAACAAAGAGAGAGCGTCATCTGTCACCTACAGTCTCTCTCCCTAAAACCTTCTAACAAGGTCAGAAATCTAGGGGTAATACTGGACTCAGACTTAAATTTTAATAGCCACATCAAATCAGTAACATCAGTCTAAAATTTGCTACAATTCATATTGTGATACCAGAATATTCAAATATCATGATTTATTCAAATGCATTATTGAGTTATTTTGTGACTAACACTGAGAAGTCTAAAGGAGTGAACGAAGAATAATTTTAATACCATTAGTCTTGTAATTTACAAAACTTGATTTTAGGCCACCTGCTGGTTGTTATGGATATTACAACAGCAAGCAGTTCAGTTTTTTTTTGATAGACTACTTTATCAGAAGGGCCGGTCTGACCCAGAATTCCCGGGCCAAAAAATTGTCCCACTCCGGCCCTGGCTGGAGGTCGCAGAGACTTTAGCGGAGGCTGGAGGTCGCAGAGACTTTAGCGGAGGCTGGGGGTTGCAGAGACTTTAGCGGAGGCTGGAGGTCGCAGAGACTTTAGCGGAGGCTGGAGGTCGCAGAGACTAGCGGAGGCTGGAGGTCGCAGAGACTTTAGCGGAGGCTGGAGGTCGCAGAGACTTTAGCGGAGGCTGGAGGTCGCAGAGACTAGCGGAAGCTGGAGGTCGCAGAGACTTTAGCGGAGGCTGGAGGTCGCAGAGACTAGCGGAGGCTGGAGGTTGCAGAGACTAGCGGAGGCTGGAGGTCGCAGAGACTTTAGCGGAGGCTGGAGGTCGCAGAGACTTTAGCGGAGGCTGGAGATCGCAGAGACTAGCGGAGGCTGGAGGTCGCAGAGACTTTAGCGGAGGCTGGAGGTCGCAGAGACTTTAGCGGAGGCTGGAGGTCGCAGAGACTTTAGCGGAGGCTGGAGGTCGCAGAGACTAGCGGAGGCTGGAGGTCGCAGAGACTAGCGGAGGCTGGAGGTCGCAGAGACTTTAGCGGAGGCTGGAGGTCGCAGAGACTAGCGGAGGCTGGAGGTCGCAGAGACTTTAGCGGAGGCTGGAGGTCGCAGAGACTTTAGCGGAGGCTGGAGGTCGCAGAGACTTTAGCGGAGGCTGGAGGTCGCAGAGACTTTAGCGGAGGCTGGAGGTCGCAGAGACTTTAGCGGAGGCTGGAGGTCACATATAAGATTCTTCAAAGAACACATTCTGACAAACGTTATATTGATAAGACAGAAACAAAATCATGCAATTCAGAAGACAAGTAATCAGAGGTGACAAGTATTTAGTAAGAATGTTTACTTCTGTCAGACAAAGCTGATTGAAAGATGTGACAGAGGCAAAAGATACATTGAACTAGTGATACAAGCAACTGTTTGAAAGACAGAAACCAAATATGAACTCATGTGCAAAAAAAATATACAAATATCAATAACAATAATAACAATATCCAGCAATATACAATGTACAAATGAACATTACACTACACATTGTTCAACTTAAATGACTATATTTGATCAGTTATGTAACAAATGTTGCATTAGGCCATCTCGGACTTCCTTGCCTCCCTCCTCTGTGTCCTGTGCCATTACCCCAGCTGGTTGAGTTGCCTCTGCAGGGCCTGGTGCATCCCACTCTACCTGGTACTGCTCTCCGTGGGTCTCAGAGGTCTCCACCATAGATTTTACCAACTCAACATCACAGTCATTTATTTTGAGTAGACAGCGCCACCTACCCTTAAGTCTACCAAAGGCATTCTCAACAACAACTCTGAATCTGCTGGACCTTGTTGAAATTAATTTGATCTGTGGTGAGCCGTCCAGTGTCGCTGTATGGTTTCGGGAGACAATTTTGTCCCCTAAAACATCCTGCCGTAAGCCAAACTATTTGTGACTTATTGTATTGAGAAACATGTGTTAGTCTCACATTTGTATTTTTTTTTTCTTCACAAGTGTCAGCTCTCACATTCTTTTGAAATTATGTTTGTATCTGCTACAGAGGCCGAGATATCAATCATTCTGTAGACGTTGAATTTCAGGAATACTTCAGGTGGAGTTGGTTTTGAAGTCAGGCCATAGGTTTTTACAGGTCTGTTTTACCAGGTGTGTATTTGTATTTGTATTTATTACGATCTCCATTAGCTGTATAAAAACAGCTATTCTTCCTGGAGTCGTTGTCTCACATACATTTTGAAAAAAAACATTTCGCTCCTTGGCGTCACATGTGAAAAACAGAAATCATTACATTAAAAACACAAAAACAGAACACAAAATACAACAAAACAAATAATACTAACAAAAATTTAACTTACATAAACATCCACTCACTTTCACACACACGCACACACGGAGAACCTGGTTAGTATGAATACAATCTCAGTAACAGTGGACAGCAAGATTTAAATGCAACACTCAAATGTAATATTTCCATGACAAGGAAAACATGAAATACACACTTAGGTATTACAACATTCAAGCATCCACTGCGCCAATGTTTAGGAAAAGTCTTTTCAATTTCAATTTGAATTGATATTTATTATTTTGGTTCATGATATCGGAGGGCAGACTGTTCCAAACACACATGGATCTGTATGTGATGGTATTCTGTCCATAATTTGTTTTTACTTTGGGCAGATTGAACTTACCCTCACTTGCATGTCTGGTTTGATAATGATGGCCTTCTGCACTGAAACTCCACTCTTTATGGAGAACATTGGGCATTTTGGTTAAAATTATATTTCTTGTTAAATTAATTAATGTGACTTTCAGTCTTTCTTTGACTTTTAACCAGGATAACACAGAGTGCATCCAGTTGGTGTTGGTTCGATATCTACATCGAAAAGCACATCGCGCAGCTTTATTTTGAACGACCTGTAAAGCCTTTATATGTGACTCTGCAGCACACGACCAGATCTCTGAACAGTAATCTAACTGTGAGAGTACGAGTGTTTTTATTACATCTACAGTCATATTTGGAATGAACAAACTAGAACATCGTCTGACCATGGCTAAACTCCTGCCCATTCTCTTAACTACAGCACTGATGTGGTTGGACCAGGACAGTCTGTTATCGAGCTTTACTCGGAGAAGCTTGGTCTCATGCACCTGCTCAACATTTAAGTCTTTCACAGTGATTTTTAACTTAGGATCATGTGACAACATATGTCTGGTTCCAAACACAATACTTTTTGTTTTACCAACGTTTAAGAGTAATTTATTGTTTCTGACCCAGTCATATACAGATTTTAATTCTTCAGTTAGGACGGTCTGCAGCTCTCCAACTGTAGTTTGTGATGAATAAATAGTTGAGTCATCAGCATACATGGCTATTTTTGCTTTCTGTAAAACTAAAGGAAGGTTGTTTGTATATATGGAAAAGAGGAGTGGGCCTAAACAACTGCCCTGCGGTACACCACAGCTGACATCCTTTTCATTAGAAAAACTGCCATTAAAAAGGACAGTTTGCTTTCTGTTATCTAAATAACTTTGAATCCATAGTGACGCTGATCTACTGAAACCATAACACTGCATTTTCCTCACCAAAAGACTATGATCTATTAGGTCAAAAGCTGAACTGAAATCTAACAGCACAGCTCCTGCTAACTGTTTATTGTCTAAGGCTGTACGCCAATCATTTGTCATTTGAGCCATAGCCGTAGTGGTTGAGTGCCCAACTCTATATGCATGCTGAAAGTCAGAGCTTAAATTATTCTCTAAGAAATATGTATTAATTTGTTCAAAAGCTATCTTTTCCATAATTTTACTCAATATTGGCAAGAGGCTGATTGGTCTACTATTAGACCCACTGAAGGGTACTGTTGCACTTTTTGGCAGTGGTACAATTTTAGCAGTTTTCCATTCTTGTGGATAAATACTAGTTTGCAAACTCAAATTCAAAATATGTGTGATTGGAACAGAAATAATGTCAGCCACTTGTTTCAATAACTTTGAGTCAATATTGTCTACACCAGATGGTTTTTCTTTACATTCTACAAGCAGTTTCTCAACCTGACGCACAGTCACATCTTTAAATCTTACGGATGTTGCCACGTCTTCCTCTGTCGAAATCAAGAGCCCCATTTCAATTCCCAGCCCGCTGCGCGCTTCGAGATCCTACAAAAAACAAGAGTAATTTTCTGACTCCACAGGGATTGCCTGAGTGAGATTGAGCTTCCACTAAAGAAACTTGTCCACGCAACAGAATCTGGTGTCCAATTAAAAACTGTGAGACAAACCCCCTGATCCCGCGTGACCATGAAGCTGAGATAACTGAGCAGGAGAAGTCCAGTGGGGTGTTAGAGGAGAGCGATTAATCCCCCATATTTGTAAAACTGAAAATGGGCGAGGCGCATCTCAGCACCGGACCAGTTACATTAAATCTGTGCTGAAAAAGACGGGTGGTCCTGAGTGAACAGGCCAAAACACGGACCTCCTGCCAAGTTCCAGAAGGCATACTGCTAATTGAATTGTGTTGTAACCAAACCGTTACTCCAATTAAAGTGTGAAGACTGTAGCAGATAATCCAGTGAGCTAATATAATAATCAGATTAACCGGCAAATGATGATCAGGATAAGGATAGCTGAAGCCTTATCTCGTTGTGTGGAACGGTGCCGTTTAATTCTATTAGCATCAATTAGTCCTAAATTGCCTTTAGGGACTGGGAATCCAGATAAACCAGTGTCTTGTCCACACGACTGTTATGATTTTTAAAGATTGAAGTCCTTGTGCCTAAGTAACGTTGGTGAATTGCACAAGAGCACATAAGCGGCTTATCCTAATATAAATATATACATATATTGCATATTTGTGGCATTAAGAATTTCTCTAAACTACTTAAATTTCCTATGGGAATTTGTGAAAGGCTGCCACATTATTAGTATAAATTAAGTGTCCCTTTTAATCTTTGACTTTTTCTCTAAAAACAAAAATACCATCTTAAAATTCCTTCAATTGATGCAATGTTGGTATTTCCATACCAACTGTCCATACATCTAAGGCATGAACTAAATTCTATGATACATCGCCCTTAAACTTTTACTGATAACAACCAAACACGATCAAAATATATTTCTAAAATCTGGTTTCTGCTCAGATGTCTGATTAGGACAAACTAATGGCTTCTAACAAAGTTGCTCTCTCAACAAAGCACATAATCCAGAATCAGAATCATTTCTGATTGTTATTAAGTAGGAAGTTGCGACTCGGACATTGCATTGGCTCTCCGGTGCAAAAATTACGTGAGAATCGACTAAGGCATCTAATGTCTCACATACATTTTATCAAATATGCAAATTACAATTATTACAGCTTTGACCACATACATAAATAGGGATAATAATAAGTTTGTAAAGGTCCTGACACATGTATATTTTATTGTGTTTGTTGACGCTGTTATCCCGTGTTGGAAGGAAGGCTTCCCTGTAGGAACCCTTGATCCGGCAGCTTAGGTTTAATTTAGCTAATGGAGCGGCAGACCCTCGGGTTTCACATGATTTCATTTAAATCTTGGTAAAAACGTTCAGGGACAGATGTTTAGAGGCTGGCCAACAAGTGTATGAAAAAGTCACTTTACAGTGGGAATAAACTTTTTAGTAAGCTAACTGAGCTCCCAGGAGAATATCGTTAGCTTTGCCGTGGCGGCGGGCAGGTGACAGAGGACCGTTGCTATGGTTACGGAATGAGACTTTTTCTCTAACTCCACCTAATGCAAACACTGTTCAACATTCTTCAGAAATATGCTGTTATAAACAAGATAAACTGTGATTTTAAACCTACCAAACCGAACCCAACCAGACCACCAAACAAAATGATTCATGGTTCCACACTCTACTCTCCGGTGCAGGTTGCAAGCGCAGAATGCACGGGATGGTTTGTAATAGTTTACTTTTAACGAACATAGATATAGATAGAACATTTATAGATTCTTCATATTACTTTTGGTCTGTGGATTTACATATATGTATCTTAATAGTCATATGTAGTACTTTTAGACAAAACCTACTCCAAAATAATTCTGATTAAACAGTGAGGTTTTTAGCTGCAACAAAGGCCCAGTTAGAGTGTGAGTCTTTTCAGTGCTAGGATCTCTTCTCTAGGCGGTGCCCGTAGCTAAATAGCCAAGTAACCACTGACAATCAAAGAATAAATGGCTCCCTCTTGTGGTCTTGAGAAGAGCTGCGTATAGCCCGAGTGGTCTATTTCCTAATTTGATATACAGTTATTATATTTCTGGGCTTTATACAAAAGTTACAACCCTTCAGTTCATCGAATTAATAAGAAACATCATATGTGGGGGAAAAGGTTGGCTACTTGTTCCCCTGATCCAAAATAAAAATTGAAACAATGTTGGTATGTATAAAGTTCGGTACATATACCTACATTAATAACCATCCCTTGTAGGTTCCGTGTTGATGGGTACTTAATCTTATCTTAGACTTAACCAGTAAGGGATGTGTTAATATAAGATCTATGAAACTAAAAACTTATCTACATTTTAACGAGCTCTACTTGAACGCAACTTGCCACTTCAAAGAAGCAGGTGTGACAATTATCGCGTCTGCGGATTGACAAGTGGATCTGAGCACATGTATAGTTCAGTGGCTAAAGATTTGTAATCCATCTAACTGATTCATTGCAACTACAAATGGTTTGGAGATAAACTGATTTTTTGTTTGTCTGTGAAAATTGTCGTAAATCTGCATGTCCGTTTCCCGGTTTCTTTATTACTACGTTATAAACACTATGGTGATATAATCATTAGTACTAGTAGTGTAAGTGGAATACTCATGGTTACCAAAAACTCAAGTAAAACCAAACTTGCCTTGGCGTAAATGTTTACTAACATCAATGCTTATAAACCCGGATATACAACAGGAAAGCAATGTGACCGCACAAGCCTCAACATTAACACTGGAAGGACCGCCCGGCTAAAGTGGGGCCGATCTTTCACCTCCCGAAGTAAAAACGGCCCGCATCGAGAGAAAAAATGTGCGCGTATTGTTGATGCTTACGGTAATAGCAGAACCAGCCTTTCGCTGTCAGCTTTTCTCCTCGAACAGAAAGCGCGCATAGGAGACTCGTTGTGAGTACACCCTTTATTGAAAAGCATGTAAAAACTTAAATGTTCCGAACATTTAATTTGGTCAAAACGTGATTTTCAGCTGCTGTCCCTTTTACCGTACCCAGACTTGGTAATCTTATTCCATGGTGTATGCCTAACCCACTGCCAACCCGCTGTGCCTCACAACACAAACCTTTACTTTGGAAAATTGTGGGTTAAATTGAAGCAACTTACACGTTTTTGTCCAAAAAACCACAAAACTACGAAAATTTCCCAGCATTTGATACTACTGTAACTTTTTTACTGTTAAAAATGTGTGAGACTAATTTCACTGGATTTGTTGTGTTTAATACCACGATTGTCTATACACATAGTATACGCCTGACCTCACGAGGGCCCGCATAGTACCATGTGATAGCGGCACATGGTTAGAGGGAGACCGAAAGGCATGTAAGAAAATGCTATGCCATGCTCCTGAGTTCTCCGCAGTTAATGGTGTGAAAAAGACTTACTAGTTTCTTACTTTTCTTCTACACCACCAACTTAAACAAATTGGCGAGAGCGATGAGGTGCAGCTGTACCGTGGCCCACCGTCTTTTCTTACACACGTTGGGTGAGCCGCCTTACCTTTTGACTACTGGCGGAGATGTTCGAGAATTATATGCTAGTCATCACAGCGCACACGGAGATGCCCATGGCTGCTGATAGGAAAAGAAGCCGTGCTACTACACTGCCTTGAGACCAGTGGGTCAAAGCCTATTTTACACTTTACCGGACCAAGGAGATTCTCTGGCTTTCTGCAATGGCTGCGCTGGAGAAACACTCGAGCCTAAAAGTCACCGTCGTAGCATGCAGGTCACACGTTCGACAACGTGTTCAGCGCTGACGAGGACAGCAATACAGTACGTAAGCGCGCTAAGGGACCTGGCTGCGTTCATGTGCCATTTGTCCAATGGAGGGGGAGATGATACGCGATCACCTCATTTCTACTACATACCTCAGTGCAGTGCCGTGCTAACCTGTTTGGTGGACAATCTGACTTAGATAACGCCCCAGTACACAGTTGTACACAAGTGGAGGCAGCCCGTAAAAAATGCACTCCACTGTGACCGCTAACAGACACGTCCCCGCAGCGCCAATCTCACGCTCACGTTCCCAGCGCGCAAAGATAACCCACGATGCATTACACTCGCCTCCGCTCTCGGAAAGGAGATCTCAACGGACCGTTATTTCTCACCCCCGATCACCTCCCAATGTCATATCCAACGGGTTCAGAGCCCAACTAAAGTCCGTACTGCTGCTTTGTAACCTGTCTCCCCATCTCTACGCAGCTCACTCCTTCCGGATAGGCGCCGCAGCAGCCGAGTATCCGCAAGTATTGATCACAGTAGATAGCGGTCACAGCATATAGCGATAGCGGTCACAGCATATAGCGATAGCGGTCACAGCATATAGCAAAAAATGGTTAGCAGCATTGCGCTGGCGGTCACAGCATAGCGATAGCGGTCACAGCATATAGCGATAGCGGTCACAGCATATAGCGATAGCGGTCACAGCATATAGCGATAGCGGTCACAGCATATAGCGATAGCGGTCACAGAATAGAGTAGTCACGACGTCTGTCCCCTCCAAACCAGGCTTCGAAAACTCCATCAACACAGCCTTTTTGGGGATTGTGCGCGCTCATCGCAGGAGCCTTTCCGATCCGAAGGCCGCACCGGGACCTAGGGCGCCAAACCTCCTTTCAATAAAATACTCAACTTCCTGTTTCTCGTCTCTCCAAATTGAAATGCAGCCAGCGAAAATTCAATTTGGTAGACGTTAACCAAATTTACCCCCTCCAGGCCGGCTCTCATCCCCAGCCTATCGCTCAGCAGACGCCCCCTTCCAATCATTTGTACCGACTCGCAGCCGCATAAAAACGGAGCAACTCCCACTACCGGCCTCCTGAAGCCTCGCAACCACCGCCTCCCCTCCTCCTCCTCTTCACCCTGCCTCCAATCTGCCTTCAATTTTCTTCCCGCTGCCAAATGCCGCCACCAGGGCCTAGGTCCTGGGGGATTGTGCGCGCTCATCGCAGGAGCCTTTCCGATCCGAAGGCCGCACCGGGACCTAGGGCGCCAAACCTCCTTTCAATAAAATACTCAACTTCCTGTTTCTCGTCTCTCCAAATTGAATTGGTAGATGGTGTCAGAATAATCTATGATGGGTAGAACTAGTTGTGTTATTATTTTCTTTCTAACTTCCTGGGTGAAACAGTTGGATGAACGAAACAGGGGGCCCATGGTGCCGTATGTTCTTTTAATGATGTAATCAATATGGGGTTTGAAATTAAGCTCTGGGTCCAGCCACAAACCAAGATATTGAATGGATTCAGCTTTATGCATCTTTGACCCATCACTGAACTCTATATGGAGGTCGGGGGAATTGAGAAGTTTGTGATGTGTACCGAAAAGAATACAGCATGATTTTTTCATATTGATAATTAATCTGTTATTATTATTACCTCCTAGATTTCTTAAATCTGTTCTGAGCAGTCTTTTACCTTCACTCACGCATATAGTAAATATGTCTCTTGAAAGTGAAAAGAATCGGTTCGAGTACCGAACCCTGCGGTAAACCGAATTCTACTCCAGAATAAGGCGACGAGTTCTGATTTACGTTGACGAAGTGATACCGATCTGATAAATAGGATTTAAACCAGCCAAGGGCTGTTCCTCTAAGACCTATATCACATTCTAGCCTCTGCAGTAGAATGCTGTGGTCTATTGTGTCAAATGCAGCACTAAGGTCCAGTAGGACCAGCACTGACACTTGTCCATTATCAGCAGCTAGTAGTAAGTCATTTGTGACTTTGACTAGTGCCGTTTCAGTGCTATGATGAGCTCTGAATCCAGATTGAAAGACTTCAAACATATTATTTTCCTGCAGGTGGCAGTGAAGCTGCTCAGCTATAAGTTTTTCCAGGATTTTAGATATAAAAGTGAGGTTTGAGATCGGTCTGTAGTTTGTAAGTATTTCTGGGTCCAGGTTTGTTTTCTTCAGAAGGGGTTTGATTACCGCGGTTTTAAAAGCTTGTGGGACATAGCCACATTGTATGGATGCGTTTATTATATTTACGAGAGGCTCAATTATCAAAGGAAGTATGTCTTTGAAGAGCCATGTCGGGACTGCGTCTAACATGCAAGTTGAGGCTTTTGAGGATGTGACCACAGAGATCACCTCTGCTTGGCTCACAGCCATGAATTTATCGAGGCCCACTGAAGAGTCTAAGTGGGAAGTCACGTATGCCGCTTCAGCCTGTCCACTACCAACAGCAGGAGCAACCTCCTCCAGCTTGTCACGGATGGATGTAATTTTATTATTAAAGAAGTGGAGAAAGTCGACACTGCTCAGTGAGCTTGGAATTTTAGGCTCGATTGCGCTATGGCAGTTTGTGAGTTTAGCGACGGTGCTAAACAAAAATCTACTGTTATTTTTATTCGCTTCTATTAAAGTTGAATAGTATTGAGTTCGAGCCCTGCGAAGGGCATTCTTATAGTTTCGGAGACCTGCTTTCCACTCCCTGTGGACAGGCTCCGAGTGGGAGTGGCGATATAGCCTCTCCAATTTTCTGACGTCCTGTTTTAAAGTGTGGAGTTGAACACTGTACCAGGGCGACGATGATCTAATCCTAATAGTTTTCTGTTTTAAAGGAGCTGCTGCATTTAATGCAGATTTTAAAGACTCCATAGTGTTGTCCACCGTTTGGTCAATGACTGAGGGACTGCAGCAGCTGTGAACAGGTTCACCTGCAGCAGTATTCAACATAGGCTGTATTAGTTCTTTGAACCTTGTGATAGATTTATCATTTAAGGTTCTTTTCATTATGGTTTTATCTTGCGGCGCAGGAAAGTCCTCCAAATCGAGATCAAACGTGATCAAGAAATGGTCAGACAGCAACGAGCTTTGACGCTGGATGTCAACATTGGAGACATCACAGCCGTAGGTCAGGACAAGGTCCAAGGTGTGGTTATGAATGTGAGTAGGTTCCTCAACATTCTGAGTAAAACCAACACCATCTAGTACGGCGCTGAAAGCTTTGTTTAAGCTGTCAGTGCTGTCGTCCACATGTATATTGAAGTCTCCAGTTATAACTATGTTTTCCCATTCCAAAACTAGGTTTGAAATGAAGTCAGAGAATTCTGTTAGGAACTCGCTGTAAGGAGCAGGAGGTCGGTATAAAACTATAAATAGCACTGCTTTTTGTTTTCTCCACCCAGGACAGGTGATTGAAAGTGTTAAGTTTTCAAACAAGTGAAAAGCATTGTTGGTTTTGGGACTAAGAAGTAAGTTGGTGTGTGATATAATCGCAACACCACCGCCGCGACCTGTAGCTCTGGCTTTCTGGTAGTTAACATGCGTCGGAGGAGTGCACTCATTCAATCTAACGTAGTCGTCCTGTTGGAGCCAAGTCTCCGAGAGCGCAAACAAATCCAAGCCCTTGTCTATAATAAGTTCGTTTATGAGAAGCGATTTAGACGAGATTGACCTGACGTTCATTAAACCACATTTAACAACCCTACTTTTAGAACTATTTCTGTACAGCGCTCCACACATGCAGCGCTCCGCACATGCAGCGCTCCGCACATGCAGCGCTCCGCACATGCAGCGCTCCGCACATGCAGCACTCCGCACATGCAGTGCTCCACATCTCTCCGCTCCCACCCGTGCAGCCTACAACAGTCACCTGTATCTCTGTGATTAAATACACATTGTGGTAACGTGAGCGCTCTGCCTGCTGCGCTAACTTCCCCAACTCACCCCACCAGTTCAAACAAAGTGGATGAGATTAGCCACACACACAGACCTAAACAATGCAGGTTCAATATATTAAAATAATAATAACAATAATTGTTATTTATAATACACTTTATATTTGGCCGTATGTTGAATCGTACTGGAGCTTTTGAACGTACTGGAGCTTTTGAATGCTCCTGCCAGGGATCCCGATGAGGAGTGCGTTGCAGTAGTCCAACCTGGAGGAGACAAAGGCATGGACGAGCTTCTCTGCAGCCGGGAGAGAGAGAGAAGAGCGGAGTTTCAAAATGTTACGGAGGTGGAACAAGGAAGTTTTGCAGATGTGATTTATGTGATTTTCAAAGGAAAGGTGGGGGTCAAACTTGACCCCGAGATTGGTTACAAAGGGAGAGAGGGGAATGCTGTGGCCAAAGAGAGAGATTGAGGTGATGGGAGAAGAGTGAAGTTGATGGGGAGTTTTGAATGGCTTCTTTTTTGAGCCATTCAGCTGCAGGAAGTTTTGCCTCATCCATGCCCCATCTCCTCCAGGCAGGAGGTAAGACAGGAGAGAGATGCAGAGGGAGGGGCGGAGGGAGTGACTTTGAGATAAAGTTGTGTGTCGTCAGCGTAGCAATGGAAATGAATTCCATGCCTGCTGACGACACACCCGAGGGGAAGCATGTACAGGGTGAACACCAGTGTGTTCAACCTGGTATAAACACCAGTGATGGGTCCAGCAGCACTGATACACCGGCGCATGTGCCGAGTTCATTTAGCAAAACCCCGAAAAAGCCACGTGACCGATACAGATGCAGTGTCGCTTGTCACCGACGCGCCAAACTGTGTTTGAAGGTGCCGCATCTGCCAGTGTCACCGGGATGAATCTCTCTCAGAAAAAGAAAATAACCCTTTCAAAAATTAAAAACGTCCCGTTCTACAGCATCAAAATGGAGCCCGCCACTAAATAAAGTATTCTGCAGTGTGGGATCATTTTGACTTGTTAACAGCAAATAAGATAGAGTTTGTAATTCATATTTCACGCTTTATCTACAACCAATAATAATTCATGTGATACAGGTTAGCTATTTTCAAAGCAGGGCGGCATGGTGGCCAAGCAGATAGCACCTTCACCTCACGGCAAGAAGGATGTGAGTTCTGGGCTGTTCCCTGGACACAGTGCAGCAGGTGGGGGACAGGAGGGTCCTGAGCAAACTAACATCTATGCTGGACCATGACTGTCGCCCCCTGCAGGACACTCTCTCTGCTCTGGAAAGCAGCTTCAGTGACAGACTAATTCACCCTCGCTGTGTGAAGGAGAGGTTCCGTAGGTCTTTCCTTCCTGCTGCTGTCAGACTGTACAATAAGAACTGCTGAGCCTGTAAATTTCATTCATCTGTAATTAAGTAAATTCTTAAATCATGTGCAATGTGCAATACTGCAACTTCAGAATGTCACAGAACAATGTCACTTTACCTCATGTCACTTTACTTTATATACTTTTTATCCTGCACTATTTAACTGTACAGTATATAACTGCACTACTACATATATATATTTTGACTGGTATTGAAGCATTTTCAGCATCTACAGCTAGTTATGTTACTTATTTGTATATAGTGTATATATTGTGTGTGCTCCCTGTGTGCTCTTACTACTGTCCTATATGTGCGATGCAACATCGAAATTTCCCCACTGTGGGACGAATAAAGGAATTCTTATCTTAGTTCGAATCCCAGTCGGAGCAGGACCTTGGTACGTTAGAGTTGAAATCACAGTCAATCTTTATTGCAATCAACTGAGTTCAGTCGGCAACATCAGGTTAAGAATGTGCTCCAGGAGTTCAAGTGGAGTTAATGTCCAGTTTATTTCTAGGTTTTTTCAAGCCAGGGTTTACAGTGCATGGCAACATTTGGACATGCTTATTATTTTGAATAAAAATATATAAAACACTCAATGACATCTTGCTTATAAACACATTCACAACTATCACTTTAATGTTCACATAAATGTTAAATAATAACACAGACAATGCAGTAACGTAACGTGCAGGTAAGTAAAGGTCATTGAATCAGTGAGTACGATGCAATGATGTATAAGATCCACCAGGCGTCGCTATAGAGCAGCACAAGCAACACTGCTGCGGCACAGATCAATACAGTTTGTTGGATGTGCCGAAACGATACGTGACGTTTCATTTACCCGTCACTAATAAACACTATAAATGACAATAAATCAAAGTGAACAGACAATATACTTATACTATAAGTGCAATAGAATACTGTTGTGTGTCTTTGTGTGTTTGGGCACATATGCATGTGCGTTTATGCACACGTTTGTGTGTGTTTGTGTGGTTCCATATTCTTGCAAACAGAAGGGAAGGCAGGACTTACCGTAATATTAGAATTCATAAAGTGACTTTTTTATATCAACATTTAAGGCCAAGAGGTCCATTTAATACAGTTCCTAACATTTGTAATTCATTTAGAGTTCCAGACAGTCACTTTAAGGAAGAGGGGTGGAGCCAGTGTGGTCCAGTGTGGTGAAGTGTGGTCCAGTGTGGTCCAGTGTGGTGCAGTGTGGTCCAGTGTGTTGCAGTGTGGAGCAATGTGGTCCAGTATGATGCAGAGTGGTCCAGAGTGGTGCAGTGTGGTTCAGTGTGGTCCAGTGTGATTCAGTAGGGTCCAGTGTGGTCCAGTGTGATGCAGTGAGGTCCAGTGTGGTCCAGTGTGTTTCAGTGTGGAGCAATGTGGTCCAGTATGATGCAGTGTGGTCCAGAGTGGTCCAATGTGGTAAAGTGTGGTCCAGTGTGGTAAAGTGTGGTCCAGAGTGGTCCAGAGTGGTGCAGTGTGGTCCAGTGTGGTCCAGTGTGGTGCAGTGTGGTGCAGTGTGGTGCAGTGCGGTCCAGAATTGTTCAGTGCGGTCCAGAGTGGTGCAGTGTGGTCCAGTGTGGTCCAGTTAGCAGACAGACTATTTCTCTCCTGTGTGACTTCTCTCATGACGATGGAGAGCACTTTTTTGAGCAAAACTCTGACCACAATTGTCACAGCTGAAGGGTTTCACTCCAGTGTGGATTTTTTTGTGATTATTGAGCGTTCCTCTTGCGGAAAAGCGGCGTCCACACATGACGCACTCGAACGGCTTCTCTCCGGTGTGGCGCCGATGGTGAGCCTTACGCTCTGCTCCAGTTTTAAACGTTTTACTGCAGAAGTCACATGCAAAAGGCTTTACTCCCGTGTGGATTCTCTCATGTGTTTTGAAAGACGAAAACTGAGCAAACTTCTTCCCACAGTCTCCACAGACAAACGCCTTTTCTCCAGTGTGGACTGTGTAGTGCTCATTGAGGAAACGTAATTGTGTAAAAGTCTTCTCACACTGTTCACATTGATAAGGTCTCTCTCCCGTGTGGACACGTCGATGTAGTGAGAGCAGGCCTTTTCTCCCAAATTTCTTCCCACACTGATCACACTCAAATGGTTTCTCTCCTGTGTGGATCCTCTGATGATCTTTGAGATACTGCTCCCCTGTAAATCTCTGATCACAAACGTGACAGCTGAATGGTTTTTCTCCAGTGTGGATTCTGCTGTGGACCTTGAGACTTGCGTTTGTAGCAAAACTCGTACCACACAGATCACACTCGTATGGTTTTTCTCCAGTGTGAGTTCTGTAGTGTCTTTTTAGTGCAAAAACAGAGCTGCAGGTCTTTCCACACTGATCACACTTGTATGGTTTTTCTCCAGTGTGGGTTCTGCAGTGTTTCTTAAGAGAAGACGCAGTGTTGAAGTCCTTTCCACACTGGTCACAAATGAAGGGCTTTTCCCCAGTGTGAGTTCTGCAATGGGCTTTGAGACTTCCTGCTTGAGTAAAACGTGTTCCACACAGATCACACACATATGGCTTTTCTCCAGTGTGAGTTCTGTAGTGGGTCTTTAAATCGAAATCGGACTTCCAGGACTTTCCACACTGATCACAGGTGAACCCCGTTCTGTCGATGGACTTTGGAGATCTGCCACAAACACAACAGAGACATGTCATGAATTAAAATATATTTTAAGATTCAGACTCTCTCACTACTGTATCCTTTACCCTTCAGACTCTCTCACTACTGTCTCTTTTACCTTCAGACTCTCTCACTACTGTCTCCTTTACCTTCAGACTCTCTCACTACCGTCTCCTTTACCTTCAGACTCTCTCACTACTGTCTCCTTTACCTTCAGACTCTCTCACTACTGTCTCCTTTACCTTCAGACTCTCTCACTACTGTCTCCTTTACCTTTAGACTCTCTCACTGCTGTCTCCTTTACCTTCAGACTCTCTCACTACTGTCTCCTTTACCTTCAGACTCTCTCACTACTGTCTCCTTTACCCTCAGACTCTCTCACTACTGTCTCCTTTACCTTCAGACTCTCTCACTGCTGTCTCCTTTACCTTCAGACTCTCTCACTACTGTCTCCATTACCTTCAGACTCTCTCACTACTGTCTCCATTACCTTCAGACTCTCTCACTACTGTCTCCATTACCTTCAGACTCTCTCACTGCTGTCTCCTTTACCTTCAGACTCTCTCACTGCTGTCTCCTTTACCTTCAGACTCTCTCACTACTGTCTCCTTTACCTTCAGACTCTCTCACTGCTGTCTCCTTTACCTTCAGACTCTCTCACTACTGTCTCCTTTACCTTCAGACTCTCTCACTACTGTCTCCATTACCTTCAGACTCTCTCACTACTGTCTCCTTTACCTTCAGACTCTCTCACTACTGTCTCCTTTACCTTCAGACTCTCTCACTGCTGTCTCCTTTACCTTCAGACTCTCTCACTACTGTCTCCTTTACCTTCAGACTCTCTCACTACTGTCTCCATTACCTTCAGACTCTCTCACTACTGTCTTCTTTACCTTCAGACTCTCTCACTACTGTCTCCATTACCTTCAGACTCTCTCACTACTGTCTCCTTTACCTTCAGACTCTCTCACTGCTGTCTCCTTTACCTTCAGACTCTCTCACTACTGTCTCCATTACCTTCAGACTCTCTCACTACTGTCTCCTTTACCTTCAGACTCTCTCACTACTGTCTCCATTACCTTCAGACTCTCTCACTACTGTCTCCTTTACCTTCAGACTCTCTCACTACTGTCTCCTTTACCTTCAGACTCTCTCACTGCTGTCTCCTTTACCTTCAGACTCTCTCACTACTGTCTCCTTTACCTTCAGACTCTCTCACTACTGTCTCCATTACCTTCAGACTCTCTCACTACTGTCTCCTTTACCTTCAGACTCTCTCACTACTGTCTTCATTACCTTCAGACTCTCTCACTACTGTCTCCTTTACCTTCAGACTCTCTCACTACTGTCTCCTTTACCTTCAGACTCTCTCACTGCTGTCTCCTTTACCTTCAGACTCTCTCACTACTGTCTCCTTTACCTTCAGACTCTCTCACTACTGTCTCCTTTACCTTCAGACTCTCTCACTACTGTCTCCTTTACCTTCAGACTCTCTCACTACTGTCTCCTTTACCTTCAGACTCTCTCACTACTGTCTCCTTTACCTTCAAAACTTAATTTTCTCAACAGAAAAACTGTATATTAAAGCCTGGTTCACACGAGACGATTTTAAAATTGTCGGCCGATTTTTCTCTCTGTGTGAGACCCCACACATGGAGATAAAAAATCATGGGTCTAACCACTGTGGTCGTACAGTGTGTGGTGCGCAGCCACACGGCAAAATCACGCAAACCACACACGAACCGATTTCCCCCCGAGCATTCACAGGTCAGACGGAAATCTCACAAAATCTCGCGAGATCAAGCGTGACTTCAGATTAAACAATCATGGAGGACGGAGAGGATGCAGTGGCGATAGTTTGTTTTTAGCAGAGAAAAGACGTAATCAAAAGAAAAGTCGATGATCAAAGAAGTGCAGACAACACGAGCATGGACTGTACTTGTTACACCGTGATTTGGAGGTGAGTTGTTTTTTTACGGTGTTTCCTCGCCGCCTCGTCTTCTGATTGGCTACACGCCGCAGTCATGGCAACGCGCACGTCTGTCCTCGGGGGACACCACACACGAGGAGAAATCGGGCCAAAACAATCCAACATGTTGGATATCCCCGATTTTGAGATCGGAGCAGTCCCGAAGTCCTTCCGAGCGAAGAGCACAGTCTTAACACCACACACGGAACATCCATCAGATTTGTTGATACGATATTCAAAAGCGTTCTTACGGTTGTCGTAGGGGTAAATCGGGTCCAAAATCGGCCTAATTATCCTGCCGTGTGAACCAGGGTTAACTGAAGACATACTCTATATATATGTGCGTTGATCTACATTTTTGAGTTGATTGCTAATTTATTTGAGTTACTTCCATTTAAATAGTTTAACAGGTTTAGCAAGGCAAGGCAAGGAAAGGCCAGTTTATTTATATAGCACAATTCATACACAAGGCAACTCAAAGTGCTGAACGAAACAAGAAAGCATTAAAATCATAAATAATCACAGAACATTAAAAAGAAAGATAAAAATATAAAATCCCTCAGTTGTATGCACAGCTAAACAGAACTGTCTTTAACCTGGTTTTAAACATTGTCAGAGAGGAGGCCTGTCTCACATCTTCAGGAAGACTGTTCCAGATTTTAGCAGCATGAATCTGAAAAGCAGCCTCCCCATGTTTAGTTCTGACTCTGGGCACTAACAGGAGTCCAGTCCCTGTGCTCCTCAGAGTCCCAGCAGGAGTCCAGTCCCTGTGCTCCTCAGAGTCCGGGCTGGTTCATATGGGACTAACATGTCACTAATATATAGGACTAATGTGGTCGTACTTCCTGGTTCTAGTCAGGACTAATGTGGTCGTACTTCCTGGTTCTAGTCAGGACTAATGTGGTCGTACTTCCTGGTTCTAGTCAGGACTAATATGGTCGTACTTCCTGGTTCTAGTCAGGACTCGAGCTGCTGCATTTTGAATGTACTGCAGCTGTTTTACAGCCTGTTTGGACAGACCTGTGAGCAGGCCATTGCAGTAGTCTAACCTACTGGAGACAAATGCATGGATAAGAATCTCCAAGTCTGCTTTAGACACTATGTTTTTGATCCTGGCAATGTTTTTTAGATGGTAAAAAGCTGCTGATGTTACTGATTTGATGTGGCTATTAAAATTTAAGTCTGAGTCCAGTATTACCCCTAGATTTCTGACCTTGTTTGAAGGTTTTAGGGAGAGAGACTGTAGATGACAGATGACGCTCTCTCTTTGTTTCTGGGGACCAAAGACAATCATTTCAGTTTTGTCTGCGTTTAGCTGAAGGAAGTTGTTTTGCATCCACTCACTGATCTGTTGGATACAGTGAAGGAGTGAGTCCACTGGTCCATGTTCTCCTGCAGTCAGTGAGACATAGATCTGAGTGTCGTCTGCATAGTTATGATAGGAAACTTCGTTTCTGCGTATTAACTGACCTAACGGCAGCATGTAGAGATTGAACAGAAGAGGTCCCAGGATCGACCCCTGTGGGACTCCACAGGTCAGGGCCATATGATCTGAGACACAGTTTCCAATCTCCACAAAGTACTTCCTGTCTTCAAGGTAAGACCTAAACCAACTTAGGGCGGTGCCAGCGACGCCAACCCAGTCCTCTAGTCTTTGTAAGAGGATCTCATGGTTGACAGTGTCAAAGGCAGCACTTAGATCTAACAGGATTAGGATTGAGACTTTGCCTGCGTCAGTGTTCAGCCGGATATCGTTTGTAACCTTAACGAGAGCAGTCTCAGTGCTGTGGTGGGGTCTAAAGCCGGACTGAAACATATCAAATGAGTTGTTGATAAGAAATCTTAAACATAATTTAAAAATTTTAAGAACTTGAATTTCTTTTTTGTAAATACATTTTCAGTTGGCTAAACATAACTTTATCTTTCATTATACAATTTTTAGTTACATTTTACAGAACCATAATTTTACCAACAAACAAATGATTTGAAAAGCTGTATTTATTGTCTGCTTCAATATTTTTAGAAAATTAAAGTTGAACAACACATTGCCTCACAATTTACACAAACATTTATAAAAACCACATCACTCACAAAAGGTGCTTTAAAAACAAGGACCTTTCAAAATGTCTCCTGTTCCTGGTCAAATCTATAAAATATATCATCATTGTAAGTACAACACGACATAAAAAAAGTAACAAATACAGTAGTCTCACACTGTTCACCAGAACTCTTATTGAACAATGAATTCACTCGTAACCAGCAAAAAGGACGTTTTAGAAAATGCTGTTTTTTAAAGCAAGAATATTGGCACTAGTTTTTAGAAGGTCAAAGTTCAGAAAGTTTCTGGGAAAAAGTGTTCTTTAGTTGTTTTTGTCATTGCTTGGTTTCAGAACACATGAGGCCCATGAGGAAAGCACAGCACCTCAGTAGTTTTGTCTCTTGAATTACTTTGGTTCCTTCAATGATGATGGTGGAGGTTGTGGATCCAGAGTCGCCAATGGAAGCATTAGAGTTGTGTTGTTGTCAATGTGACGGAGCGTTTGAGAAGAGACCAGAGAGAGAGCCCAGAAATATTTGCAGCTGCAGTCTCTCTCTTCAGACACAGAGAGAGTAGCTGCAGGGTCTCTCTCCTCAGCCACAGAGAGAGCAGCTGCAGGGTCTCTCTCCTCAGCCACAGAGAGAGCAGCTGCAGGGTCTCTCTCCTCAGCCACAGAGAGAGCAGCTGCAGGGTCCCTTGTCTCAGCCACAGAGAGGGCAGCTGCAGGGTCCCTCTTCTCAGCTACAGAGAGAGCAGCTGCAGGGTCTCTCTTCTCAGCCACAGAGAGATCAGCTGCAGGGTCTCTCTTCTCAGCTACAGAGAGGGCAGCTGCAGGGTCTCTCTTCTCAGCCACAGAGAGAACAGCTGCAGGGTCTCTCTTCTCAGCCACAGAGAGAACAGCTGCAGGGTCTCTCTTCTCAGCCACAGAGAGATAAGCTGCGGGGTCTCTCACCACACGGCGTATAGCAGCTGTGCTAGCCCCGGGGCACAAAAAGAACCAACTGTGTGGAATATGACAATGGCTCTTATTATTGACTGTTAAAACGTTTAATTGTTAAAACACTTTCTTACTGTGTAAAAGAGAAAAAAACACTTTACATTTCAGTTGTATTAGTTTAATGAATTCCCAGGGAAAACACAATGCAGTACTCATATTGGTACTATTAGTTTGGGAAAAAGTGGTATTGGTTCATCCCTAGGGTAAACTATAGCTTTAAGCTAGCAATGACAACTGTCTGTAAAAACGTTCAGAATGGATGAGTTCGTTTTGATTTGTTTCCTCCACTTCCACCTCCAAAGAGCTGCTGTCACTGTCACAAAATTGCATGACAGTTAATCAATCTAAAAAAAAGAAATCCTTTATTTTGTAAAAAGAATGTGTTTTCAATGAATGTAAGTTGTCTATGGCTCAAACCTGTGTGTGACGTCAGAGCGGGTAACGCCCCCTCTTCTGAAATGGATCAAAGCCGTAGATCTGTGCTCGCCTCTCCTCTCTTCTCTCCGCTGATGTCTGCCACAGTACTGCACTCTACAGCTGTCGACTGCTCACTACACATATATTGTTGTTTTGTGAGTAAAAACGTTTCTGAGAGTCAGATTCCAACACCAGTCCTGTAACATAACCACTATCACAGCGCCAAAGCAAAACAAGTTTTCCAGTATCCACTTTGATATTGAAGCAAATTCACTGCACACCGCCTTGTCATCTTGAATATCCGCGAATAAATACTACCAAACTGTAAACAACTTACAGTTTGGCCTCTTCTCACCAAGGGAGAAGAGGCTGTGAATTTGTTTTGTTTCTAAGGGCGTTGCTATGGGGTTTTCTCGATTTGGGGGATCAGACAAAAAAAAACAATGTACTTTGAAACCTTTGGTATATAAAATGGTATTAAAACTGTATTTCCAAATCAATCAAACCCTGCATAAGGTCTTTAAAGACCGTATGCAGGGTTTGTATCATTTAGGACTGAGACCGCGGCTCTATCAGGAGACTGGGAAATACGCCTGAGTCACTAGAATAACTTTCTAATGTGTTCAGCGCTGTAGATTGATCATTCAAATGAAACGAGTCATTTATAAACATTATCACATTTATATTATACAAGTGTTTGAGTTTGAATACAGCTTTTGATTGTGCCTTTGTGGTAAAAGTGACACGAGGAAATCCCTGTTAGCCTTAGCCTGTTAGCCTTAGCCTGTTAGCCTTAGCCTGTTAGCCTTAGCCTGTTAGCCTTAGCCTGTTAGCCTTAGCCTGTTAGCCTTAGCCTGTTAGCCTTAGCCTGTTAGCCTGTTAGCCTTAGCCTGTTAGCTATCCGTAAACTCCGGTCAATTCTTTATTTCCTTATGAAATGTAATGAGTACGTTATGGTAAGACCATAGACTGTAAATATCAGACCATAGACTGTAAATATCAGACCATAGACTGTAAATATCAGACCATAGACTGTAAATATCAGACCATAGACTATAAATATCAGACCAGGCTAAATCCCTGTTACTGCCTGTTTAGGAAACGAGCATGAAGAAAGGATTGGAGATGATCCAGGACACTAACATTCTACAACATGTATGGACATTTTTTGTGTGCTTTATGTTTCTCATGTGTTTTAACTGTTGATTCTCTGATCTGTGTTGGTGATTTCAATGGTTTTGTTAAGTCTCTGAGATGACTTCTGTTGTGATTCAGGGCTATACAAGAATAAATTGTATTGTATTGTATTGTATTGTGCATGAATCCAGTCTGTCAGGATTATGCTACATTGACATGAAAACCATTGATTTGATTGACGTGAAAACATCGTCGGAGATGTGAGAACTGCTTTTTAAAGGTTGTTATACATTTTTTTTTTTTTTTAAATCTGGGGGAGGCCCCTAGGACCTTCTTTACCTCGCGGTCTCACTGGTCTATGTAACATGTTTACGTGTGTGAGTGCTGCTGTCGAGAAGTGAAGTTATGTCCGTAGTCAGTCCGTTGTTGTTGAGGTTTTTTGTTGTTGTTGTAATGGCGTTTGGACGGCACTTTTCCCTCACGGGCTCTAACCAATAGTTATTAATTATTTTCCTATTTATTTCCCTGTATAAGAGGCGTGTTTGTGTTTGTGCCAATCTGCGTCAAGTTTCTTTCTAAACGCCTCAGGTCCTCTTTATCCGAGGAAGCATCAGGCTCAAACATGTGGCTAAAGGTGTAAGACTTCTTCTTGTAACTGGCTTTGCTCTTCATTCGTTGATACTCAGTTCATAGACGAGGTTTTTTCTTATGTTTCTCGTTCACTGTCAGGATCACTGCACATTTTGAATGGGGGCGGTACCTGCTGTGACGTCACGCCTCCGGTGTGAAGCTTAGACAACGCAAATGCATTAACATATTTCATTAAAATTAAACTCATTAAACTCATTAAGCTCATTAAACATATTTTTTCAATAAAATAAAGGATAATTTTTGCTGGAATCTATTTCATATTGGCATTAACTGATTATCTGTCTTGCAATTTAAATTTTTGGACAAACCCTGCATGAGGTCTTTAAAAAAGGACAAATGGCATAAAAACAGAAAATAAACGTTTACTTCTTTAAACATGTAACACTGTTCTGATTTGTAAACATCCTTCGTAGAAGGGTTTCTCTCCTCAGCCTCAGACAGAGCAGCTGCAGGGTCTTTCTCCTCAGCCACAGAGAGACCAGCTGCAGGGTCTCTCTCCTCATTCAGAGAGAGCAGCTGCAGGGTCTCTCTCCTCAGCCCCAGAAAGAGCAGCTGCAGGGTCTCTCTCCTCAGCCCCAGAGAGAGCAGCTGCAGGGTCTCTCTCCTCAGCCACAGAGCGAGCAGACTTTCTCAGGTGACACAGCATGTGTCTCTTTAACTCAGCCAGTCCCTTGAAGCCCCGCCCACAGTCTGAGCATCTGAAAGGTTTCCCAACGTGCACCAGCGTGTGTCTGTTCAGATGTGACTTGGTCCGGAAGCCCTTCCCGCAGTCGGAGCAGCTGTAAGGCCTCTGTCCCGAGTGCACAAACGTGTGGACTCGCAGGTCGGACTTCCTGCTGAAGGCCTTTCCGCAGACGGAGCAGCTGAAAGGCCGCTGGTCCGAGTGCAGCACCATGTGCATGTCCACGTCGTTGCTGGTCTTGAAGCGGCTCTGGCACACGGTGCACTGGTGCGGCCGCTGGTCCGTGTGCACCAGCATGTGCCTCCTCAGGTGCGGCTTGGTCTTAAAGCTCTTGTGGCAGGAGGCGCAGCTGTGGGGTTTGCGGTCCGAGTGGACCAGCATGTGCTTCTTTAGGCAGCGCCGCGTTCGGAACAGTTTCCCGCAGACTGAGCAGCTGAAGGGTCTGTGGTCGCTCTCTGCTGCGTCAGTGGGAGCCGTGGCGTCGCTGTGGTCCTCGGAGCTGTCCGTTTCAGCTTCACTCTTCACACAGACCACCAGGAAAGGCTCCTCCTCCTCTGGCTCCTCCTCTGGCTCCTCCTCTGGCTCCTCCTCTGGCTCCTCCTCTGGCTGCTCCTCTGGCTGCTCCTCTGGCTGCTCCTCTGGCTGCTCCTCTGGCTCCTCCTCTGGCTCCTCCTCTGGCTCCTCCTCTGGCTCCTCCTCTGGCTCCTCCTCTGGCTCCTCCTCTGGCTCCTCCTCTGGCTCCTCCTCTGGCTCCTCCTCTGGCTCCTCCTCTGGCTCCTCCTCGTCTTCCCCTTTCACTCTGACCACATGAAAATGAAAGTCCGGCTCCTCCTCTTTGATGTGCGGGAGCTCCACACTGGACACAAACAAAAAAACATCAGGCCTGCGCTCGCTGCAGAGCTGTGTTTTGTAGACCCGCGTCGACGGTGGGAAAGCTCTGCGTGTTGTTTGGACCCGGGTCTGCGTTTAACCAGGTGGAAGACGGGTGCCAAAATAAAAAGACCAAAACAAACCTCCCACTTTCAAAGACTTCTAAAGTAAAGAGAGAGGGAGAGAGACCGATAGAGAGAGACTGATAGAGAGAGAGAGCCCGAGAGAGGCCGAGAGAGAGAAAGAGAGAAAGCCTGGGAGAGAGAGACAGACCGAGAGAGAGAGACCAAGAGAGGGAGAGAAACAGAGAGAGACCGAGAGAGAGAGACAGAGAGAGAGAGACCGAGAGAGAGATCGAGAAAGAGACAGAGAGAGAGAGAGACCGAGAGAGAGAGAGACCGAGAGAGAGACCGAGAGAGACCGACAGAGAGACAGAGAGAGGGGGAGAGAGAGAAACCGAGAGAGGGGGAGAGAGAGAGACAGAGACCGAGAGAGAGAGAGAGAGAGAGAGAAAGCCTGGGAGAGAGAGACAGAGAGACAGCCCGAGAGAGACCAAGAGAGGGAGAGAAACCGAGAGAGAGAAAGACCGAGAGAGACCGAGAGAGAGAGAGACAGAGAGAGAGAGAGACAGAGAGAGGGAGAGAAACCGAGAGAGAGACCGAGAAAGAGACAGAGAGAGAGACAGAGAGACCGAGAGAGAGAGACAGAGAGAGACCGAGAGAGATCGACAGAGAGACCGAGAGAGATCGACAGAGAGACCGAGAGAGACAGAGAGAGAGGGAGAGAGAGAGACAGAGAGAGGGGGAGAGAGAGACAGAGACCGAGAGAGAGAGAGAGAGAGACAGAGACCGACCGAGACCGAGACAGAGACCGAGAGAGAGACCAAGGCAAAGAGAGAGAGACATAAAGAGAGGGGGAGAGAGAGAGAGAGACCGAAGAGAGACAGAGAGAGAGCGCGCCAGAGAGAGAGAGAGACCAAGAGAGAATGAGTGACCGAGAGAGAGAGACATAAAGAGAGGGGGAGAGAGAGACAGAGAGAGACCGAGAGACCGAGAGAGGGGGAGCGTGAGAGACCGAGAAACAGACAGAGATCGCGAGAGAGAGAGACCAAGAAAAAGACCGAGACCAAGGGAAAGAGAGACATAAAGAGAGGGGGAGAGAGAGACCGAGAGAGCAAGATGCTTTTGAGAGAGCAAGATAGTTTTGAGAGAGCAAGATGGCGCCGGGTCAGGGCGCCTCAGTAAGAGCTCTGGTGTGCACTATCTGTTCCATGTTGTTATTCGTCTGTGATACACTTGCCACCGTGAGGTACGACCGAGAGACACTTCTCTACATTCGGGACCGAGCTTGTGGAGTATCGCAGGTCTTACCCGAACTGAGGTGCGTGGACTTCGTTGAGTGCCCCACTCGTGAGGCCCGTCAAACATGGCAGGCGGGCCGCGGCAATGGCCGCGAACAGAGCGGGGGGACTGGGCGTCTCCACCGTTCTCTCCGCGGTGTGGAGCTGGGTACCGGGAGCCGACGAAGGAGGCGCAGACACCGGGGAAAACGAGGCGGTCTGCTCGTGAGATGCCGCTCCTGCAGGACCGCTCTGCCCTCCATCTACCTGGCGAATGTACAGTCTCTGCCCAACAAGACGGACGAGCTCCTGTGTCGGGTCCAGAGCCAGCGAGAGGCCCGAGACTGCGCTGTGTTCTGCCTCAGCGAGACGTGGCTCCACACGAACGTACCGGACTCTGCTGTTCAGCCCCCGGGATTCACCGTTCACCGCGCGGACAGAGATAAGGAGACCACGGGGAAATCCAGAGGTGGAGGTGTGTGCTTTTTAATTAATCAGCGCTGGTGCACGGATACTCGCATCGTGAACCATACATGTACTGCCAATCTGGAATGCCTGGTCTTGAGCTGTCGCCCTTTTTATCTTCCGCGGGAGTTTTCTGTGATATTTTTATGCGCTGTTTACATCCACCCACGAGCGGACTATACTGTAGCACTACAGGATCTGAGCGAGATCCTTCATAAATACGAGACTGCTCATCCTAATGCAGTGATTATTGTCGCTGGGGATTTTAACAAATGTAATTTAAAGACTGTACTCCCAAATTTCTACCAACATGTGACTCGAGCTACAAGAGGAGCACAGATCCTGGATCACTGCTACAGTAACGTGAAGGGAGCTTACAGGTCCAGTCTCAGACCTCCATTTGGAAAGTCTGACCACTCCTCTGTTCTCCTTCTTCCTTCGTATACTCAGAGGAGCAGGGAACATAAACCAACCTCTCGCACTGTGCAGTGTTGGTCTGAGGAGGCTAGCATGAAGCTACAAGGGTGTTTTGATGCCACTGACTGGTCTGTGTTTCAATCAGAGGATGTTAATGAATTCTGTGACGCTGTGACTGGATACATACGCTTCTGTATTGACTGCTGTGTCCCACAGAAGGTCATTAAAGTACATCTCAGTCAAAACCCTTGGATGAACGCGGAAGTGAAACAAAAACTTCATGAGCGTGCTCTGGCGTTTCAATCTAACGATACAGTTGCCTATAAGCTATCCTGTTATGCATTGAAACGTTCTATTAAATCTGCAAAGCGCAGTTACGGGGACAGGTTAAAGGGTTATTTTAAGGAAGATGACCCTCGGCGCATGTGGAGCGGTATTAAAGCCATCACGTCCTGGAAACCTAGTGCTGGGAAAATCGGATCTGTTGGCCCAGCTCTGCCTAATGAGCTGAACTCGTTCTACTGCCGCTTCGAATCTGCCGATGCCTGTCCTACTGTCTTTCCTGATTGCCTCAATCAAGGTGCGTTCATCGTGACTCAGGAGGCAGTCCAGCGGGTCTTGTCCAGCACCATTGTCCGGAAACCCCCTGGCCCGGACGGCATCCCTCCTCGCGTCCTGAAACTGTGCTCTGAGCAACTTGCCCCTGTTTTAACAGACATTTTTAACCTGTCGCTAAGGAACTGTACTGTGCCGAACTGCTTTAAAGAGTCGACCATCATTCCAGTTCCTAAGAAAACTCCTGTGACATGCCTTAATGACTATCGTCCTGTGGCCCTCACGTCTGTCCTAATGAAGACTTTTGAGCGGCTTGTGCTGGACTTCATTAAGAGCCAGAACCCTGTGAGTGTTGACCCGCTCCAGTTTGCTACAGACAGAACAGGAGTGTGGAGGATGCATCTCCTTTGCTCTGAACTCTGTCTACAGTCACTTGGACAATAGGAAATCTGTTGCAAGAATGCTGTTCATTGATTATAGCTCTGCTTTTAATTGTCTTGTCCCAGGTAAACTGATTGAAAAGCTCATGTCTCTCGGCTTAAGTGTTGCCATGTGTAAATGGATCTATAGCTTTTTAACAGACAGATCTCAGAGAGTGAAAATCAATGACTGTTTTTCAGATGTTGTTTCTGTGAGCACTGGATCTCCTCAGGGATGTATTTTGAGTCCTTTACTTTTTACACTGTACACTCATGATTGTGTGTCTTCCTCAGACTCTAACCTGATCATCAAATATGCTGATGACACCACCATCATCGGTCTCATCAGTAATAACGATGAATCGTCTTATAGAGCCGAGATCCAAAACGTGGTTCAGTGGAGTAAGGCTAACAACCTCCAGCTGAACGCATCCAAAACATGTGAACTGGTCTTTGATTTTAGTCGCAATAGTTCTCATTTGCCTGTCGCAATCGATAACTCCCAAGTGCAGATTGTAGAGGAGTGTAAGTTTCTGGGTCTAACTCTGTCTAATGACCTGAAATGGGTTAAAAACACTGACCGGGTCGTAAAGAAAGCTCGTCAGCGTCTCTACTTCCTGCGGAAACTTAGAGAATTTACCACTAACTCTAAGATTCTGCTGAACTTTTATCGCTGCACCATTGAGAGTTTACTTGTTGGTTCTGTGTCTGTGTGGTTCGGTAACATCACAGATAAAGGAAAGAGAGCTCTAAACAAGGTGCTCCGCTCTGCTAAGAGGACTGTAGGCTGTGAACTTCCTGTCCTGGAGGCTCTTTATCAATCCAGACTTTTTAACAGTGCCCTGAGAATTATCAATGACTCTTCTGGCCACCCAGGAAAAGCCTTGTTCCAGCTTCTTCCCTCTGGCAGAAGATACTGTTCTCTGAGATGCAGGACATCTCGTTATGCTAATAGTTTTTTTCCACGAGCTGTTATCAGTGTGAACAGAGCACTTTAATGTTTTTTGCACTCGTATAGATCTGTTTTAAGTTGGTCAACTTCACGGTGACATTTGTTTACTGTTTTTAAAATTTGTTTTATTTTTGTCTTTTAATGTTGTTTTGTGTCTGTACTTGCCCTGTGCACACTGGGAACTTTTACAAATGTATTCCAATGTAGTGTTACTGCAAATGGCCAATAAATGAATCTGAATCTGAATCTGAGAGAGAGAGCGAGAGAGAGAGCGAGAGAGGGAGAGAGTGAGACAGAGACAGAGAGAGACCGAGAGCGAGACCAAGGGAAAGAGAGACATAAAGAGAGAGACAGAGAGAGACCGAGAGTGAGACCAAGGGAAAGAGAGACATAAAGAGAGGGGGAGAGAGAGAGAGCGAGAGAGGGAGAATGAGAGAGCGAGAGAGGGAGAGAGTGAGAGACCGAGACAGAGAGAGACCGAGAGAGAGAGACCAAGGGAAAGAGAGAGACATAAAGAGAGGGGGGGAGAGAGAGAGACAGAGAGACAGAGAGAGAATGAGTGACCGAGAGAGAGACCAAGAGAGAGAGAGGGACCAGACGAAACCAGACCAGAGAGAGAGACAGAGAGAGACCAGAGAGAGAGACCAGAGAGAGAGACAGAGAGAGACCAGAGAGAGAGACCAGAGAGAGAGACCAGAGAGAGAGACAGAGAGAGACCAGAGAGAGACCAGAGAGAGAGACCAGAGAGAGAGACCAGGAGAGAACCTAGACCTCTTCAGGGCTGTACTCAGAGTCCTGACAGGAGGCTGAGGTCTCTCTCCTCTTCTCTATCACTTTGTTTCATTTTTGTATGAATTTTATTTTTAAATTAATGAAAACATAATTTCCCATGTTGCAGTAACACACATTAATCATTTGGATAAACCACAGCTTGTGTGCGTCCTGTATTTTTGTGTGAGTTTAAAGTCCGAGGTGTAATCTCAGACTCTGGATATTTCGAGGGCACTGCGCACTTTACCGACGTGAAAGCAGCAGCTGGACAGGCAGCTGTAGACGCTCAGCTGTGGGCTGTGGGGTACGCGGTGATGGGAGACCGCACACACACAACAGGCTGTGCCGTCTGCTCTTCTATGACACACACACTTCATAGTTACACATGTATTAATTATAGGGCTGTCCAAATTATCGCGTTAACGCGCATTAATTACATTTTTCATTAATCACGTAAAAAATGAAATAACGTATAAACATGTATATTTACATGTGTGTAGACATAAGTTATTAACTTATTGCCACGGTTAATTTGCCACTTTTTATTGTACATAATATATCCTGCATTTAAGATGTTGCACATTTCCATCTTTTACACAATCTTGAGTGTTTCTATCCATGACAGATGCGACATGTACATTTCTCCTGTGTGAGATCAATACAGTGTATCTTATCTTATGTCTGTGTGTATAAACGCTATGTCTAAGTGTGTGTGTGTGTAGACATGTCTGAGTGTATAAACGTTAAGTATATGTATGTAGGTGTGTGTATATATATATATATTCATGTCTATGTGTGTGTGTGTGTGTGTGTGTCTTACTCAGGGTCCTGTGGTTCCTCCTTTATGTCCCTGAGCTCAGAGTCTTCCTCCAGTTTCACTTCTGCCATGTTCCACTGGGTTAGCTCCTGTTAGCTCCCGTTAGCTCCCGTTAGCTCCAGTTAGCCTGCTGTGGCTACACCTCCTGCTGTTATGTTATCAGGCCCCGTCCCAATACTCGCACTTCCACCTCGCGCCCCTCATTTGCGCGTTCCCGATAAAGGGTGCGAGTGCGTAGGGTGTCCCAATTCTCCAGGGAGGTATACCATTCTGTATCTGCACTTTTAGTTATGAGTGCAGACACAGGAATAAGTACTCATTTTTCATTTTGAGATTTAAAAATGTAAATAAAAATGAAGAGTATATAGCTGAAGTCATGTTCTTTTGTGCCCTGGCATTGATTTTGCCAAATGTATTGTGTGTTGCAGGGAGCTGGAGCTGCCCTGAGACAACTGAAGTAGAAACCCTCACTACATCACTCGCATCTAATAACACACAAAAAAATCACAGAAGCCCTGTGCCCCATGGCCAAGCAAATTCTATTATTGTTTAATGATTAAGTGTAAAAAATGTAAAAAAATGAGTACTTAATCCATTTCCCTTGCTATGGTTTTGTGTTCTTTCAACCAATAAAATATTTTAATGTTCTTGCATTTTAAGTGAGTGTGTCTATACAATGTGTTTTCTTGTTGAAATATGTCTAAATGTATATGACTAATGTGTTTCTCATTGACTGAGAATAGTATTTTTAATTAGTAAGTACACCAAAAGTACTATAATTTACCCAGTAGATGGTGCTAATGCTATATAGACAAAGGACGAATACAATACTTACACGACGCCTTGCTAATGAACGAAGAGCCATTCTCCTCCTCCGCCTCATCGCCTGTCTTCGCCTTCTCTCTGTTCGGCGGTTTTTAATTCGCATTATGAGAAGTTTTATAATTGTTAACAAAAACACCGCAAAATTCAGTGGAGGTGCCATTTCACCAGTGTTAGAGGAGCTGGTCAGGTGGCGAAAATATGAAAGACGTTAAGCAAATAAGTCAACCAAAATTCATAAATATGAATATAAATTGTAAAAACATTTTATACATGTATATTAGACAAATATTGATATTTTAATATACTTTTATTTATATATACAATTATATTGATCCAATGACATGTGACCAAGCCCCGGCGATTCAAGATGGCGCCCTATTCAAATGAATGGTTGTGCTCAGTGGCGCTTTGTGACGGCATGGGGGCTGAAAGATTAGCGGAAGTTGCCTGAAACTCGCAAAGATCTATGGGAAAATCGCCTGTATTTGGGCATCCTCTGGTCCTCCCGGTTCTGTGCAGTGGATGACCTCCCATAATGCTTTGTGCCTCGAACGACGAGAACGCGGACCTCAAGCGGGAGCGTGCAGCACCACAGACTCGTGAACGCGCATGAATCGAGCGAATTAAGTTCTATCACTGTTTAAGTAAAGATTGATATTAAAATATATGTACAATTGATCAATTATTTTAAGATGGTGTAGAGCAGTATGACAGAGCCTTCTTGTTGTTGATTCTTAATCATTATCTACTAAGTATTTATGATAAGCTAAATGTACAATGATTATATACTTTTTCGTAACGCTTATACTGTGGCATTCACCTGTAGGCCGCCGTGTTTTAAGCAAAATGTCAGTGATGTGTTAACAAGTACTGCAAGATAATTAAGACCATTGTGGATAGATCAAAAAGCTATGTTTTGGTCTTTTGTCCTCGTGAATTGTAATTATTATATTAACGTAATTAATAAGTATTATTCTCTATATACACACACACATTATGTATGTATATATATGTGTGTGTGTGTTTTCCATGAAAAGTCACACTTGTTCACCACCACACGTTGTGAAATGAATAGAAAATAGAGTCAAGACATTGACAACGTTAGAAATAATGATTTGTATTAGAAATAAGATTTGTTTTACATCCAACTTTGCTTTTGTCAAAGAATCCTCCATTTGCAGCAATTACAACATTGCACCAAAAACCAGACATTTGCAGCTAGAACAGCAGTCATTTACCACATAAGCACAGTCTACAGAGTGTATTTCTTTACAGTTAAGACTAGTTTAAAGTTATCTACAGCTTTTCCTTCAACATTGAGGACATTTCAATGTGACCCCAAACTTTTGAATGGTAGAGTATATATTCAGGACTCCCTTGAAAAAGGGGTTCTTTATCTCAATGGGACTTTTCTGGTTAAATAAAACAAAACTAGTTAAGCCACGTATTTGTTTCAGCTGTCTATAATAGGATATTCAAGTATGTATAAAAACTAAAACCGTCATTTTTTTCACAGCAAATGAACTGTATTTAGAGCCATGCAAGAGTTATGTACAACACATTTTAAGAGAATGACAGACAATCTAACTTGAACATATAGAATAATATTATTGTCACCACATGAATGCTAGTGACTCCTACTTCTGTTATTTTGTTGTAAATAAGAAACATTTATTCAATACATTTAAATATGTTTCGATTTTATGTAATTAAGATGAGATTTGTACATTTTTGATTTACAATGACCATGAGTAGAAAACTGAAGGGCGATCGAACTAAGCAACAAAATGTATTTATTTTAAATTACAATGTGAATCCTAATCTGCATTAGCACTTGCCACATGTATTACAGCAAAACATGAATGCATTTACTTAAAATGTGTGTGTCTGTGCTGCCTTTGACTGGCAGGGTTACAACATTCATGGTGAATACCTAAACTCTCTCGCCAGCTCTTGTGTAATCATCACGTTTGAGTTCGGTTTTGATATGGACGCTGTAAAGTCAATAGCTATGTTTATTGTACTCATATTGGTATAAATGACTGTCATACGAATTCACACGACTCCAAACGCTGTAGGAAAGACCATACATAGACTCTTAATGAAGCTAACAATAACCACAACAATGCTGTCAATGTACATTTCGTGTTTATCTGGTCAGTTCGGTTCAGTTTCCTCCCTCGCTCCTCTGTCATCAACAGAGCCGAATGGAGCGCGTTCACGCGAGGAACGCACGCTCGGAACGCACGCTCGTATGGTTCTCATGCACGCGAGCAGAGGGGCTTGGCAACGTCTTGACCAATCAGCGAGCTGCGGATGCTAGAGCGGCGGAAGAGCGGGAAAAAGAGAGCAGAGTTTGTTGCACTAAAGTGAAGATTAAAAGAAAACCTATTGATTTAAAAAGAAAAAAAGTTCAGGATGACAAGGGGCACTAAAATCCCCACAAAATCCGACCTTAATGAAAGCTGTAGGTTCTCTGTCAGCTGAGGTCGAGCTGTTTTAATTTGCATTGAGTTCTATGGGAAAAATTTCTGGGTGGCCCGCGTGAATTTAGTCTGGTCTAGTCTGCAGTACCGCGAGAATCCCCTGAGCACTTGGGTTATTCAGCTATAAGCTAGTAATACCCTATCCAGTTAATATAATACATCCATGCATGTGACAGGGGTGTGATGTGGGCCGCGGCTAAAAATAGTGTGCAGCTGTCCGAATCGCCAACAGAATGAGTGCACTGACTCACTCACTCAGTCGCTATATAGTCCCGAACTATATAGTGAGTGAGTGAATAGGGTATAGTGTGGACATTCGGATACAGCCCTTGTCTTTAATTCACACAGAAGACATGTTTTATTGTTGATGGTAGAGGCAGCATAAACAAAGACGTTACAGAATGTAAGTGACATACAGTGGAGAAATGTTAGCATTTGCCGCGGTGCCAGTAGCTTCAACCTGATATTACCAAAACATGTAGTGAAAAAATTCTGCCTTGTGCATATTGTTAGTGATGAGTTAGAACGTTCACCACAGTAGCTTCAAAGTGTCATGAAATATCCCAAAAAGTAAAAAAAAAAACTCGGAAGAGTCGCATTTTCTTCATATATCAGCAGCAACTCTTACTAGCCTGACCACCCCTTCGTCAACCGGAAGTTTATGCGTCACGTGACTGCAGCAAGCAATCCAAGGACTATCCATGTTTTGACTATGATTAGCTCTGTGTGACACGTATGTCTTTCGATGTGGGACGTAACAATTACTATATATAACTGTACGGACTCCATTTTGGTCTGAGAGAAAGAAACATCAGAAACCACTGGAACTTGAGAAAAACTTAAATAAACTTCCAGATCCGTCTCTGTCTGGTTCATTCCTGACAGCTAGTAACAGTTAGGCTAGTAACAGTTAGGCTAGTAACAGTTAGGCTAGTAACAGTTAGGCTAGTAACAGTTAGGCTAGTAACAGTTAGGCTGGTAACAGTTAGGCTAGTAACAGTTAGGCTAGTAACAGTTAGGCTAATAACAGTTAGGCTAGTAACAATTAGGCTAGTAACAGTTAGGCTAGCAACAGTTAGGCTAGTAACAGTTAGGCTAGTAACAGTTAGGCTAGTAACAGTTAGGCTAGTAACAGTTAGGCTGGTAACAGTTAGGCTAGCAACAGTTAGGCTAGCAACAGTTAGGCTAGCAACAGTTAGGCTAGCAACAGTTAGGCTAGTAACAGTTAGGCTAGTAACAGTTAGGCTAGTAACAGTTAGGCTGGTAACAGTTAGGCTAGCAACAGTTAGGCTAGCAACAGTTAGGCTAGCAACAGTTAGGCTAGCAACAGTTAGGCTAGTAACAGTTAGGCTGGTAACAGTTAGGCTAGAAACAGTTAGGCTAATAACAGTTAGGCTAGTAACAGTTAGGCTGGCAACAGTTAGGCTGGTAACAGTTAGGCTAGTAACAGTTAGGCTAGTAACAGTTAGGCTAGTAACAGTTAGGCTAGAAACAGTTAGGCTAGTAACAGTTAGGCTAGTAACAGTTTGGCTAGTAACAGTTAGGCTAGTAACAGTTAGGCTAGAAACAGTTAGGCTAGTAACAGTTAGGCTAGTAACAGTTAGGCTAGTAACAGTTAGGCTAGTAACAGTTAGGCTAGTAACAGTTAGGCTAGTAACAGTTAGGCTAGAAACAGTTAGGCTAGTAACAGTTAGGCTAGTAACAGTTAGGCTAGAAACAGTTAGGCTAGTAACAGTTAGGCTAGTAACAGTTTGGCTAGAAACAGTTAGGCTAATAACAGTTAGGCTAGTAACAGTTAGGCTGGCAACAGTTAGGCTGGTAACAGTTAGGCTAGTAACAGTTAGGCTAGTAACAGTTAGGCTAGAAACAGTTAGGCTAGTAACAGTTAGGCTAGCAACAATTAGGCTAGTAACAGTTAGCCTAGTAACAGTTAGGCGTGTAACAGTTTGGCTAGTAACAGTTAGGCTAGTAACAGTTAGGCTAGTAACAGTTAGGCTGGTAACAGTTAGGCTAGTAACAGTTAGGCTAGTAACAGTTAGGCTAGTAACAGTTAGGCTAGAAACAGTTAGGCTAGTAACAGTTAGGCTAGTAACAGTTAGGCTAGTAACAGTTAGGCTAAGAACAGTTAGGCTAGTAACAGTTAGGCTAGTAACAGTTAGGCTAGTAACAGTTTGGCTAGTAACAGTTTGGCTAGTAACAGTTAGGCTACAAACAGTTAGGCTAGTAACAGTTAGGCTAGTAACAGTTTGGCTAGTAACAGTTAGGCTAGAAACAGTTAGGCTAGTAACAGTTAGGCTAGTAACAGTAAGGCTAGTAACAGTTAGGCGTGTAACAGTTAGGCTAGTAACAGTTAGGCTAAGAACAGTTAGGCTAGAAACAGTTTGGCTAGTAACAGTTAGGCGTGTAACAGTTTGGCTAGTAACAGTTAGGCTAGTAACAGTTAGGCTAGAAACAGTTAGGCTAGTAACAGTTAGGCTAGTAACAGTTAGGCTAGTAACAGTTTGGCTAGTAACAGTTAGGCTAGTAACAGTTAGGCTGGTAACAGTTAGGCTAGTAACAGTTAGGCTAGTAACAGTTAGGCTAGTAACAGTTAGGCTAGTAACAGTTTGGCTAGTAACAGTTAGGCTAGTAACAGTTAGGCTAGAAACAGTTAGGCTAGTAACAGTTAGGCTAGCAACAATTAGGCTAGTAACAGTTAGCCTAGTAACAGTTAGGCGTGTAACAGTTTGGCTAGTAACAGTTAGGCTAGTAACAGTTAGGCTAGAAACAGTTAGCCTAGTAACAGTTAGGCGTGTAACAGTAAGGCTGGTAACAGTTAGGCTAGCAACAGTTAGGCTAGTAACAGTTAGGCTAGTAACAGTTAGGCTAGTAACAGTTAGGCTAGTAACAGTTAGGCTAAGAACAGTTAGGCTAGTAACAGTTAGGCTGGTAACAGTTTGGCTAGAAACAGTTAGGCTAGAAACAGTTAGGCTAGTAACAGTTAGGCTGGTAACAGTTTGGCTAGTAACAGTTAGGCTAGTAACAGTTAGGCTAAGAACAGTCGGCTAGTAACAGTTAGGCTGGTAACAGTTAGGCTAGCAACAGTTAGGCTAAGAACAGTCGGCTAGTAACAGTTAGGCTGGTAACAGTTTGGCTAGTAACAGTTAGGCTAGTAACAGTTAGGCTAAGAACAGTTAGGCTAGTAACAGTTAGGCTGGTAACAGTTAGGCTAGTAACAGTTAGGCTAGTAACAGTTAGGCTAGTAACAGTTAGGCTAGTAACAGTTAGGCTAGTAACAGTTAGGCTAGTAACAGTTAGGCTAGTAACAGTTAGGCTAGTAACAGTTAGGCTAGTAACAGTTAGGCTAGCAACAGTTAGGCTAGTAACAGTTAGGCTAGTAACAGTTAGGCTAGTAACAATTAGGCTAGTAACAGTTAGGCTAGTAACAGTTAGGCTAGTAACAGTTAGGCTAGTAACAGTTAGGCTAGTAACAGTTAGGCTAGTAACAGGTAGGCTAGTAACAGTTAGGCTAGCTACTTCAAAACTAGAACTCTCTTGAACTACATGAAAACTGAACAAAGAATCGTAAACATCAGCGGTGAGTGCGCCATATATAAACTTCACCTAAATCCATAACAAGATCCTCTGCAAATGTGTTCTAAAATGTTTTATTAATTTCAATGGTTTATAATCTTTATATAATTTAGAAATATGAACCTGAAAGTGGAAGACTCCTTTGATGGGCTGTGAAGATCTCTGCAGCAGATCGTGACAATATTACACACTATATAACTGACAATATGACACACAATATGACACAAAATATAATACCCACAAAATTACACACATGACAATAATGTTGAATATGACACAGTCTGTACCTGTTTCTGGGTCATTGGCAGTTCCAATGTTTGAGGCCATGTCAGACCAGTGTCAGAATCATAAGGACCAAAATAGTGAAAACCAAACCTCCTTCAAAGCTGTAGCGATCAGGCCACTTTAATGACTGCAACAGAAAACCCCAAAAGTTGGAATAAAATTTACTATAAACACGAAGTAACCCATGTATAATGTAAGGGTCACATTTGACCCATTTCAGTTTTGAGTTGATCAAAGTACTTGGTTATCCGTTCTTATTCTTCTGAAATTTGGTGACTTTTTCCTCATCTAGGGTCATGAACTGGTGTGTAAAATCTGGACACTTAGAATGTGTAATGGAATGTCTTGTGCAAGTTTGTAATACAAAGAAGATTTGCGGGTCCATTTTGTCCCAAACGCTTTAAGGTGGGTAAATAGTTGTTCAGATTTAAAAAACCATGTCTCATTGACATTGGTATTTGATTGCCTCTGAACCCAACCAGGTGTGTGAAGAGAGGGAACGTTCTCACAGTTGTCCTGCCACTGATCTCATGTCACTCTTTTGCTAGCGTACATTGGACTGGCAACTGAATATATCTGTGGCCTATGAGTTGCTAACCCCGCACACATTCGACAAACTGGCGAAAACGGGCAACTCCTAGTAGCAGACCAGTCTGGGGAATAACAGCGCGTAACATCGACAGCAACACTACAGGTGTGTTTTCTGACATAAACGTAGAGGGCGCAATACACCAATACACAAATGGTTGTTGGAGCGCGCCACGGACCATGCACATCGGGTCGATATCTCCGGATCGGAGGACAACTTTTGCCGAAAAGTAGAACACGGCAACTGAATAGAATCCGAATCGACTGTTTTATCTCCATTGAAGAAGCCTCACATCGACCGTATTTAGGCAACTGATCACTCCATCATCTACTGTCAGTTGCCAAAAGCCGCCTTCAACTAGATTTCTCCAGTTACTCTGCCGATGTGCGCTAGGCTTTAGAACAAACTCACCAAAAATGAGCTCCAGAATGATGACATCTGGGAGGCTTTATCACAGATTTTGGGGTTGATGATGTAGAGGAAGAGATTTCAGAAACAGAGATTTTTCGAGACAGAAGGACAATGTGATTGCCTGATACCAGATGTCAATGTTCCTAAGATAAGGTGGATTCAGAGGACAAATCTTTTGGTCAAGGAAAGAGGAAGGGAGGACGACGGAAGGTAGGAAGGAAGAAAGGAGAAAGGAAGGAAGGAAGGAAGAGAAAAGAAGGGAATAATAGGATGACCAGAGAGAAGAAAAAAAGGATGAGAAAAAGGAAAGGAGAAATGGATGGCAGAGGAAAGAATTGTCATTTGATCCGAAGAGGACAAGAAGATAGACTAAATATTTCTTAAAATATAGCATTGGAATTAAAAATGTATTGTATGGCACTTTTCTAAATATTTATATAACCATAAAATAAAGTTGTTATTGGTTAACCAGTTTCTTGACTGTTTTGAGTGCAATTACACAGTACGGTTCAAAATGTGACCCGCAACATAATCAATGTGATTTTTTTCAACATAATACAAGGGTTTTTAAGCAGCCATGACACCTGTCTGTTTTTTTTTTTTTGGTGTGACAAGTGAGCTGTCAATCAGAGCCCAGACCACGCCCAACTCTTGTCCCTGGTCTCCAGGCAACGCCCTGTTAGTGAAAAGTTCACATGTTCAATGTGGCGGAGTAAGGCCCCCCCACTGGGCACAGTGTTTAGTCGCTCTATAAGTTACTTGCACACAAAACAAAAAACATGAACTGAAGAAACATTATTTCAGATAAACATTTTAATTTCAAATTTGTTTGCATTTTACTGATTGAATATTTTCCAGATAGTCTGAAATGTGTAGGAATGAAACACAAAATCCAATACACACTTTTCAAAACGAACTCTCCTGACGTTATTCAAGGCCTTCTATATGACAAACATCATATTGCAATTCATCTCAATTACAACCCATTTGTTTTTGTGACAGCCCTAAATCACAACAGCATCTCGCCTCAAAAGACATCACAAAGTTGTCATTTTGCCAACAAGAGATCAGAGAATCAAAGTCTTGATGTTGATAAGAAAATATACAAATAGATATTAGATATTTACCAAAATCAACCCGAACCCTCTTTTATGTTTTGTGCGGATATATATAACATAAACACTGCACAGTTGTTATTCCTTAATAATTGTGCTTTTCAAATCCTGCAACAAAGCATTTAGAAAAGATAGTTAGAAATAACAAGCCTTAGGTGTGAATTAGCACACAGTGTAAACAGCTCTCACCACTTTATCGCTGACTGAGCGGAGCGCTGAAATGAAAGCAGAAATGAAAGAACGGCTCATCAGAAGAGAAACAGAGGCTGGAAATGCTGAGGCGTGTTGAATCCTGAGCTGTATGTTAGATGTATGGCAGAGACAGGAGGACGTCCCAGGGACAGAGCAGGGAGGGAAGGGGGTATGGGGGGGAGACAGGTCAGCCCAGCGATCCACCAGAAAGGCCATGTCTGCAACATACGCCATGTTGGATCGCGCACCTATGTAACTGATGCAAATCATAGAAAAACAGTCTAGCAGCATTTGATCGACTTCATTGATTTTTCAATTACTTATATTGTGAAGTGGGGATATGAGTAAAAGGTGTGATGAGTATTTATTTTGTAACTGTTAAACAAGCTTCTTATATATAATAACAGTAGTGTTAAAATTACCATTATTAGTATGCTAAAGTCAAAAAGTTAAACCTTGATTCTTCATTATGCGAAAGTCGGAGATTTTTAGACATGTTTCTTATTATACAAAGCAAGATATTTTTATACGTACCTCGACATTATGCTACTTCTATCTTTAATAAAAACTATATTCAGAACTAAATTCATGGGAAGAATGGTCTCAGTGGAAGGAATCAACTTAACAAAGACATTAAAGAGTCAAAATAAAAATCATGGTTTTTAAGAAACAACAAAACTACTATACTCAATAAATATGAGAGTGTTACATAATAAGAAAATCTGGATTTTAATTAATGGTTTGTGTTTTGGTAAAATGTTGTACATAATGTTTAATTACTGGTTTGTGTTTAGGTAAAATGTTGTACATAATGTTTAAGGTATGTAATATGGTTGTTTAATCAGTCTTTAAGATGACTATTTATGGTAACAAGTGTCAATTGTATATCTGAGAGATGTACGCCTTTAAATCATTTGATCTCGTGTAAAAGAAAACCTGTACCAAGGACCCTAGTTTCACATCTACCTACTCTGTTTCAAACTGTGTACATATATGTATATAGGGTTCTTATTTTTATTGTATTGGACAATTAAATTGATATAGAGACTACTACCTTATGAATAGGGTTAGGATTATAACGCATTAATTACGATTGATAAACGCGACTAAAAATATATGTGTTTTTGCTCCACGGAACCTTTGTCATCAGGTGAGTTTCACACGGATCGTTCATACTGGTGTACCAGTTGGAAAATAACAACTATCCCCCTATTGTTTTAGTGCAACACTCTGGGCCACATGATAAGGTTATCACACATACACACACACACACACACACACACCTAAGTGTCGCTCTTTCAGAGTTTGGATGCAGTACCTCTTGTTACAGAAAAAATAAAAAAACACCTATACAATACAATACAATTTAGTCTTGTATAGCCCTAAATCACAACTGTAGTCATCTCAGAGGACTTACCAAAAACTACTGAAAATCACCAACACAGATCGGAGAATCAGCAGTTAAAACACATAAAGACTATAGACCACTACATGTTGTAGAATATTAAAAGTGTCCTGGCTCATCACCACAGTCCTTCTAGTTTCTCAATAACTGTGTAACAAACCCATCCTGCATCAGCAAGGAAAAACTCATATGAAAAAAAAAAGTTTGAGAAAGGGATCTGCGTCACTCTAGTGATTCTTTATAGTCCTCCCACCGCCTTCATCATGATTCGCCTACACTGTTTGTTCTACGTTGATAGGCCGGGGCAGGTCCATCCTACCACCCATTCTGATTTGTTGTTAGTACTCCCTCCAAACCGTCATCATGATAACACTATCACACACATACACCTAAGTGTCGTTAACAGGGAGGACCTGCAACTTAGCTGTTTTAGAATAAACCGTGATCATAAATCACTTTAGACAACTGTGAAAGCATTATCACACACACACACAGGCAAATCTAACTCATTAAAACTCTTTGAAAAATACCGTGCAGTAACACCTTTCACCACTTGCTCAAGAGCGCCGTCTCTTTCTGGGGAGTTTTAGGGTGCAGTACCACCTTTTCACCACTTGCTCAATACTGGTGTCTATACTATCTACTCCCCTGTCCTCACCCCCCCTCCATCAACCACACCCCCCTGTCCTCACCCCCTCCATCAAACACATCCCCCTGTCCTCACCCCCCCCTCCATCAACCACATCACCCCTGTCCTCACCCCCTCCATCAACCACATCACCCCTGTCCTCACCCCCTCCATAAACCACATCACACCTGTCCTCACCCCCCCTCCATCAACCACACCCCCCTGTCCTCACCCCCCTCCATCAACCACATCACCCCTGTCCTCACCCCCTCCATCAACCACATCACCCCTGTCCTCACCCCCCTCCATCAACCACATAACCCCTGTCCTCACCCCCTCCATCAACCACACCCCCCTGTCCTCACCCCCCTCCATCAACCACATCACCCCTGTCCTCATCCCCCCTCCATCAACCACACCCCCCTGTCCTCACCCCCTCCATCAACCACACCCCCTTGTCCTCACCCCCCTCCATCAACCACATCACACCTGTCCTTACCCCCTCCATCAACCACATCACCCCTGTCCTCACCCCCCTCCATCAACCACACCCCCCTGTCCTCACCCCCCTCCATCAACCTCATCACCCCTGTCCTCACCCCCTCCATCAACCACATCACCCCTGTCCTCACCCCCTCCATAAACCACATCACACCTGTCCTCACCCCCTCCATCAACCACACCCCCCTGTCCTCACCCCCCTCCATCAACCACATCACCCCCGTCCTCACCCCCTCCATCAACCACATCACCCTGTCCTCACCCCCTCCATAAACCACATCACACCTGTCCTCCCCCCCTCCATCAACCACACCCCCCTGTCCTCACCCCCTCCATCAACCACATCACCCCTGTCCTCACCCCCTCCATCAACCACATCACCCCTGTCCTCACCCCCCCTCCATCAACCACATCACCCCTGTCCTCACCCCCCTCCATCAACCACATCACCCCTGTCCTCACCCCCCTTCCATCAACCACATCACCCCTGTCCTCACCCCCCTCCATCAACCACACCCCCCTGTCCTCACCCCCTCCATCAACCACATCACCCCTGTCCTCACCCCCTCCATCAACCACATCACCCCTGTCCTTACCCCCTCCATCAACCACATCACCCCTGTCCTCACCCCCCCTCCATCAACCACATCACCCCTGTCCTCACCCCCCCTCCATCAACCACACCCCCCTGTCCTCACCCCCCTCCATCAACCACATCACCCCTGTCCTCACCCCCTCCATCAACCACACCCCCCTGTCCTCACCCCCCTCCATCAACCACATCACCCCTGTCCTCACCCCCTCCATCAACCACATCACCCCTGTCCTCACCCCCCTCCATCAACCACATCACCCCCTGTCCTCACCCCCTCCATCAACCACACCCCCCTGTCCTCACCCCCCTCCATCAACCACACCCCCCTGTCCTCACCCCCTCCATCAACCACATCACCCCTGTCCTCACCCCCTCCATCAACCACATCACCCCTGTCCTCATCCCCTCCATCAACCACATCACCCCTGTCCTCACCCCCTCCATAAACCACATCACCCCTGTCCTCACCCCCTCCATCAACCACACCCCCCTGTCCTCACCCCCTCCATCAACCACACCCCCCTGTCCTCACCCCCAACATAAACCACACCCCCCTGTCCTCACCCCCTCCATCAACCACATCACCCCTGTCCTCACCCCCTCCATCAACCACACCCCCCTGTCCTCACCCCCAACATAAACCACATCACACCTGTCCTCACCCCCTCCATCAACCACATCACCCCTGTCCTCACCCCCCCTCCATCAACCACACCCCCCTGTCCTCACCCCCTCCATCAACCTCATCACCCCCCTGTCCTCACCCCCTCCATCAACCACATCACACCTGTCCTCACCCCCCTCCATCAACCACACCCCCCTGTCCTCACCCCCCTCCATCAACCACATCACCCCTGTCCTCACCCCCCCTCCATCAACCACACCCCCCTGTCCTCACCCCCTCCATCAAACACATCCCCCTGTCCTCACCCCCCCTCCATCAACCACATCACCCCTGTCCTCACCCCCTCCATCAACCACATCACCCCTGTCCTCACCCCCTCCATAAACCACATCACACCTGTCCTCACCCCCCCTCCATCAACCACACCCCCCTGTCCTCACCCCCCTCCATCAACCACATAACCCCTGTCCTCACCCCCTCCATCAACCACACCCCCCTGTCCTCACCCCCTCCATCAACCACATCACCCCTGTCCTCACCCCCCCCTCCATCAACCACACCCCCCTGTCCTCATCCCCTCCATCAACCACATCACCCCTGTCCTCACCCCCCTCCATCAACCACATCACCCCTGTCCTCACCCCCTCCATCAACCACACCTCCCTGTCCTCACCCCCTCCATCAACCACACCCCCCTGTCCTCACCCCCCCTCCATCAACCACATCACCCCTGTCCTCACCCCCCTCCATCAACCACATCACCCCTGTCCTCACCCCCTCCATAAACCACATCACCCCTGTCCCCAACAGCTCCTCTCTCCCCCATCACTCACCAATACAAAATCCTGCTCCTCACATTCAAAGCCATCCACAACCTTGCTCCTCCAAACCTGACTGACCTCCTCCAGATCTCCACACCTGCCCGCTCCCTCCGCTCCTCCTCCTCTCTCCAGCTCCTGGTTCCTCCTCCTCGTCACCATGGGGAGTAGAGCCTTCAGCCGCTCTGCTCCCCAGCTCTGGAACACTCTCCCCCCTGACCTCCGTAACACCGACTCACTCACACTCTTCAAACCCACCTCAAAACTCATCTGTTTAGACCTAAGCCCACTCACTAACATAACCACACTCTCCTCTGTCCATGAGGCGTTTAACTTTGTATTTTAACTGTTTTTAGAATGCACTTTTTTACTTGTATGTAAGGCGACCTAAGAAATAAAATTTATTATTATTATTATTATTATTACTAGTGACTTCACACTCAGTCAGTCCAGTCCTAATATATGGTGTTTGGTCAAAATACATACATCAAATGTGAAATACAACAGCAGATATCTATCAAACTATCTAAATGACGTCACTAAGACACGCCCCCGCCGCCTGTCAGCTCCCGCCCACATGTTTCGGACAAACACTGCCGAAATGAATCAAATACCGCTTGTCACTTTAGACGAAAATTATATACCAGGAGCAAAATTCCACCATCAAACCATCAGGGATCATAGTGTAGACCAATTATAACGTTAGCTTGAATGTCGTGGTCTTCCAGTGACTGGTAGAAAGTTTGAGTTGATAAAAAGGTAATGGTGAGGATTATGCTAACATTATCCTGTCATTTAAATTCAATGCTAGCGCCTTCTTTGTTTATTTTGCTGTGATTAACTTCCATTCATCAAGTTGTTTTTTGTACTGTCCACTCTATAATTAGTTTGATCATTAGTTAGCTACTGTCAGCCAATATTATAATAGATCCATGGGGTCACAACGGGCTACGCCACTACTGTCTCTGAGAGAAACTATCAGAGCCACGCTCAATAAACGCAAATGACAATCAATCAACACATTTAAATGTTAATGGGAGAATATATTATACATACAGTCGTAACACACGGAGGTTTTCAGAAGTATCTGTTAAGGTTTTCATGACAAAAATACTTTTTTAATGCGACTAAAGCGATCAATTTTTTAAAGTAGGTTAACCAGCCTCACTGTAACTTGCCTGCCACGGGAAAACCTTTGGGAACTATTTTCTTTGCAGTCATTAAATAAACCTTTTGGCATTAATAAAAGTGACTAAAGTTAATTTTGTGTGTTCAGTTCGTACAAAGCCGTATAATAAGCGGACCCCGACGCGCTTCGTCTGAACTTATTTTCCGATAGTCACGAAGTTGAAGAAAAGTCACAAAGTTGAAAAAAAGGTGTGAGAATTGTATACATTCTGGATTAAGACAAACAATACTAATATGGATTGATGGGGGTAAATGGTATAAAGAGAAAGTTTGTGCTAACTAGTGATGTGCTGAGCGTGCCGGGTCTTCGAAGCGTGTACCGAGTAAAAAAGGGCGTATTTTTTGAAGCGTGGTTCGAGGCGTGTGTTGGTGACGTACGTGGTGACGTTCGAAGCCTCGCGTAGCGCCCGCACCAGGTGACGGTTCTCTCAGGTGCTTCATATTGTCGGAGAGTGCATATAGCTCGTGATGTGGAGCAGTCCTGTACTAAGTATAGAGAATCTACTTCATATGAAATACACTTAAAAACGTTTCACTTTAGTAAAACCTCATATATCCAGGCTTGCCTCAATGTCACGATGGTTTACTTTTGTATAAGTTAGTAGTAATGATACGCTGGATAATACGTTATAGAACAGTTGTGTGGCGCAGTCGGTAAGTGCTTGACTCCGAAACAGAAGGTAAATCAGAATCAGAATCAGAATAATTTTTATTGCCACGTAAGTAACAGGAAGTCACAGATTTGGAAGCTGCTTTGGCTCAGTGCAACAGTCAGAAAGAGATAATAAAAATAAAGAATAAAAAACACTTCTAAAGAATAAATTTGAATTTAAAATAGAGTTACAGTTACTATTTACAATATACAAGTGCACATGGTGCACACAATGTAAGGTGACAGCAGTACAGTGAAGTAAAGTGACGTATGATGGGCAGTAAAGTGACTTTATAAAGGGCGGGGGGACAGGTTAAGAAGTGTTCAAGAGTCCAACAGCAGAGGGGAAGAAACTGTTCTTGTGGCGGGAGGTTCTAGTCCTGATGGACCGCAGTCTCCTGCCTGAGGGGAGTGGTTGGAATAGTCCATGTGCAGGGTGAGAGGGGTCGGCTGTGATACGACCAGCCCGGCCTCGAGCTCGGGCGACGTACAGGTCCTGCAGCGATGGAAGGCTGCGGCCGATCACTTCCTCTGCAGAGCGCACAATGCGCTGTAGTCTCTGTTTGTCCCTGACTGTGGCTCCAGCGAACCACACAGTGATGGAGGAGGTGATGGAGGAGGAGGTGATGGAGGAGGTGATGGAGGAGGAGGTGATGGAGGAGGAGGTGATGGAGGAGGTGATGGAGGAGGAGGTGATGGAGGAGGTGAGGATGGACTCGATGATGGCCGTGTAGAACTGCACCAACATCTGTGCAGGCAGCTTGGCTTTCCTGAGCTGCCGCAGGAAGTACATCCTCTGCTGGGCCTTCTTGATGAGGGAGCTGATGGTCGGCTCCCACTTGAGGTCCTGGGTGATGGTGGTGCCCAGGAAACGGAAGGACTCCACAGAGGTACAATACAATACAATACAATGTATTCTTGTATAGCCCTAGGTCACAACAGAAGTCATCTCAGAGACTTAAGAAAACCATTGAAATCACCAACACAGGTCAGAGAATCAACAGTTAAAACACATGGAGAATATAAAGCACACACAGAAGAAAATGTCCATACATGTTGTAGAATGCTAAAGTGTCCTGATCATCACCAATCCTTTCTGTTGGACACTAACTGTCCAACAAGACCCTCCTGCATCGACAAGGAACAACTCTTAAAAAACCCAGTGGGAAAAAGTGAGAAACCTTGGGGAGAACTAGGGAAACCCACAGGGAGGGAGACCCATTTGAGAAAGGGATCCGCTCCTCCGGACGGACAGGCTAATGATCTAGGACCTAAGCTAGCTACAGGACGTGGACCAGTGGCCGCTGAACGTGGACAGGTCCGGTGCAGGACTGAAGCACTCCCAGGCGGGTCGGGCGGGGCAGTCCGCAGGTGTAGATGGAGGAGGCCAGCCTCAGAGATCCCGTCATCATACCATGAAACAGACAATGGGACAACGGGTGAATAGCAATGAACAAACTACAGTCAAAATCCTAATAATGCTAAACAGATAAAGTAGGAAGGAGGAGAGGATAGTGCTCAAGTTACCATACTTCTCCAGCAAACTGACTCCCTATGCAGCTTGACTGACAGTCTGAGGAGTTTAGCCTTCCCTGAGTCTTACCTTCCTAGCCATATGCTAAACTAAAGAGGACTGTTTTAAACCTAGCCTTGAATAAAGAGAGCGTATCTGAAAGGAGGCGAGACAGCAGCAGCCACGGCTAGGCTAGCCTATAGGCTACAGCACCAAGATTCATGGACCGCACACCAAGTGTACAAACCAATCCAAGCAAACCTAATTATATATTATATATCATATATAATACACAACATAACATGCAGCATAATATATAACATAATATACAACATAACACAATACATAACATAATACATATATTGTATAATATAGTTTAGTTTAGTTTATTTCTTATTTGATGTCTTGCACCTAAAGATGCAAAAATGTAGCAGACATCAGAAAAACATCAAACAAAGAGTGTTCTCTTCCGTTGGAGCCATGCACTTAACAAAAACTTAGACAAATGAAATGGCTTATACTTGAATAGAAACTTAAGCTTTTCCTGATCAGACAGTTCAAACAAAAGTTCAGCAACATCAGACAGTTTGCAAAATAATTGCCTTCTCAGATCATGGTACAAAGGACAATAAAAAACAAAATGCAATTCATTTTCAATATCATTTAAGTGACACAAACAACATGTCCGCTCCTCCTCTGGGACCGAGTGAAATCGTCCTGTCTCTAGAGCCAGGGGCAGGGTCCCAGACCTCAGTTGAGCACAGACTGACCTCTGACCTCTGGTCAGGTTCAGGGTCACATAGGGCTCAGGACCAAAATGATCCTTTATCAAAACATAAGTTCTCAGTTTTGGCTTACACAAGACATTGATTAACCATTTATGTTTATACTTTTCAAAATAAACTCTTTTAAATTCTCCAACACTACAACGCAACTTGTTTCTGAAAATAAACTGGAGATCAGCATCAGCAAAAATTTTCTCCATCTGCACACTCCAAGCATTTCTATGAGACAGGTCCCATTTAAAGATGTGTTTGGACAGTCTTGAGTCAGACATGTTGATAAACCTGTTCCATAACCGTACCATGTCACACACATGCCTTACTTCACATGGTTCCCAACCCAGGTCCCCGTACAGAGCAAGTTTAGGGGTGTTTTTATGAACAGCTAGAAAGTATCTCATAGCTCTGCATTGAACTTTTTCACTGTGCGTCTGTTTAGAGTAACCCCAGACCCCAGCACCATAGTCCAACACCGGGCACACACACGCTCTGTACAGCTCAGTGTAGGTCTTATAACCCAGATCACGACACGCCTTCACTTTATTTACAACAGCACCGAGAGCTCGACCTGCAGATTCAGAGAGTGATTTAATCCCTTCATCAAATGTGAGATGTTCATCTACCATAAATCCCAGATATTTGTACTTTTTAGTAAAAGAAAGAACTGTATTGCCAAAACAAAATGTAATGTCTGATAATGCCTGGGTACTTCCTCTGAAATGCATAACTTGAGTTTTATCAGTCTCATTTTGTTGCACCAAGCATGAACAATATTGAACATTTTCTGAAGGTCTGATTCCTTTTCGGCGAATAGCACAATGTCGTCCGCATACAACAGAATACAAAATTTCAAGTCTCCCACATTAATGCCCACATCTGCCTCTTTTACTTCATTTACTAAATCATTAATGTATATAGCAAATAATGTGGGAGACAGAACATCACCCTGTTTTACGCCATATGGTGTTGGGAACCGGTCAGTGAAGTGGTCATTTACTTGAACACAAGAGATTGGATTTTTATAAATAGCTTTAACTGCGTCATAAAATTTACCATCAATCCCCATTTTTAATAACATATAGCCAAGTAAATCTCGATTAACACAGTCAAAAGCCTTCTGAAAGTCTATGAAACAGGCAAATGTAGACTTTCCCTCTTGTATTCTAGCATTTGTTACTGAGATAAGAGAATAAATGTGATCTATACAGGCTCTCTTTGTCCTAAACCCGTTTTGCTCGTCAGCCAGTAGGTCAAGGGATTCCAGGTAACACGTCAATCTCTCATTAAGAATACTGCTATACAATTTGTACACACAACTAAGGAGACTTATTCCTCTATAATTCATAGGCACTCGAGGGTCTGAACTCTGTGACTTTGGAATAGGTTTGATAACAGATTTGTGCCAGTCTGAAGGGATCAAGCTCTGCTCAAAGCAAGTAAACAGTAAATTATAAAGCACTGGGAACAAACCAGGCTGTTTTAGCAATTCATTAGACAAGTTGTCAAATCCAGTCGCTTTCTTAACTTTTAGTTTATCTATTGCCCTTTTGACTTCACTTTCTGTAATATCAAAATTTAAATATGGATTATATGAAAACTTTGCAGAGATTTGGACTTTTAGCACCAATATCATTTCAAAATAAGAATCGTCCCACTCAGGGGACACCAAACCACCGGAGAATAAGACTTTAAAGAGCGACTAAACACCAAATCAACTTTTTTTAACTCTTAAACTGCATAAGTATGTTTATTGTAGTGCTGTCTACATATCCTGGTCATTCTTTTGACATTTTAGTTCAAATTAGATAAAATATCACTTTTGAGCCAAAAAACGCTGTGTGGCGCCCTCTCAACCTTTTTGGTGGTACTACATTTGAATTTGGTTCTGGCCTCTCCATTGACTCTGAAGTTCTCTATGACATCAGTTGTTTTGTGTGACGTCAGTCTGTCAGAGCCAGTGATGTGAACCCATTCAATTCTCACACACGCCCCAGCTGCAGTTTGGAGTATTCTGGCGCCATCTAGTGGATTAAAATTAAATTACATGAGTCATTCTGAGATTATTGAGTGTGATTAGATTCAGGTGTGTAGCTTTACAATTATCTTAGTGTGTAAACAAGGGTGGAATGAGACTTTCTGGTCTGTAAACTATTGCTTTAAGCAGCAATGACAACTGTTTTTTTTTTTTGTGTGTGACAAGTGAGCTGTCAATCACAGCCCAGACCACGCCCAACTCTAAGCCCCCCTTCTTGTCCCTTGGTCCTCCAGGCAACACCCTTTTTAGAGACAATTTTCAAATCTTCATGTGGGCGGAGTAAGGCTGGGCACAGGTGTTTAGTCGCTCTTAAATTCAGATTCCCAATTCTTTAATACCATTTTAACATCAAAACAAAAGGATCCATCCTCCAAAACCACTTCTAGTGGTATTTCTTTCTCTTTTCTTGGGCCAAGTTTATTCACCAGACTCCAAAATGATTGGGGGTTATGAGTTTGATTATGTTCAATTTTTACAGCTAGTCCTCTTTGATATCTTCTCTTGTTCGCTCGGAGTCTTTTATCAAATTGGTGTTGTTTATTTTTAAAATCATATTTTAGCTGTTGTTTATTTATGCTATTGCACAGGAGATACTTCTTCTCAGCCAGTCTCACCCCTTTCCACGTAGTAGATAATTCCTTGTTCCAGTAAGGTTGATTTGTTGTTTTATTTTGTTTTCTAGTAGTGCACTTAATGATGCCATGAGATTTACCAATATCATACATTAATTGACAAAAATCTACATACACATCATTCATCAGATGTTCATGATTTACATGGATCAAATGATCTACTAATTCTGAGACTGCAGACTGAAACCTGTCATTTGTAAAGAGATGATGGGGGAGATTTCTTGTGTTTCTTTGTTTGTATTGTTTAGGCTGAACATTACTTGACACCACAGGGTTTTGCCTTCCTTTGAAAGTTAAAACTAACAGAGAGTGATCAGGCATTTTACAGCGATAGTCCAATAGATCAAAATAAGACACATTTCTGTCAAGAAGCTCGTTTGGACTATAAACATGTAAATTACAGGAGGTGTACAGGCAATCATGAGTTGTGATAATGTAATCCACCACTGCTCTTCCTTTCACAGATACAGAGGTGAAATTATCCTTCCCCAAAATGCGACCATTTAGAACACAACATTTGCTGTCTCTCAAAAAATCAATCAACATTTCCCCTTGAGAATTTACAATATCATCTATCACAGTCCCTCTAGGAGGAATGGTTAAATCAGAGTCACTGATCCAGTCCGCCAAGTGTCCAATCCGACTATTAAAATCTCCACAAATATATACTGTGTCCATTTCAACTAAATCATACATTTTAACCAAAAGAGCGCTGTACAGTCTCTGTGAGTCAGACCATGTGGATCCTTCAGGTGGAAGGTAACAGGAAAGCAAAGCCAGGGAATATTTAGAGATCACATGCTTAAGATTTATACATATTATACCCTCGTTAGATCTATCAACAGAGAGTACATCAAACTCTTGAAGAGTATTGTTTTTAATAAAGATACCAACCCCTCCAGAGCCTTTTTTAGCTTTGATATGAGTCCTCCTGTTATGTCCAAACCATGTATAACCATTAATGTCAATAGTGTTCTGTCCAGTTAAATGGGTCTCATTCAAAGAGATAAAGTTTGGGTCATGACTCAATAAGATACATCGTCTAAGTTCAGAGTTTAGGTCGGTCCATCCATTTACGTTCCAGTGTACAAGCGTGTAGAGCTCACTCACGGGCTGGGCTGCAGACCCTCAGGTAGCCGTGCGCCGCATCGCGCCGCTGTTGCCCCCGCTGCGCCCAGCACCAGCTCCAATGCTGGCTTCGGCACCCGCTCCAGAGCCGGGCCTTCTTCGGATTTTGCCATTTCCCGCAATGTAAAATTGACGACCGAAAGGCAACTCATTCAGCAAGGTTCTGAAGTTGAGTTCAATAAGCCGCTCCGCGTGCGTCTTACCCGAGCGGATATACACCCGGCTGTACTTTGGGTTGTCTTTGAGGAGCTGTTTCTTACGCAGCACGCTGATTTTCTCCTGTACGGGCGGCACGGTGGCTGAGTGGATAGCACTCTCGCCTCTCAGCAAGAAGGTCCTGGGTTCGAATCCCGGTCGGACCAGGGCCTTTCTGAGTGGAGTTTGCATGTTCTCCCCGTGTCTGCGTAGGTTTCCTCCGGGTACTCCGGTTTCCCCTACCACTAAAAATATGTCCAATAGTTCTAGCATGCGCCTCCTGTACTGGCGACCGCGCTCCCATCTCTGTGTGGAGTGAGAGACAAATGCCCAAAAAATTAACAATTGTAAACCGCTTTGAGACTCAGATCTGCAGTGAAAAGGCGGTATATAAATAAATACTTACTTACTTACTATTACTACTTACTGTACGGATCCAAATTCCACCTTCACCACTCCCGGACGTCCTCCTCTGTCCTTCAGCCTCTCTGCGTCCACGATCGGTGTGTTCTCCAGCAGTCCCTCGGTGAGTAGCTCCTTCACCAGGCAGGTGACGTTTTCCCCGCTGTTGTAGTTTAGCCCGGTGACAACAATGGACACGTCTGGGTCAAAACGCGTCTTCTCGGAGCGATTGATTTTAGCTTCCATTTGTTCAATCCTCCTTATCAATAGGCTTATATCATTATCCATATTTTGTTGGATGTTAGTTTGGATTTCAGCTGCTTTCAGAGAGAGCTCCTCTTTTAGCCACTCCTTGTTTTCGGACATCATTAATTGCACCGAGTCCCGCAAACTGTCCACTTTAGAATCCAGCTGCTGCTCAAAGGAGAGTTTTAGTGCGTCGATTGTGGCGGTCAACGCCCGTATCTCCAGGACCAGATTACCTGCAGTCTGATCAGGATCTTTGCGCTCCTTTTGCCGCGTGCTCGGTCCCTCGGTGGGCATCTTGAGCACAAACGTTCTTTTTGCAGAAAGAAAGACTGTTTTGATGAAAGTGGGTCAGTTAGCTGTTCCAATGGAACCAAACTTAGCTCAGTAAGAGAGAACACCCAAACGCCGGTGTCCTCTGTCCGCCATGTTTTTTTTTTCTTTTCATTATAATAATATATAACATAATATATAACATAATACAGCATATATATATAATATATACACCATATATTATATATTACCTAATTATATGCTAAATTAAAGTAGAGTGCTTTAAGCCTGGCCTTGAATGTGGAGACCGTATCTGCTTCCTTAACATAAATGGGAAGCTGATTCCACAGTAAAGGAGCTTGGAGCTAAATGCTCTGCCGCCAACAGTGATTTTTGAGACCTTAGGAACCACCAGACGTCTGGCGTTTTGTGAGCGCAACGCTCGACTTGGTTGATACAACACTAACGTGTCTTGGAGATAAGAAGGAGCCAAGCCATTTATGGCTTTATATGTTAAGAAAAGGATTTTAAACTTTATTCTGTACTCCACAGGGAGCCAGTGGAGTGATTTTAACACCGGAGTTATGTGCTGCCTCCTTTTGGTACCTGTTAAGATCCTAGCTGCTGTATTCTGAACGAGCTGGAAGCTCTTCAAAGAGGCTTTAGGGCATGCTGCCAATAAGGCGTTACAGTAGTCGAGTCTTGAGGTGACAAACGCGTGAATACGTTTTTCCGCGTCACTTTTAGGAAGGAAATTCCTAATTTTAGGAGGCACTAAGGTCCAGTAGGACCAGCACTGACACTTGTCCATTATCAGCAGCTAGTAGTAAGTCATTTGTGACTTTGACTAGTGCCGTTTCAGTCTATGATGAGCTCTGAATCCAGATTGAAAGACTTCAAACATATTATTTTTCTGCAGGTGGCAGCAAAGCTGCTCAGCTATAAGTTTTGCCAGGATTTTAGATATAAAAGTGAGGTTTGAGATCGGTCTGTAGTTTGTAACTATTTCTGGGTCCAGGTTTGTTTTCTTCAGAAGGGGTTTGATAACCGCGGTTTTAAAAGCTTGTGGGACATAGCCACATTGTATGGATGCGTTTATTATATTTACGATAGGCTCAATTATCAAAGGAAGTATGACTTTGAAGAGCCATGTCGGGACTGCGTCTAACATGCAAGTTGAGGCTTTTGAGGATGTGACCACAGAGATCACCTCTGCTTGGCTCACAGCCATGAATTTATCGAGGCCCACTGAAGAGTCTAAGTGGGAAGTCACGTATGCCGCTTCAGCCTGTCCACTACCAGTGGAGCTTGGAATTTTAGGCTCGATTGCGCTATGGCAGTTTGTGAGTTTAGCGACGGTGCTAAACAAAAATCTACTGTTGTTTTTATTCGCTTCTATTAAAGTTGAATAGTATTGAGTTCAAGCCCTGCGAAGGGCATTCTTGTAGTTTCGGAGACCTGCTTTCCACTCCCTGTGGACAGGCTCCGAGTGGGAGTGGCGATATAGCCTCTCCAGTTTTCTGACGTCCTGTTTTAAAGTGTGGAGTTGAACACTGTACCAGGGCGACAATGGGCCTCATTCACGAACGGTTCTTAGGAACAGATTTGTACGTAAATCCTACCTACGAGGTTTTTACGAAGAATTTTTCTCGTAACCAGAATTTCTCTTGGGCAAGTACAAATCCTACGAGTCCTCAGGAGCACTCGTACGCATTCAGTGCCGACATGTTCACACGCCGGGGTTGTCCTCTTTGGTGAAGTTTAATAAAAATACAACATTCCAGTGATATGTCCGTCATATTGATGTATGTATCATTATCTATTATTTCATTTTTGTGGTTACATATTATTTTTCATATTAATTTTCAAATTAAATGTGCCAACGCTTTTCAAAATACATTGGAAATCTCTCCGTGTATTAGTGACCCCTTCCTATTTATAGGGGGCATTTCTTTATCCACGGACCACAGAACAACGGCATATATACTGCTGCTGCAGGAGGTTACTGGGTCCGCGCTGAGTCTCTGCGCTGCTCTCTCCTATGGATCTATACGGGTCTGCACTGGTCTCTCCCATGGATCTATACGGGTCTGCACTGGTCTCTCCCATGGCTCTAGACGGGTCTGCACTGGTCTCTCCATACGGGTCCGTGCTGCATGCTCCTGGATCCATACGGGTCCGCGCTGGTCTCTCAAGTCTGGTCTATGCGGTCTCTCTTCGGTCCGCGCTGGTCTCTGCGCACCGGTCTCTCCAGTCAGGTCACTCCAGTCTATGCGGTCTCTCCTGTCCGCGCTGGTTTCTGTGTGCTGGTCACGCCAGTCTCTCCTCGGATCTGCATTGGTCTCAGCGCTGGTCCGCGCTGGTCCGCGCTGGATCTCCTCCCAGGGTCCAAAATATTTTGAGAATAATCTCAAAACATTTTGAGCTTCATCTTTAAAATAATACATAATATATTTTTAAATTAAGCTCATAACATTTTGAGATTAATCTCATCATATTCTTAGATTAATCTCATAATTTTGCTAGTTCGACTTTATTCTCATAATATTTCAACTTTTAAGTCAACATTTTATAACTTTATTCTCAGTCTGGCAAAAGAAGTAAAAAGGGTGACTCTTTTGCTCCGTGCAACTCTTTGCTTTAGGCCTGTTGCTGTTTCCTCTGCCGTCTGCACACGGCCCTGCAGTCCCTTATATGGGCATTAGTGGGCGGTTACCTATGCTAAGTACCTATGCTAATGAAGCACCTGGCACGCGCTCTCTACTTACGAGGAGTTGGCATTCATCAATCTGAGAGAACAGCTGCGAACAATTCAGCGCCTTACGAGCGCGTTGATGAATCCCACGTAGGGTCTTCTTAGAAATCTACTGAAGAACAACTTGAGAAGAAATTTAAGAAGTTTCTTACGAAGTTATTCGTGAATGAGGCCCAATGATCTAATCCTAATAGTTTTCTGTTTTAAAGGAGCTGCTGCATTTAATGCAGATTTGAAAGACTCCATAGTGTTGTCCACTGTTTGGTCAATGACTGAGGGACTGCAGCAGCTGTGAACAGGTTCACCTGCAGCAGTATTCAACATAGGCTGTATTAGTTCTTTGAACCTTGTGATAGATTTATCATTTAAGGTTCTTTTCATTATGGTTTTATCTTGCGGCGCAGGAAAGTCCTCCAAATCGAGATCAAACGTGATCAAGAAATGGTCAGACAGCAACGAGCTTTGACGCTGGATGTCAACATTGGAGACATCACAGCCGTAGGTCAGGACAAGGTCCAAGGTGTGGTTATGAATGTGAGTAGGTTCCTCAACATTCTGAGTAAAACCAACACCATCTAGTACGGCGCTGAAAGCTTTGTTTAAGCTGTCAGTGCTGTCGTCCACATGTATATTGAAGTCTCCAGTTATAACTATGTTTTCCCATTCCAAAACTAGGTTTGAAATGAAGTCAGAGAATTCTGTTAGGAACTCGCTGTAAGCACCAGGAGGTCGGTATAAAACTATAAATAGCACCGCTTTTTGTTTTCTCCACCCAGGACAGGTGATTGAAAGTGTTAAGTTTGCAAACGAGTGAAAAGCATTGTTGGTTTTGGGACTAAGAAGTAAGTTGGTGTGTGATATAATCGCAACACCACCGCCGCGACCTGTAGTTCTGGCTTTCTGGTAGTTAACATGCGTCGGAGGAGTGCACTCATTCAATCTAACGTAGTCGTCCTGTTGGAGCCAAGTCTCCGAGAGCGCAAACAGATCCAAGCCCTTGTCTATAATAAGTTCGTTTATGAGAAGCGATTTAGACGAGATTGATCTGACGTTCATTAAACCACATTTAACAACCCTACTTTTAGAACTATTTCTGTCTGTCTAAACTTTTATTAAGTTACTGTGTCTGACACCCAGGTCAGATTTCCTCACATATAGTGCTTTAGACTTCAAGCGAGGAACACACACAGTTTCAATCTGACTAGCCTCTGAGGCTAGTAACTGAACAGATGGGGGCTCAGAGGTTGTGGCAGAGCAGCTCTGCACCCGAGCCTCAGTTCTGCATCGTCATTTGAGCCGGGCAGAACAGTTTAGAGCCAGGGCCAAATTCTTAGCCAAAAGGGATGTACCCGCCAACGTTGGGTGGATATCATCCGAGCGGATGAGAACGGGGTTTCCCCAAAAGGCACTCCAATTGTCAACATGAACAACACCACTTCGAGGGCACCAGCCAGACAGCCAGCGGTTGAAAGCAGAGTGTCTGCTGAATGCTTCTGCACTGCTAGTGCTAGGTAGGGGCCCAGAGAAGATGACAGTGTCGGCCATTGTGCTAGCCGGCTTGCACACCGCGGCGACTTGCAGCTTCAACACCTCGGACTGTTTCCGCCGAACGTCATTACCACCCGCGTGAATAACAATTCGACGGAAACGCTGCTTGTGGGTCATCATGAGCCTCAGATTCCCTTCAATATCACCAAGCCTGGCCCCAGGGAAGCACCGAACAGTGGCTCCTGGGATCTTAACACCTCTAACAATAGACGAGCCAATTACCAGCGCATCAGCGACTCCATCGGCTCTCTCAGCAGCTCTCTCAGGGGCTCTCTCAGCGGCTCTCTCAGCAGCTCTCTCAGCAGCTCTCTCAGCGGCTCTCTCAGCAGCTCTCTCAGCAGCTCTCTCAGGGGCTCTCTCAGCGGCTCTCTCAGCAGCTCTCTCAGGGGCTCTCTCAGCGGCTCTCTCAGCAGCTCTCTCAGCAGCTCTCTCAGCGGCTCTCTCAGTGGGGCCTTCTTCCTCGCCCGGCCGCGCGGGGGCGCTGCCGGACAGAGCGTCCCAGCGATTGTAAATGCTAACAGGAGGAGGCCCAATGGGGAAACTACCAACAACACGTGGCCCTCTCCGAACAGTCACAAAGCCATCACTATCCTGGTCTTGTCCCAGCTGCGGAGGACGGGCTGGGAGGCTAGGCTCGCTAGTTCTCCTCTGCCTTTCCCTAAAGCTGCGCTCCGCTGTCCCTGAGGATACGGCCTGGCTGTAGCTAATGCTAGCGCTAGCTCGAGACTCCAGTGCTCGGAGACGCAGCTCTAACTCACTGACCCTGGATTCCAGAGCTACGACTACACTACACTTCACACATCTATCACTACCCTCAGAGAAGGATCCAGGGTTTAGACTCGCCATATGGCAACTCGAGCAGTAAAGGACTGAGGGAGAGACAGCAGCTGCCATAGGAGTAGCGAGTTAGCGGCTAGGCTAGGCTAAGCTAGTCCGGATCCGGGCCCGCACAACAGACTCCGAGACCACACAAACAACCGCTACCTAAACCTCAGCTACAGTACAGCTGACTCAGAGTGCTTACACAGTTAGCTTGGTGTACAATACGTGGATTTGTAATGTGTTTGTTAGTGCAAACAGAGAGCAGAGTGATAGTAGTCAAGAAACACGCTCACCGGATACAGGAAGTCACGTCAAGATGATACTAGGTGATGGGGGAGTCCATCACGGAGGGTGGGGGCGGGGGGACGGTGCTCTTCCTGAAGTCCACAATCATCTCCACTGTCTTCTGGGCGTTCAGCTCCAGGTTGTTAGATTCAGATTCAGATTCAGTTTATTTTGCCATTTGCAGTAAAAAAACCACATTGGAATACATTAGCAAAAGTCTCCAGTGTGCACAGACAAATACAGACATAAAACAACATTAAAAGACAAAAATAAAACAAACCACTGCACCAGGACACCAGCCGGTCCACCTCCCTCCTGTAGGCAGACTCATCGTTGTTGGAGATGAGTCCAATGAGAGTGGTGTCGTCCGCGAACTTGATCAGCTTCACGGAGTCGTGGCTGGAGGTGCAGTGGTTGGTGTACAGGGAGAAGAGCAGGGGAGAAAGAACACAGCCCTGTGGGGCTCCTGTATTTATAATCCGAGAGTCCGAGACATTCTTCCCCAGACGCACTCGCTGCTTCCTGTCCGTCAGGAAGTCAGTGATCCACCTGCAGGTGGAATCGGGCACGTTGAGCTGGGAGAGCTTGTCCTGGAGCAGGGATGGCAGGATTGTGTTGAAGGCAGAGCTGAAGTCCACGAACAGGACCCTGGCGTAGGTCCCCGGGGAGTCCAGGTGCTGTAGGATGTGGTGGAGGGCCAGGTTAATGGCGTCGTCTACAGATCTGTTGGCTCTGTAGGCGAACTGCAAGGGGTCCAGGAGGGGGGAGGTGAGGGACTTGAGATGGGAGAGAACCAGGCGTTCAAATGACTTCATGACGACAGACGTAAGTGCTACAGGTCTGTAGTCATTGAGTCCTGTGATCCTGGGCTTCTTCGGGACGGGGACAATGATGGAGGATTTGAAGCAGGCCGGGACATGGCAGGACTGCAGAGAGGTGTTGAAAATGTCCGTGAACACAGGAGTAAGCTTACTGGCGCAGTGTCTCAGAGTGGCCGGAGACACGTGGTCCGGGCCAGGAGCTTTGCGGGGGTGCAGCCTCAAGAAGAGTTGTTTAATCTCTTTAGCGGCTATTGTTAGGCTGGGGGCAGGGCTGATGGGTGGGTCGTTAGAGTAGTGGGGGGTGGGGGAGGGAGAGGTGTCAGGGGCAGCATCAAAGCGACTGAAAAATAAGTTCAGTTCGTCAGCTAGCTTGTGGTCGTCAGCACAGGGGGGAGCTTTGGGTTTGTTGTTGGTGATCTCCCGTAGGCCCCTCCAGACAGAAGCAGTATCGTTGTTACCAAACTGCTCCTGTAGTCGTTCTCTGTGCCGGGACTTGGCTGCTTTCAGTTCTCTCCTGAACTGATATTTAGCTGCTTTGTAGCCGCTGCGGTCCCCCTCCCTGAAAGCAGACTCCTTTGCTTTCCTGAGCTGCCGGAGTTTAGCAGTTGTTGTATTTATAAATACGTGACATTCTAAAACCATGTGTTTTATGACCTAGCTGACCTCTAAGTGGGAGGCCAGTCCTTCTTATTTTATTTTAGGTGTCTTCTTGTGCCAACAACTGGACAACAGATGGATTCTCCTGTTTGGATTTCAACCCCCTAGTCTTGGCCTGCTGACTTCTGCACTTTTCAACCTCACTCCATCAGGAGTCTGGCAGACGGAGGAAAAGGCTGGACCCTAGACCGGAAGCTGGCTGATAGGACACTCCCCTCCGCCCTGTTCTTTTATGCTCTGGCTTGGGGAGACACAGAAGGATCAGCCGAGGGCCAGGAGAGGGACATATTAGTTTTAGGAGCACTCTTTTGTTGAATATTCTGTATCTGATTGTAAAGATAATTAAATGCAGATGTTAAACTTGGAGAATCTTTTTGTCTGATTTCTGTATCAAATTGTGGACACGTCAGCCAAAGGGAATTATTGGCTTCACAGTGAACCAGGGTTTGTCGTTGTTATAGATGACCCTGGTCCTTGTTGGAATGATGCTATCCTCACAGAAGTGAATGTATGACGTCACAGTGTCCGTGTATTCATCCAAACTATCTGTGGCAGCTCTGAAAAGGTCCCAGTCTGTAGATTCCATGCATGCAGCTCTTCCACAGCTTCATCAGACCACACTTTGGAGCTCCTCACTGCAGGTTTCGAGAGCTTTAGTCTCTGTCTGTAAGCAGGAACCAGATGTATCATGGAGTGATCTGAGAAGCCGAGGGCTGGCTTGGGAACAGCGCGAAAAGCTCCGCGCACGGTGGTGTAACAGTGATCCAGAGTGTTCTCCTCTCTGGTCGGGCATTTGATAAACTGTCTGTATTTGGGTAATTCCTGGCTCAAGTTTCCCTTATTAAAATCCCCCAGGATAATAATCAGAGAGTCCGGGTATAAACGTTCCATACACAGTACTTGCTCTGCGAGTGCGCGCTGAGCCTCGCGCGCGTCCGCGCATGGCGGTATGTAAACAGAGGCAAGAATGAATGAAACAATTTCACACGGGGAGTAAAATGGTTTACAATGAATGAAAAGATATTCCAGAGCAGGAGAGCAGTGCTTCGAGATCACTGTCACATCGTTACACCAGTTTGTATTGACGTAGAAACACAGCCCACCGCCTCTGCTCTTCCCTGAGAGCGCACAATGGCGATCTGCGCGGAACAGCCCAAAGCCCTGCAGCTCCAGAGCGCAGTCCGGGATCCGCTCATTTAGCCAGGTCTCAGTGAAGCAGAGGACACAGGATGAAGTCCTTGTTTCTTCTCATGAGCAGGCTGAGTTCGTCTTATTGCCCAGTGAGCGTACGTTGGAGAGAAAAATGCCGGGGAGAGCCGTGCGCGCTCCTCTCCTCCTCAGACGCACGAGCAGGCCTCCGCGCTTTCCCCTTTTACGGGCCCACACTTTTTTGGCAAGAACATGAACTAAATCAGCCGCAGATGCCAAGAAAACAGGCAGTAGGTCCATGGGGACGGTGGGTCGGATGTTCATAAGTTCCTCACGGGTGTAGGAACAGCCAGTACTTGGTTCGAGTCCCGTTCTACCCATAATCACTTTTGTGTTTGCAAAGTAAATATATTTATTTATTGGGAATAAATGGTTTGTTGTGTTTAATTAATCCACCTCTTGGTAGTTTTTCCTCCATTAATCACTTTCTGTAGAACTGTATTACTTTGGATGTGTCTGTTGTATCAACACAATTGACTGAAAGACTCAAATAGTTCATAGTTCATGAAGCATCATTTCAAACACAACATGTTAGACCATAGATTGTAAATATAAATTTGAACATTAGATCTCACCATTGTAAACACTTAAGAGTGTTATGTATTTTCTTGTCCACATGATGGCGTAGTGGAGCATGAATCACCTCGAGCCTTCGAACCATGGGCCGAGTAATCGGCTGCAAACCCTCAATGCATCATGGGGCTTCATTTTGCCATCACTAGTGCTAACTACATTCAGAAGAGCTCAAGACGGACCTGATACAGCGGTCCAGGTCCAGTCCCAGCTGAACGTAGCTAGGACTGGACCTGGATTCTCCACAGTTGGTCCAGCTTCACAGACGAAGTGTTTTGAACAAATATGAGTCCTTTTTAACATTTTTAACAAGCACAAACCCACCTCTTGCACTTGTCCTGGTCTGGTCCTGGTCTGGTCTGGTCTGGTCCGATGGTGTGGTTTAACGAACAGGTTGATTGTTACTTTCATATAGTCCTTATCAGAGTATCTGAAATCGCTCGGACAAGCACCATAACTGCAGTGTTTTGTTGTCACCATGATTCAATGATATAGCCCAAATAAATACACACGCGTATGAGGAGAACACAGTAGTACTCAACAAGTCGTACACAATATTTGTCCGAAACATGCACGCATGCGCAGTCATTGGAGCTATTTTTAGCACATTTCGGAAACCGGACAGTGCCCTATGAAAGGTAGGCCCCGTCCCAATACTCGCACTTCCACCCTTGCGCCCCTCATTTGCGCGTTCCAGATAAAGGGTGCGAGTGCGTAGGGTGTCCCAATTCTCCAGGGAGGTCTTTGGCCCCGCCCCCTTTGCGCCTCTGATCCACACTTCGCCGTAGCCTGTATCTATGCGCACTCTGGCGAAGGATATTGCCCATAATTCTTTGCGGTACACACCAAAACATCGGGAAAATGCATTTAAATATCCATCCATCCATCCATTTTCTACCCTTTAATCCATTTCTGGGTCAGGGGGGTGGCAGTCAGAGATGCCACCCAAGTCTCATAGCACCAGCCCCTCACTGACCCTCTGCAGGTGGTGAGTCCACAGGAGGACGGCTGCTCTCTGAATGTGAGCATAGCCTTGATCTTTCAGTGGGGGTTTTGGGCAAAGTGGGGTTAAGTGTCTTGCCCAAGGACACAACGACAGCAGTCATCAGTGGGAGTCGGTGGAGAAGGTGCAGAGGTGGGAATTGAACCCACGACCTTCTGGGCTTAAGGCCAATGCTCTACCAACTGAGCTACTGTCGCCCCTGCATTTAAATATACATTTTGAAATATATATGCAGTATGTGTGTAAATAAGTTTTGCTGTTACTTGGAAAGAAGCATAAACGTGTGATGAAGAATTACGGACATTGTGTTTTAACAATTTAATAACTTTTTAAATCAAGTGTTTATATAACATTCAATTTAAACTTTACACTTAGTACAATAATCTTAGAATGTATAAAAACTGACCAGATAGTTAATTACCCACATTTAACTTAACATTATACAGCTATCTCTAATTAAAAACAACTAATATACATGTATTTTAACGTGTGTGAAGCAATTCCATTTGTTTCCCAAAGGGTCAGACAAAATTACCTTTAATGTTTATAAAGTTTAGGTCTGAAAATGAATGCACTGTCCCAATTCTGCCTTTTTTGCACACTTGTAACCTGCGCACTCCAACCCTGGTGTGCACTTCAGACACATGCACACTTCGTAGGAGGGCGGTGCGATTTGTCAAAAAAACAGAAGGGGGGATAGTTACTCAATCACTTTATTGCATAAAAATCACATACATTTCATGCTGTTGAACTTGAAACTTGTAAGATGTGTTCTGTCTAGTAGTAACTCAGTGTGAGTGTGTGCACGTGCGTGTGTGTGTGTGTGTGTGTGTGTGCGTGTGTGTGTGTGTGTGTGCTTGGCGCAAGCGTGAGTGTGCGCGCTGCTGGTGGAGCGAGCAGAGGGTGAAGTTGATGCCTCTGCGTGCAGGGCGTCCGGAGAAAATTAGGGAGCGAGACGAGTGTTTAACGTGACATTACGGCCCAAACTCGAAAACAACAAACTGGTGTGCTTATTAGAGTCACACACACTAACAGTAAACCCTGTTGGAGAAAGAGTCCTCCAAGACGCATGAACTAACGGATGCCTGAACTTTGAACATATGTTCTTATTTGTTTTAACAAAACAGTCTGCTCTGATTATTCATTTGCGGTGCTTTTTTTGGCTTTCCTGTGGGTTGATTGTTCGCTGCGTGCCGCCCCTCATTTTTTATCCACATCTCAGCATACACATGAGCAGGGAAGGAGGTTATGTCAGGCCCATTGATTGAAAGAAACAGGAGAGCATTCAATGTGCATATTTGCATTCTATTCCTTTCGTCTGTAAGTGCGCGGTTCATTGCGCTGAATCCGCGCTCGCATTCTGCAGTTGACACCGGCAACGTAGAGACAGCGGTGAGGATGTACTGCATGCGTGCACCTGTCAAATAATAAAAATAAAATGAATGTAAATTTGACGTAGAGGAGTGAGTTTCTTCATAAAAGTTGTTACTGCTTAGAATAGACAGTTGCTTTACCTGTGATCCCATGGCATTTGAGCTCGTGGAATTCTTTTAAGAGGATGGCATTGCTTTCTCCGATGTCGACAGCAAGTTTTTTTTGGATCGCGAGCAGCTTCTCGTCTCCATAGAGAATACGCTCATCCTCGTCAGGTGGCCAATTGGACGGGTTCAGAGCGGCAGAGGCAGAAATAATGCCATTGTCATCAAGCCTGCGCTGAATGTTCTCTGCGAGTGACGTATAAAAACCACTGCGAAAGACCTCTGCCTTTCTTTTATCTCTGTCGCTTGGTTGAGACACATTGACTCCTTTGAACGTTTCTGAAGCCTCGTATTCCCCATGTAGGCGTTTTGCGCTTGTGCCATCCACTTGTCTCATGGCTCCAAGCGCTCTCACAGCAACGTCCACTTCAGTGTTGGCAGTGACTGCTGTTGCGTCTCTCCTCTGGAGAAAGAGAGATAAGGCCTGCAGGGTTTCCAGTGCGTCTTTCACGAATGCCATCTCTTCCAAAAAAAGCCACTGGGTCATTTTCTTATGAATCCCGCTGCATTTTGCCCTCTCTGAAGACGGTCTGGAGCCGTCTTCCGCCAGTGTCCCAAACATCTTAACGAGAGCAGGATAGCTTTCCCAGAGAGCTGTAACGGATGTGCAGGAAGATGACAGCCATCGCACGTCAAACACCCGTCCTATTCTGCGTGCTTGTATTCCCAAATTGGAAGCGGTGAGCTCAAGTTCACGCATGTGTTTTGGGCTCTGGCTGAAATATGCATAGAGGGAGTCAATAAATATTTGAAAATGACTCGCGTCTGTACATTGTTTTACTGCGTCATGGACAGCAAGCTCCAATTTGTGGCTCATGCAATGAATCACGGTCAGGTTGGGATTTATCTTCTCCCGCAGTAGTGTTGCTGCTCCTCTGTATTTGCCCATCATGGCAGCAGCCCCGTCAGTGGCAAATCCAATCAGTCTGGTGCGCAACATGTCTTTTTGGAGGCCGAGGTTCTCGAGGGTCTGAAGAACAGTGTCACAAATAGCTGCTCCAGTACAGGCCTGAAGTTCAACCAGTTGCAAAAAGAAGTTGCAAATGTCATCTTCAAAGGGGATCCGAATGTATATGATGAGGCAGGTTTTATTTGACGCAGTTGTACTTTCATCAATGAGAATGCTAAATTTATGGGTGGATTTTTTAATGAAGTCTGACAACTTGCCTGTCATTTTGTCTGCAATAAATATGAGCATATTGCGACAGGTCTTATCAGAATGCAGCATTTGCCCCAGGTCAACACCATTAAGCTTTTGGAGTTCCACCAGTTGTGGTTGAATCTTGAATGACAGGTCGTTTTTACATATCATATATGCAGTGCGCATGCAGAATTCCGTTGTTTTTAATTTTTTCTCGTTGCATTTCCTCCATAATGCCATATTATTGTCCACACCCTTTTCAATGGCCATTTCACCTCTTTTCTGAATAATTTCTACACATTTTACATGTGACTGACACTTTGCGTGTTTGCTGATTTTGTCATGGAGTTTTTTAGCAGACTTTGTTTTTACTCCTTTAACAAATGCGGGGTCAATGTGGAGTCTTTCTTTAGTGTGAGGACCCAACTGTCCAATGTCTGAGCAACATTTACATTGCACTGCCCTGTCTGCGTTAAGCGTAAGCCACTTTCTTTCTATTCTCCATCTGTCAAAACGTCCTTGGTCAATGCAGCCGCCTACCAGAGCATCGGGAAGGGAGCTAGCTTGGAGTTGGAAAGCATCTTCATCTGTGTCATTTCCAGTTGGCGAAACTGGATTATTTTTCTCCACACTATTGTGTGATGCGTCTTGTGTGTCAAGATCACTTCGCGATTTTTTGGATCCTGCAAAAAAAGACGATATGCTGCTCTGAACACGCTTCATTTTGTAAACCGTTATGCTAGGCTATTACCCTGAAATGTAACTATTTATTGCGTGATGACGTAACTTAAAAAATAGCGCGATTACGTCATTATTTATTTATCATGTATTGTGTCAGTAGGGCCCTGACGATTGACAGATAGGCCCGGACTCTGCATTTGACTCGCTGAGCGGAGCTCATGGCGTCTTGTCTTAACAGCTCTGGCGGGGATGGATCTGCCTTGTAACCAGGACTATCTATAGCAGAACTTTGCAAACAATCGTGGCATTGTGGATTATGTTATATATATATATATATTTTTTTTAGGAATGCCTGTGTGTTTTGGGCTGAATATAAGCGCGCACAGCCCCGTTCAATGCGTAATGATCCAGCCGATAGCCTACTCCGAGGCAGATAATTATATATGAGACGCATAGGCCTATGTTACGTGTTCCTCTGTATAAAACTATACTGTATTTTGGATAGCATTCAGCGAGGAGCAGCGAGGGAGACAGGAGAGACTCCCCAGACCCTCACTCTCTGCAGCAGACCCCGTGCGCAGCAAAGCCGCTAAAGCAGCTCTCACCCGCGTCTCATGTAAAATGAAATAAATTGGCCAGCAGGTGCACGGACCTTGAACACACAGCCAATTTTATAATTCTATCCCCCCCTACGTTTAATACAATAATACAGCAGAAGTAGGGATAGGGATAAAAGAAACAGAGACGGGGACAAGAAAACCAGAAGGGGGGAAAATCCCCCCCATCCCCCCCAGCAAATCGCACCCTGGGTATTGGGACTGGGCCGTAGACTTTCTATTCTCTTGACGCTTGGCAACTGCTCTTACAGACACAAGATGGCCTCCTGTGTGGTTGATGGAATCAGAATCAGAATCAGAATCATTTTTATTGCCAACGTAAGTAACAGGAGGTCACAGACTTGGAAATTGCTTTGGCTCAGTGCAACAGTCGAAAAGAGATAATAAAAATAAGAATAAAAAACACTTCTAAAGAATAAATTTAAATTTAAAATAGAGTTACAGTTACTATTTACAATATACAAGTGCACATGGTGCACACAATGTAAGGTGACAGCAGTACAGTGAAGTAAAGTGACGTATGATGGGCAGTAAGGTGACTTTCTAAAGGGCGGGGGGACAGGTTAAGAAGTGTTCAAGAGTCCAACAGCAAAGGGGAAGAAACTGTTCTTGTGGCGGGAGGTTCTAGTCCTGATGGACCGCAGCCTCCTGCCTGAGGGGAGTGGTTGGAATAGTCCATGTGCAGGGTGAGAGGGGTCGGCTGTGATACGACCAGCCCGGCCTCGAGCTCGGGCGACGTACAGGTCCTGCAGCGATGGAAGGCTGCGGCCGATCACTTCCTCTGCAGAGCGCACAATGCGCTGTAGTCTCTGTTTGTCCCTGACTGTGGCTCCAGCGAACCACACGGTGATGGAGGAGGTGAGGATGGACTCGATGATGGCCGTGTAGAACTGCACCAACATCTGTGCAGGCAGCTTGGCTTTCCTGAGCTGCCGCAGGAAGTACATCCTCTGCTGGGCCTTCTTGATGAGGGAGCTGATGGTCGGCTCCCACTTGAGGTCCTGGGTGATGGTGGTGCCCAGGAAACGGAAGGACTCCACAGAGGTGATGGGGGAGTCCATCACGGAGGGTGGGGGCGGGGGGACAGTGCTCTTCCTGAAGTCCACAATCATCTCCACTGTCTTCTGGGCGTTCAGCTCCAGGTTGTTACCACTGCACCAGGACACCAGCCGGTCCACCTCCCTCCTGTAGGCGGACTCATCGTTGTTGGAGATGAGTCCAATGAGGGTGGTGTCGTCCGCGAACTTGATCAGCTTCACGGAGTCGTGGCTGGAGGTGCAGTGGTTGGTGTACAGGGAGAAGAGCAGGGGAGAAAGAACACAGCCCTGTGGGGCTCCTGTATTTATAATCCGAGAGTCCGAGACATTCTTCCCCAGACGCACTCGCTGCTTCCTGTCCGTCAGGAAGTCAGTGATCCACCTGCAGGTGGAATCGGGCACGTTGAGCTGGGAGAGCTTGTCCTGGAGCAGGGATGGCAGGATTGTGTTGAAGGCAGAGCTGAAGTCCACGAACAGGACCCTGGCGTAGGTCCCCGGGGAGTCCAGGTGCTGTAGGATGTGGTGGAGGGCCAGGTTAATGGCGTCGTCTACAGATCTGTTGGCTCTGTAGGCGAACTGCAGGGGGTCCAGGAGGGGGGAGGTGAGGGACTTGAGATGGGAGAGAACCAGGCGTTCAAATGACTTCATGACGACAGACGTAAGTGCTACAGGTCTGTAGTCATTGAGTCCTGTGATCCTGGGCTTCTTCGGGACGGGGACAATGATGGAGGATTTGAAGCAGGCCGGGACATGGCAGGACTGCAGAGAGGAGTTGAAAATGTCCGTGAACACAGGAGTAAGCTCACTGGCGCAGTGTCTCAGAGTGGCCGGAGACACGTGGTCCGGGCCAGGAGGGGGTGAGGACAGGGGTGATGTGGTTGATGGAGGGGGTGAGGACAGGGGGGTGTGGTTGATGGAAGGGGGGTGAGGACAGGGGGGATGTGGTTGATGGAGGGGGTGAGGACAGGGGTGATGTGGTTGATGGAGGGGGTGAGGACAGGGGTGATGTGGTTGATGGAAGGGGGGTGAGGACAGGGGTGATGTGGTTGATGGAGGGGGTGAGGACAGGGGTGATGTGGTTGATGGAGGGGGTGAGGACAGGGGGGTGTGGTTGATGGAGGGGGGGAGGACAGGTGTGATGTGGTTTATGGAGGGGGTGAGGACAGGGGTGATGTGGTTGATGGAGGGGGGTGAGGACAGGGGGGTGTGGTTGATGGAGGGGGGGTGAGGACAGGTGTGATGTGGTTGATGGAGGGGGTGAGGACAGGGGTGATGTGGTTGATGGAGGGGGGTGAGGACAGGGGGGTGTGGTTGATGGAGGGGGGGTGAGGACAGGTGTGATGTGGTTTATGGAGGGGGGTGAGGACAGGGGTGATGTGGTTGATGGAGGGGGGGTGAGGACAGGGGGGTGTGGTTGATGGAGGGGGGGTGAGGACAGGTGTGATGTGGTTGATGGAGGGGGTGAGGACAGGGTGATGTGGTTGATGGAGGGGGTGAGGACAGGGTGATGTGGTTGATGGAGGGGGTGAGGACAGGGGTGATGTGGTTGATGGAGGGGGTGAGGACAGGGTGATGTGGTTGATGGAGGGGGTGAGGACAGGGTGATGTGGTTGATGGAGGGGGTGAGGACAGGGTGATGTGGTTGATGGAGGGGGTGAGGACAGGGGTGATGTGGTTGATGGAGGGGGTGAGGACAGGGTGATGTGGTTGATGGAGGGGGTGAGGACAGGGGTGATGTGGTTGATGGAGGGGGTGAGGACAGGTGTGATGTGGTTTATGGAGGGGGTGAGGACAGGGGTGATGTGGTTGATGGAGCGGGTGAGGACAGGGGTGATGTGGTTGATGGAGGGGGTGAGGACAGGGGTGGTGTGGTTGATGGAGGGGGTGAGGACAGGGGGGTGTGGTTGATGGAGGGGGGGTGTGGTTGATGGAGGGGGTGAGGACAGGGGGGTGTGTGATGAGACGGGCAGCAGTGTTTTGGACCAGTTGGAGTTTATGGAGGGTTTTTTGAGGGAGACCGAACAGGAGGGAGTTACAATAGTCAAGGCGGGAGGTGACGAGGCTGTGTATGAGTATAGCGGTTCAGTCCTGGATTTAGAGCCAAGTCAGCCATCAGCTGATGTTTTTTCCTCAGAGTAAGGGCTCCTGCAGATCTGGATTCTTTTGAACCAAAATGTCCCGATCTTTGGCTTTTTTTTAAAATGTAGGCTCCTTTTGACTTTCCCCCCTGGTCTAGATGTTCAGGAGGCCTGTAGTTCAAAGAGAAAAACAGCTGCTGACCGCTCACCTGGAAGGGGTGCTGAAGGAGGACAAAAGCAGGTCTAAATCCGGACTAGAGCATGACTAAAGCAGGACTAAAGAAGGACTACAGCCTGTCAAGCAGGTCTATAGAGGACCAAATCAGGTGTAAAGCAGGTCTAAAGCAGGTCTAAAGCAGGTCTAAAGCAGGTCTAAAGCAGGACTAAAGCAGGACTAAAGCAGGACTAAAGCGTTACTATGTAGGTGTGAAAATACTGTACATTTATACAAACGGACTAAAATATTCGTAGACGTATTAACACCTATTTCATAGTAGAAACGTAGTAGTAAGTAAGTAAGCTTTATTTATATAGCGCCTTTCACAGACCAGAGTCAAAGCGGTTTACAATTGTGGACATTAGTCTCTGACTCCACACAGAGATGGGAGGGGCCAGTACAGGAGGCACAGACCTATTGTACATGTTTTTAGTGGTAGGGGAAACCGAGGACGCAGACAAGGGGAGAAAATGCAAACTCCACTCAGAAGGGCCCTGTTAGGACCAGGATTCAAACCCAGGACCTTCTTGTTGAGAAGCAAGAGTGCTATCCACCACAGCCACCATGCCACCCGATAAAAACAAGAGACTGGATGACAACAATCGAGCACTGTGTGGCAGAGTGGAGGCTGCTACGCGCTCCTAAAATAATGACAAATTAAATAAAAGAAAGAAAAACCAGCAACGCCAGGGCAGAGTGCCCAAAATAAAATAAAAAGCGCTCTAAGGCGCACAGGTTCGTCAATCATAATGAGGCAGAGGCAAATACAAGTTACAAGGATTTATTATATTATTTTTAGTTCTGGATGTGTATCTTCCTGTCACAACGGACTCAGGATCACAGGCAGGCACACAAAAGAAAGACGGAACAGGGGCAGAAACAGGAGAAAGCGAGAGAAACAGCGGTGGGCCGCGATGTGGCCAGTCCCCAGCCTACAAATTAAAGTAATTAGCTTGTGAACAACCACAATGCTGTCAGTGTGTGCAGCTAAAACCTTCTTCTTTACAGCAATTGCTGAGCACACACCCTTGACGGGTGACGGTTTAAAGGCCAGACCCACAGCCGGCGACGACACGCTGGGACCCCAGCAACGAGGGCGGCCAGACGCCAAAGTGAAAGGACAGCATGGCTACACAGAAGCAGGGTTCGCGGGGCACAGTGCCACACCGCGGCACTGGAGGTGGAGGAGGGCTGGCACAACGACCCACAGGAGACGGAAGTGCAGAGGTAAACAAGAGAGGCGACTCGAGGCTATTTATACTGTCCCTATGCGCCCTCCACTGGACAGAAATATGGTGGCCAAGTCCAGCTTGACACAACTGCAAGACATGAACGAGTGTTTGAAAGAAGCTCACACACGCATTGTCGAAGTTGAAGAATGGAGTACCGAAGCGAAGGATGCCACTCAAAGGAAAAGGGATTCTCAAAAACAAACTCACGGACTTGGAGGGGACAGCGCGGAGAAACAATATGCGTATTTTTGGAATACCTGAAGGGACAGAGGGTGACTCCGTGCCTCGCTTCGTGGAGAGTTTTCTCCAGAGAGAACTGGAGTTACCAGCTCCTCTCATGATTCAGCGGGCACACAGGGCAGCCGCTGGGAGGCCTGCTCAGGGTGCTGGGCCGTGCTCCATCGTTGTGAACTTTCTTAGGTTTAACATAAAAGACATGATCCTGAAGAAGGCTTTGCAGAAACGTCTGGAAATTGACGGCAAACCCCTTTTTTTTGACCAAGATTACGCGTACGAGGTAGTCCAACAACAAAAAGCGTATGGAGGCATAAAGATAGTGCTGAAAGATTTCAGACGCCATTAAGATTAAAATCCACTGGACTGATGGCCCCAAGACCTACGGGAGTCCACACGAAGCAGCAGAAGAGATGCAGGAGAGGGCACTGGAGGTAACGACCAGGGCAGCGGAGGACGGTGAGGACGCGATGGAGAGATGGAGAGTCTTCCCCTGGATGAAGGTGCGAGACACGCCGGGCAGAAGGAGCGAGTCAAAGAGCGAGGGAGAGGCTGCAGGAGCTTTGGAGACAAAGTGAAGAGAAATCATATGGGAGCTGACACTTTCTAACTATTTGGCTCTTATTTTATTTGTAGTAACGACTGCAGAAACAGTATACTATCAATCTTTATTCTCAGTGCATAATTTGCAAGGAGACTAACTACTTCATGTTTACTTAATTTTCCGGTGCTAAGAACAATTTTATTACTTGTATTTACCTTCCTTTAAAGATAATCTTGATAATTGACTGGCAGGAAGCCAAGTACAAGATTGTTGGACAAGTAGCCTGCGAGGTGGACTTAAAGATGTCCCGCATCTACATTAATAGTTCAATCAAAAGGGCAAAATTGAAAAAGGAAAATGAAGAGATAATCGTTCTACAAGAAACCCACCTATCGGATACAGAGCGTCAAAAAATACAACAGGGTGTCATTAATACTTTTTATAGCTCATTTAAAGGAGGTAGTAAACGAGGAGTAGCAATCTTAGTCTCCAACAACACTAAATTTGAGTGTCTAAAAGAAATAAGAGACAAAGAAGGTGGATATGTTCTGGTAAAGGGGAAACTGGAAAACTATATTGTCACATTGTTTGATATGCAGCCCGCGAAAATTCAATTTGGTAGACGTTAACCAAATTTACCCCCTCCAGGCCGGCTCTCATCCCCAGCCTATCGCTCCGCAGACGCCCCCTTCCAATCATCTGTACCGACTCGCAGCCGCATAAAAACCGAGCAACTCCCACTACCGGCCTCCTGAAGCCTCGCAAGCTCCTGCAGCCTCGCAAAGAATCGTTCTGGAGGAATCGCTTTTGTCTACTCACGCTTACTCCTGCGGTCCCTGCTGTCCTCTGTCTTGCTGCGTTGTGGTCTGCTCCTCCTGTGGCTGCACCTGCTGCGGGTCTCGTGCTGTGGTCCGTGGGTCTTTGCCGCTCTCCTCCTTTGCGGGCTCTTTCCGCGGGTTTGCCGCTGCTCGTCTCGTCGCGGCCTGCTGCTGCATACGGCCGGTCTGGCCCGGTGCGGTGGGAGCCGTGCGCATCCCTGCCTCCTTGTGCCGGCACGGCGTGGTCCCGTTGTGTTGTCCCTTGTCTTCTGGCGCCGTGGGTAAGTATGAGATCCGCGGACGGTTTATTTATTCCCCTCGCATTGTACTGCAGGCTCAGTTGGCCCCGTGCTGGTGGGCAGGCTTCAGTTTAAAGCCCTCGCATTGGTCTGCAGGCTCTCTTTAACCAAGCTCCGTTAAATCTTCACTCTGACTGCAAGCTCCGTTTAATCCCTCACATTGGACCGCATGCTCTCAGTTTTAATCCCTCACTTTGGCCTGCAGGCTCTGTTTAAATCCCTCTCTTTGGACTGCAAGCGCTGTTTAAATCCCTCTCGGACTGCGGCTCCCAAAACGAATCCCTTACATTGGTCTGTGAGCTCTCAGGTTAATCCCTCACGGAACTGCTTATATCTGGAAATGCTTATATCTGGATGCTTATATCTGGAAATGCTTATATCCGGAAATGCTTATAGCTGGAAATGCTTATATCTGGAAATACTTATATCTGGAATGTTGTACCGTATCTGGAACTGCTTCATATGGAACTGCTTATATATGGAACCGCTATATTGGAACTGCTCATATGGTACGGTTATACCTGGAACTGTTATGCAGTACATGGAACTGCATATATGGTACTGCCTATATCTAGAACGCTATTATTAAAAATAAATAAATAAATATAAATAAATATAAATATAAATAAATATAAATAAATATAAATAAATAAATATAAATAAATATGAATAAATAAATAAATGAATAAATGAATAAAAAAAAAAAAAAAAAAAAAAAAAAAGTTTAAACTCCTCACTGGACTGCGGGCTCAGTTAATCCCTCACTTGGACCGTAAAACTGTTAAATCACTTGGACCGTAAAAACCTGTTGAAATCCCTCACACTGAACAGCTACAACAACATTCTACTGCCGTGGCTTTGATACAGGATCTTGCTGTTATTATCTACGGACGCTGCAGCTGCTGCTGCTGCTACTGCTGCTGCTGCTTCATACGGCTACTACTGCTGCTGCTGCTGCTCCATACTGCTACTGCGCTACTACTGCTGCTTCATTTACTTGCCATCTCTCTTCACTTGCATCTCTTTTACTGAAACACTGATCAGCTACGACAACATTCTACTGCTGTGGCTTGATACAGGATTATTATTGTAATCTCTAAGGATGCTGCTACTGCTGCTGCTGCTGCTGCTGCTGCCGCGGCTTGATACAGGTTATCGCTGTTATTATCTGAGGTACTGCTGCTGCCGCTGCTGCTACCGCTACTGCTGCAACCCACTCTCTCAGAAGCTTATCCTGTTTCTATGGACGCTGCCCGGCTGAGTATGCCGCGCCGCGCTGGCCTCGTACCTATGCTCCCAGGGTCGCTTCGGCGGTCATGCTTCATCTCTCTACTTAAATCTTCTGATTCTATCAGATGCAGCCGGCCGAGTAGCTGCGCTGAGCCGTCAATCGGACTCCTAATCAAAGGCATCCATACCTGTATTCTTCACTCTTCTGATCGCAGGCTCCCCCATCGTGCTGCCCATCCTGCAGCGGCTCTGAGCGGCACTGAACTCTGGCTCGTCTTCCAAGTACATGTCTGCCCTCCTCGCAGCATCTTCCTGCTCGCCTTCTATGGCTTCTCTGCATAAGCGTCTCACCATTGCTCGCTCAACCTTCATGCGGTCCGAGACGCGGCTTCCCGACCATCCTACTATCCTGATTATCTACTCTCCAACCCAAGATTCTAAGCGTAAGGGCGCCTGCAACATCAATGGCCCTTTCCGGTATGTCTCTCTGCCCCTACAGGTCTCCGCTTCTACACGGACGTGCCCCTTCCGTGGGTTTTTGGGGGTTCTTCCAGGACCATTGGGTCGCCGGGCCATGGCCGCTACTTTCCACCGGAGCATCTCCTCTGCCCTACACGAGATATTCCCAGTGGTCGTGGCCTGCGCGCTGCGGAATCACACGTGGCAGAGAAAGAGGATCTCCGTCATGCGTGATAATCTCGACGTAGTGGAAGCATCACACAAAGGTCGCTCTTTTTCACCCAACATAATGTCCCCTGACCATTTCAACCTTCATCTCAAACATTCAAAGACCAAGGCGCCTGCAACATAATAATAGCTCGCCCCTACAGATCCATGAGGCGTACACTCACCCCCGCTGCAAAAAGGAGATTTTAACGGACCCCTAATTCTCACTCCAGACAACCTTCCCATGACAGCAACCTGGTTCAGAGCTCAGCTAAGATCCCTACTGCTCCTCTGCAATTTGTCTCCCCAGCTCTACACAGCTCACTCATTCAGGATAGGCGCTGCCACGCGCGCGGCCTCGCTGGGGCTCCCCCACACCTCTCTGCAACAGCTGGGGCGCTGGTCCTCTTCGGCTTTCTCCGCCTACATCAGGCCAGACGCGTCCGCTATCCTGGCTGCACAACGTCTACTGACTTCCTCGTAAGCTCCCAGCAAAGCAATACAAAGCAAAGTAAGTGAACCAATAAGATTCTGGTGGCGGCACGCACTTCTCAAACACTCTCCGCTGCCGCAGCGTCTGACGGAACGTGATGCGAGCGCTCACGTTCCCAGCACGCAAAGATAACTCTGCCGCAGCGGCTGGTCGATCGTGATGCGAGCGCTCACGTCCCAGCGCGCAAAAATAACTCCGCTGCATGTCCGGCTGATCACAGCATATAGCGATAGCGGTCACAGCATATAGCAATAGCGGTCACAGCATAGCAAAAAATGGTTAGCGGTCACAGCATATAGCGATAGCGGTCACAGCATAGCAAAAAATGGTTAGCGGTCACAGCATATAGCGATAGCGGTCACAGCATATAGCAAAAAATGGTTAGCGGTCACAGCATATAGCAAAAAATGGTTAGCAGCATTGCGCTGGCGGTCACAGCATATAGCGATAGCGGTCATAGCATATAGCGATAGCGGTCACAGCATATAGCGATAGCGGTCACAGCTTAGCGATAGCGGTCACAGAATAGAGCAGTCACGACCTCTGTCCCCTCCAAACCAGGCTTCAAAAACTCCATCAACACGCAGCCTTTTTGGGGATTGTGCGCGCTCATCGCAGGAGCCTTTCCGATCCGAAGGCCGCACCGGGACCTAGGGCGCCAAACCTCCTTTCATAAAATACTCAACTTCCTGTTTCTCGTCTCTCCAAATTGAAATGCAGCCCGCGAAAATTCAATTTGGTAGACGTTAACCAAATTTACCCCCTCCAGGCCGGCTCTCATCCCCAGCCTATCGCTCAGCAGACGCCCCCTTCCAATCATTTGTACCGACTCGCAGCCGCATAAAAACGGAGCAACTCCCACTACCGGCCTCCTGAAGCCTCGCAACCACCGCCTCCCCTCCTCCTCCTCTTCACCCTGCCTCCAATCTGCCTTCAATTTTCTTCCCGCTGCCAAATGCCGCCACCAGTGCCTAGGTCCCGGGGGATTGTGCGCGCTCATCGCAGGAGCCTTTCCGATCCGAAGGCCGCACCGGGACCTAGGGCGCCAAACCTCCTTTCATAAAATACTCAACTTCCTGTTTCTCGTCTCTCCAAATTGAAATAGTATATGCCCCTCCAGAATCTGAAAAACATTTTACAAGTCAGTGTTTGATCAAATTACTCTAGAGTCAAAGGGTACACTGGTTTGTGGAGGTGATTGGAATGTTCTTTTGAACCATACTCTGGACTCTAGAGTACCAAGAGGAACAGTAAATCACATCTGTCACAATACATTAATACGACAATAACAGAGTTGGGGATCATAGATGTTTGTAAATACATAAATAAATTTTTTTAATTAATGCAGTGTCAAAATATTCAATGTTTTTAAATTCAAGTATCCAAAAATTCAATGTTGATAAAAATTCAGTGTCGTTGCAATTTTTTTGCTGCTTGAATGTCATGCTTAAATCAAGAAAGAAGCAATCGATCAGCCAATCCTCCATAGACATAGCAGGGGCCAGAACATGACTTTGTAGTTGGTATGTAACGTACCCTTTGCTGACATCAAACAAACATATTCTATCACCCGCAAGAAACGCAAACCACTGACCATGTACTTTCTGAGCATGTTTTTAGCTTAGCTTATCATTAGCTAGCCCGGCGTAGGTGGCTTTTACACATTAAATTAAACGCAAGAAAGCCAAGTACATGGGGTTCCTCTTGTGGGATGTACGTACTATGTTCCCAATTTCAATGTATATATTATTCTAGCAGTGCAGCAATTTGTCATCAGTGATTTTATGTACTAACAATTACATTGTTTGATATGTTTTTGTGCTGGACACAGACTGTCACAAGACAGTTACTTTAAGCAAGAGTTTAAAGGGATGACAGTAGACAGAATAGGGAACATATACTTCCTGTTTCTCCAAAGTGTTTTTCAGAAAAGTGATGATGTGGCGAAAAGGACTGAGACCAAGGTTCAGGACCTCAGACCAGGACCCGAGACCGAGACCTGGTCTGGACTGACGTCGCCTGACGAAGCCACGCCCGCTTCTGCACATTGTAATTATACGACATGAGAATAATGTGGGTCAGTTCTGAGCAGGGTCAGATAGACAGAGGTCATCGCAGAGCGCCTGGTTGACCTCTCTCATAGTTTAGGGACAGTTACTTTAAGCTCAGCTCATAGGATTAGCTCAGGGTTAGTTAGGAGCTTTTTGAGTTTTGTATTTATGTATGTGAAGATAACTAAATACTTTTAACTTTTGAAATCTTGCCTCTCATTTCTCTATATCAAATAAAAGACACGTCCAAGTCTATTTTTAGACAATATTGTCAATTATGTTGTTCATTTTAATGTATCTAGACCTCCAATAATTACTCTATATTTACTCTTAAATTTTGACATCTTAGTGAACCAAGACGGAATGAAGGATCGGTTCTTTAGGGAGAAAACAAACCCATGGATTCAATATTAATGCTACAGAGAGGAATCAGACTGATAGATATGGTTTTAATTGAGTATATATTTTGTAAATCCCACTCTACCAGCCTCCTGTTAAAGACTGAGAATGTATTTGTCAGGATAGGACTTTCCACCATTTTTCAATACTGAGAAATGACGCAGGGCTGAGGTAGTTTCAAAAAGTTTATTTGTACAAAGAATGTGCTAAAATTGTAATTGCATAAAAGCGAATGGAGGCTGAGGTAATATTAAAACCCAATTTCTTTCCTGGTCTCCCTCTGGCCCCGTCCCGGCCCGCTGTAGACTGTCCCGCACACAACCCCAGCTGCGGATCACAAGCGGTGCCGATGAGTCCCAGCCCTCAGACTAAACACGCATAGTAAGAATATAGATTAGAGTCGGGACACGTCCCTGTACTTATCACTGCGTAGGCGTTGTACAGGGTCTTTCTGGCTCGTCCAGTTGTCCCGTGTACGGCCGCTTCTTCTCCCGAGTCCCAGGTGGATAATCTGCCTCGAACCGGTGTTTCTCCTCCTTCCTCTTCCTCTGTGTACGTCCCAGCCTCTCCTCCAGCCTCTCCTCCCGTACATTCCTCCTCCCCCCCTTTTTAACCTGGTCCGTGGGCTGTGACGTCCAATAACTAGTGTCCCGGGACAGAGGGGTGTCACCAACTATTTAGGCTGGCACCTGGGCGTATGCCTGGGTCTGTATGGACTGTGGTTAAAAGGGGTTCTGCGGGAGCACTGTGACATATTTACATTTACTGTTGATATGACATATGTTAAATGATCGAATAGTGTTCATGTGTGTTTGTAAAGGCATTCTAATTCTGCTCCTCCTCAGAGCGTCTGTTTATACTCTGTGTATTTGTATTTATTCATTTGATTGGGAGAGTACATGGACATATGGTTGAACACATATGTTGACATGTCTGATTGTGGTATTAGTATTAGATAGCAATATGGCCTACGTGCAGGACTGTACAAGGACTCTACAAGGACTCCATGTTATGACTATGATGTGACTGTCTCTTTGTGACACGTATGTCTTTCCATGTGTGACGTGACAATGACTATATAAACTGTGTACTGCCTTTATTCTGTCTGAGAGAAGGAAACAGAGTAAACCAGTGGAACTTGAGAGAAACTTAAATAAACTTCCAGAGTTTGGCACACCACGATCCGTCTCTGTCTGCGTGAATCCTAACAGATTTGGAGCAAAAGGCTCATTTTCATCTGTAATCCCAGAAGAACCGGGTCTGTTTTGATTATTGATTTTTGTGTGAATTTCTTTTCATCTTACAGAGGCATCATTTCTTCATCCATTTCGATCACCTCCGATTTCTGTGGACTACAATACAAACTACAACAACCGATATTTTCATTTGTTTATTAATTAACGGTCATGGATAGTTAGAACACATCTCTCATTTTCTGAAGACATATGCAGCAGCAGTAACAACAGCAGCAGCAGTAACAGCAGGTGCCTGGACGTCTGCCTCTGACACAGCTGTCTTTTCTATGGTACTCCTCACAACCTGGACAAATAAAATAATTATGATTTAGTTCTTTGTGTGCAATGAACCTCTACACCTTCTCCACCGACTCCCACTGATGACTGCTGCCGTTGTGTCCTTGGGCAAGACACTTAACCCCACTTTGCCCAAAGCCCCCACTGAAAGATCAAGGCTATGCTCACGCTCAGAGAGCAGCCGTCCTCCTGTGGACTCACCACCTGCAGAGGGTCAGTGAGGGGCTGGTGCTATGAGACTTGGGTGGCATCTCTGACTGTCACCCCCCTGACCCAGAAATGGATTAAAGGGTAGAGGATGGATGGATGGATGGATGGGTGTGCAATGAAAAGTGATGTATGCGTTTGTTTTATCCAACCACACGATCCGTGAGAAACATGTTTCATAGCTTTTATTTAACTACTTCTAATCTTAAATACATTTAAGCCATTAACTCTGACATGATCAGGTCTGTTGGATTTCAAGAGGAGCTTGTGCTCAAAAAGTAAGTACTCATGACCTTAAATCTGGTCAGTTCAAGTCCACGCGTCTTCTGTGTCCAGTTTCATGTTCACAGACGTCCCCCTGTCATCAGTAAATGCACATTATCACGTTTGTACTTAATACAAATGACTTTACAACAAAGTGATGCACAAACGAGGGCCATAGCAAATCCATCCATCGCACTAAACACATTATTTACATGAAATATCACATTTTTAAGACTAATGATTACTCTTAAAACAATTGTTATAACAGAGAAAGTATGATACAAAAGCCGCCTTTTTGGGTTTTCATAATTACTTCCACAGTTAAGACTGTTAGCATAAGGGAGCTCTCAAAATGACTCCCAGGGCATGACGCTCCATTCTGGGCATCAGCGCAGCTCTACACCCGTGGTTAGCGTGTTAGCATGGGAGCTCAAGGCTGGAGAAAAAGTCCGGAAAAAATTATAAAATAATAATAGGTGTAAAATTTAACATTATATAAAAAGTATGTAATGTATTCTAGTGCAAGTAAAGTGTGGTTATATGTTAGCATCTGTACATTAGCAGCAGTATGTTTACATCTGTACATTAGCAGCAGTATGTTTACATCTGTACATTAGCAGCAGTATGTTTACATCTGTACATTAGCAGCAGTATGTTAGCATCTGTACATTAGCAGCAGTATGTTAGCATCTGTACATTAGCAGCTGTATGTTTACATCTGTACATTAGCAGCAGTATGTTTACATCTGTACATTAGCAGCAGTATGTTTACATCTGTACATTAGCAGCAGTATGTTTACATCTGTACATTAGCAGCAGTATGTTTACATCTGTACATTAGCAGCAGTATGTTTACATCTGTACATTAGCAGCAGTATGTTTACATCTGTACATTAGCAGCAGTATGTTTACATCTGTACATTAGCAGCAGTATGTTTACATCTGTACATTAGCAGCAGTATGTTTACATCTGTACATTAGCAGCAGTATGTTTACATCTGTACATTAGCAGCAGTATGTTAGCATCTGTACATTAGCAGCAGTATGTTTGCATCTGTACATTAGCAGCAGTATGTTTACATCTGTACATTAGCAGCAGTATGTTTACATCTGTACATTAGCAGCAGTATGTTTACATCTGTACATTAGCAGCAGTATGTTTACATCTGTACATTAGCAGCAGTATGTCAGCATCTGTACATTAGCAGCAGTATGTTTACATCTGTACATTAGCAGCAGTATGTTTACATCTGTACAGTAGCAGCAGTATGTTTACATCTGTACATTAGCAGCAGTATGTTTACATCTGTACATTAGCAGCAGTATGTTTACATCTGTACATTAGCAGCAGTATGTTTACATCTGTACATTAGCAGCAGTATGTTTACATCTGTACATTAGCAGCAGTATGTTTACATCTGTACATGTTAGCAGCAGTATGTTTACATCTGTACATTAGCAGCAGTATGTTTACATCTGTACATTAGCAGCAGTATGTTTACATCTGTACATTAGCAGCAGTATGTTTACATCTGTACATTAGCAGCAGTATGTTTACATTTGTACATCAGCAGCAGTATGTTTACATCTGTACATTAGCAGCAGTATGTTTACATCTGTACATTAGCAGCAGTATGTTTACATCTGTACATGTTAGCAGCAGTATGTTTACATCTGTACATGTTAGCAGCAGTATGTTTAAATCTGTACATTAGCAGCAGTATGTTTACATCTGTACATTAGCAGCAGTATGTTTACATCTGTAAATTAGCAGCAGTATGTTTACATCTGTACATTAGCAGCTGTATGTTTACATCTGTACATTAGCAGCAGTATGTTAGCATCTGTACATTAGCAGCAGTATGTTTGCATCTGTACATTAGCAGCAGTATGTTTACATCTGTACATTAGCAGCAGTATGTTTACATCTGTACATTAGCAGCAGTATGTTTACATCTGTACATTAGCAGCAGTATGTTTACATCTGTACATTAGCAGCAGTATGTCAGCATCTGTACATTAGCAGCAGTATGTTTACATCTGTACATTAGCAGCAGTATGTTTACATCTGTACAGTAGCAGCAGTATGTTTACATCTGTACATTAGCAGCAGTATGTTTACATCTGTACATTAGCAGCAGTATGTTTACATCTGTACATTAGCAGCAGTATGTTTACATCTGTACATTAGCAGCAGTATGTTTACATCTGTACATTAGCAGCAGTATGTTTACATCTGTACATGTTAGCAGCAGTATGTTTACATCTGTACATTAGCAGCAGTATGTTTACATCTGTACATTAGCAGCAGTATGTTTACATCTGTACATTAGCAGCAGTTTGTTAGCATCTGTACATTAGCAGCAGTATGTTTACATCTGTACATTAGCAGCAGTATGTTTACATTTGTACATCAGCAGCAGTATGTTTACATCTGTACATTAGCAGCAGTATGTTTACATCTGTACATTAGCAGCAGTATGTTTACATCTGTACATTAGCAGCAGTATGTTGACATCTGTACATGTTAGCAGCAGTATGTTTACATCTGTACATTAGCAGCAGTATGTTTACATCTGTACATTAGCAGCAGTATGTTGACATCTGTACATGTTAGCAGCAGTATGTTTACATCTGTACATTAGCAGCAGTATGTTTACATCTGTACATTAGCAGCAGTATGTTTACATCTGTACATTAGCAGCAGTATGTTTACAGCTGTACATTAGCAGCAGTATGTTTACATCTGTACATGTTAGCAGCAGTATGTTTACATCTGTACATGTTAGCAGCAGTATGTTTACATCTGTACATGTTAGCAGCAGTATGTTTACATCTGTACATTAGCAGCAGTATGTTTACATCTGTACATTAGCAGCAGTATGTTTACATCTGTACATTAGCAGCAGTATGTTTACATCTGTACATTAGCAGCAGTATGTTTACATCTGTACATTAGCAGCAGTATGTCAGCATCTGTACATTAGCAGCAGTATGTTTACATCTGTACATTAGCAGCAGTATGTTTACATCTGTACATTAGCAGCAGTATGTTTACATCTGTACATTAGCAGCAGTATGTTTACATCTGTACATTAGCAGCTGTATGTTTACATCTGTACATTAGCAGCAGTATGTTTACATCTGTACATTAGCAGCAGTATGTTTACATCTGTACATTAGCAGCAGTATGTTTACATCTGTACATTAGCAGCAGTATGTTTACATCTGTACATCAGCAGCAGTATGTTTACATCTGTACATTAGCAGCAGTATGTTTACATCTGTACATTAGCAGCAGTATGTTTACATCTGTACATTAGCAGCAGTATGTTTACATCTGTACATGTTAGCAGCAGTATGTTTACATCTGTACATTAGCAGCAGTATGTTTACATCTGTACATTAGCAGCAGTATGTTTACATCTGTACATTAGCAGCAGTATGTTTACATCTGTACATTAGCAGCAGTATGTTTACATCTGTACATTAGCAGCAGTATGTTTACATCTGTACATGTTAGCAGCAGTATGTTTACATCTGTACATTAGCAGCAGTATGTTTACATCTGTACATTAGCAGCAGTATGTTTACATCTGTACATTAGCAGCAGTATGTTTACATCTGTACATTAGCAGCAGTATGTTTACATCTGTACATTAGCAGCAGTATGTTTACATCTGTACATTAGCAGCAGTATGTTTACATCTGTACATTAGCAGCAGTATGTTTACATCTGTACATGTTAGCAGCAGTATGTTTACATCTGTACATGTTAGCAGCAGTATGTTTACATCTGTACATTAGCAGCAGTATGTTTACATCTGTACATTAGCAGCAGTATGTTTACATCTGTACATTAGCAGCTGTATGTTTACATCTGTACATTAGCAGCAGTATGTTTACATCTGTACATGTTAGCAGCAGTATGTTTACATCTGTACATTAGCAGCAGTATGTTTACATCTGTACATTAGCAGCAGTATGTTTACATCTGTACATTAGCAGCAGTATGTTTACATCTGTACATTAGCAGCTGTATGTTTACATCTGTACATTAGCAGCAGTATGTTTACATCTGTACATTAGCAGCAGTATGTTTACATCTGTACATTAGCAGCAGTATGTTTACATCTGTACATTAGCAGCAGTATGTTTACATCTGTACATCAGCAGCAGTATGTTTACATCTGTACATTAGCAGCAGTATGTTTACATCTGTACATTAGCAGCAGTATGTTTACATCTGTACATTAGCAGCAGTATGTTTACATCTGTACATGTTAGCAGCAGTATGTTTACATCTGTACATTAGCAGCAGTATGTTTACATCTGTACATTAGCAGCAGTATGTTTACATCTGTACATTAGCAGCAGTATGTTTACATCTGTACATTAGCAGCAGTATGTTTACATCTGTACATTAGCAGCAGTATGTTTACATCTGTACATTAGCAGCAGTATGTTTACATCTGTACATGTTAGCAGCAGTATGTTTACATCTGTACATTAGCAGCAGTATGTTTACATCTGTACATTAGCAGCAGTATGTTTACATCTGTACATTAGCAGCAGTATGTTTACATCTGTACATTAGCAGCAGTATGTTTACATCTGTACATTAGCAGCAGTATGTTTACATCTGTACATTAGCAGCAGTATGTTTACATCTGTACATGTTAGCAGCAGTATGTTTACATCTGTACATGTTAGCAGCAGTATGTTTACATCTGTACATTAGCAGCAGTATGTTTACATCTGTACATTAGCAGCAGTATGTTTACATCTGTACATTAGCAGCTGTATGTTTACATCTGTACATTAGCAGCAGTATGTTTACATCTGTACATGTTAGCAGCAGTATGTTTACATCTGTACATTAGCAGCAGTATGTTTACATCTGTACATTAGCAGCAGTATGTTTACATCTGTACATTAGCAACAGTATGTTTACATCTGTACATTAGCAGCAGTATGTTTACATCTGTACATTAGCAGCAGTATGTTTACATCTGTACATGTTAGCAGCAGTATGTTTACATCTGTACATTAGCAGCAGTATGTTTACATCTGTACATTAGCAGCAGTATGTTTACATCTGTACATTAGCAGCAGTATGTTTACATCTGTACATTAGCAGCAGTATGTTTACATCTGTACATGTTAGCAGCAGTATGTTTACATCATCTGTACATGTTAGCAGCAGTATGTTTACATCTGTACATTAGCAGCAGTATGTTAGCATCTGTACATTAGCAGCAGTATGTTTACATCTGTACATTAGCAGCAGTATGTTTACATCTGTACATTAGCAGCAGTATGTTTACATCTGTACATTAGCAGCAGTATGTTTACATCTGTACATTAGCAGCAGTATGTTTACATCTGTACATTAGCAGCAGTATGTTTACATCTGTACATTAGCAGCAGTATGTTTACATCTGTACATTAGCAGCAGTAGCAGCAGTATGTACTTGACATCTGTACATTAGCAGCAGTATGTTTAACAGCTGTACATTAGCAGAGATGTTTACATCTGTACATAGCAGCAGTGTCTTACAACTGTACATTAGCATCAGTATGTTTACTCCTGTACATTAGCAGCAGTATGTTTGCATCTGTACATTTAGCAGCAGTATGTTTACATCTGTACATTAGCAGCAGTATGTGTACATCTGTACATTTAGCAGCAGTATGCCTTGACATCCTGGACATTCAGCGCTGTTAGGGGGACTTCGGTCCTATGTGCAGCAGGATGGGGGACATGCTTTGAAACAATGTAGCATGCTGTAGGTGGTCATGCCTGTGACATGTAGAAGTCAGGAGGTTCGGACATCTGGTACTTTAGCAGCAGCTAGGTGGTTATGCCGCTGTACTCATTAGGCAGCTGGTACTGTTTGACATCTGTGACATCGAAGCAGCTGGTGTACTAGGTAGACACCTGATACATTTAGCATGCTGGATGGTGGTACAGCTGTTGTTAGGCGAAGCAGTTTGGTGACATCTGGTATCATTAGCAGCTCAGGATGGGTGACTTCTGGTTACATGTAGCAGCAGTATGTTTTCATCGGTACAGGAGCAGCAGTGGTACTGTCTACACCTCTGTTACATTAGCTGCTGTAGGTTTACACTCGGGTACTCATGTAGCTGCGTGGAGGTGGGACCAGCTCGTACATTGAGCAGCTGTATGTTTAGCACTCTGTACAGTGAGCAGCAGGTGATGTTCAGCATCTGATCGTACATTCGCAGCTCGCAGTATGTTCTTACAGCATCCGGGCCATTAGCATGCAGTGTATGGTTACATCTGGTAACATTAGCCGCCAGTAGGTGGACATGCCTGTTCAGTAGCCGCCAGTATGGTTATCTACATCCGGTACATCAGCAGCAGTGGTACGTGACCACCTGGTCATTGATGCTGCCAAGTGAAGGTGTTGTACTTCTGGTCGCGATTCAGCATGGTGGCAGGGTGGACATTCTGTACAGTATCTCAGGATTGGGTGACATGCGTGTACATGTTAGCAAGCAGGTGTACGTTCTAGCATCTGGAACATGTAGCTGCAGGAGGTGTACAGCTGTACATGAGCCAGCAGTGGAATACGTTTACACCTGGACATTAGCAGCAGCCTATGGTTAGGCATAGCTGTCCGTGAGCAGGCAGTTAGGGTTTAGCATGCCTGGACGATTAGCAGCAGGGACTGTTTGGCTTCTGCGACATGAGCAGCGTATGTTCGTACACACCTGTACATTTAGCTGCCAGTATGGGTATAACGGATCTGCTAACAGGTTGCAGCAGTTATGTTACATCTGTACATTAGCTGTCAGTATGGGTTGCAGCTGTACTCTTAGCAGCATGGTACTGTACATCGGAAACAGGTCGCTGCAGGGTTCGGTGACATTACGACTTTTCTGCTAGGATGGTTAGCGCACATCGGTCCATGAGCTGCTTCAGGGTTTGTTTACACTGCGGGTACCCGTTAGCAGCTGGTATGTTTACATCTGTACATTAGCAGCAGTATGTTTACATCTGTACATTAGCAGCAGTATGTTTACATCTGTACATTAGCAGCTGTATGTTTACATCTGTACATTAGCAGCAGTATGTTTACATCTGTACATTAGCAGCAGTATGTTACATCTGTACATTAGCAGCAGTATGTTTACATCTGTACATTAGCAGCAGTATGTTTACATCTGTACATTAGCAGCAGTATGTTTACATCTGTACATTAGCAGCTGTATGTTTACATCTGTACATTAGCAGCAGTATGTTTACATCTGTACATTAGCAGCAGTATGTTTACATCTGTACATTAGCAGCAGTATGTTTACATCTGTACATTAGCAGCAGTATGTTTAGCATCTGTACATTAGCAGCAGTATGTTTACATCTGTACATTAGCAGCAGTATTGTTACATCTGTACATTAGCAGCAGTATGTTTACATCTGTACATTAGCA